>VYXB01009077.1:68949-138876 GCA_013397135.1 Pachyramphus minor | reverse complement strand
CCCTTCCCCTTGTTGAACTTCCCATGGCTGGTGATTCCCAGCCCTGGGATCTGTCCAGTCTCTGCTGGACCCCAAGATTCATTTACTGTCGCTATATTCAGCTTTTGCTGATGGTAGTAACTAACCCTGTTCCTGATCTTCTTTTTTTTCCTATTAAGAAGTTTTCTAATAAAGACTCTTTCTAAAATAAGGCTTTCCTCACGAGCCAGCATATCACATCTTTTTCCACTGGATGCATTGTGATGAGTTATTTACTACAGGACACAGAGTTTGCTCTGGTTTGGCAGCAGCATTTGAAGAGCCTCCTGTGATTACACAGAGGGCCTGGGAGCTCTGCAGGGATCTTCAGTGGTTGGTTGTGTTCAACATTCACCTCACTCTTTCTGGCATCATGCCTACCATGCATGATGGAGCATGGAGGCTGAGGAAAATGTCAGAAAAATGACAAGAAACAAAGTCTGGGGGGAATTTTTCTCTTTCCCACAGAGTTCTGACCAATTCCTTTCTGTCTGCAGGGTTCTGTTTTCATTTAGAGCCATTTGCTTCTGTTTCTCTGGTTTACATTCAATCCTCTTTAAACACTGAAAATAATTGCATCCAACCCTTGCATGTATCACTCTGTGTTTGCCTTGATGTTATCATCTTCAAAATCATGTAAAATGGTCAGTTTTCTTCCTCATGAAATTATTAAATAGACTAAAATAAATCTTAGTAGTGTCAATGAAACCTCCTTCTCATGCAAAGGTGAAACAACTAAAAATTAGTGAATTAAATGAATTCAAAATGAACTTCATCAAAGAAAATTAGACTTTGAATACTACTGACAACAAATTTTCTGTTACAGTTGGTGACACAAATCTCTTTCTGCACAAATGCTGGGAAGTTTAAATAAGTATAAAACCAAGACTGTGAATTTGCCCCTGAACTCTTGTAAAATGAAACCCCTGCCAAGTTTCCAGGGAATGTGTTTGATAAGGACTCGGCATCCTTGTGACCTTACTAAATACTCTCCTAGTGTGGGAGTCTGTCTTACACACTGTGCCCAGTAAGAATAGTAACGTTGCTAACTTTGTCATGGATAACTAAAAATGGGGTACTTCACACCTTGGGTGAATTATTCCAGTATCTAGAGGAGGATGGGAGAGAAATAACGTGTGGGATTCAAAACAGGTTTGATTCAAAAGTGAAAGGGGACGAGAAGAATGGGCTCAAATAACGACTCCTGGGTAATTAAAGCTGACTAATCTGGCTCCTTTTGAGTCTAAAGTTACACAGGAAGGTTTGCTTTGCATCTCGGCCCATTAATGAGGAATAATTGGGTGGACAGCTGAGGAGATCACATCACCTTCTTTCCATAGTTTGCTGATAGAAAAACAGCACCTCAGAGTTTGAAACTGGAGTGACACAAAAGGTGTAGGTGATGTCACTAAACAAAAATACCACAAAGAAGCCCTTCCACATTATGTGGGGGGTTACAGACACCCCCTTTTCTTCTCTTCCCATTTATTTTATGTTTCCAATGGACTGAAACACTGCAGAATCTGATATGTGGGTGCAGAGGTCTGAATGCTGTGTTAACTGATGGTTTGTTAGGAAACTTTGAACTCCCACTTTCTAAATCAAGCCCAAAAGGTGAGGGTTTAAGTTGTATAAAACTCTGCTTTGTAACAAACTGAACACACTTCATAAAATTTTACAGTTAAGCCCAGGTATATTGCTAATTTAGCCTATTATTAAAGACAACTTTGCAGACTTTCTGTGGCTGCATTTTATTATTAGACTACAAAGTTCACTTCATAAGAGGGTTTGGCAATTGTGTAGTGAAATTAAAAACAAAAAATTAAATTTGTTCTTGGATTGATTAACTAGTGAGCAAAGCAGAGTTCAGAGTGAATCTGCTGTCTAAAAAACAGACTGGGACATCCCATCAGTACATCCATTTTATAAATTAGTGAAGATTGTGAAGTTTGACAGAATGCACTGGCATGAAAATGGACATTGTTCTTTCTATTTTGGAACAGAGTTTACCCAAAGCTGTGTCTTTAGTTGGCATTTCAATGAAAACCTGTGTTGACTCAGTGATAATAAACCTTGTAATAGAATTACAATCCTTTCTGTTTCCCACAAAACTCAGCCAAATTTTCACAATGCCTGTTATCGAGTCTGACATTCAGAAATTCCTGCCTCACACTTCAGGAGTGATAAGTCCATTTGAAAATTCAGAATAAGCTCTGCCAGTTGACCTACTTCAAGGCACCTGGGTGTTTCAAGTTTACACAACATAAAAGTTTTGGGAAAAGAAATAGATGTAGGTGTTTACAGTGTATTTGCACTGAAAACAGGTATGTTGAGTGAAATATGTATTTTACTTTTATGTCTGTTTGGCTCCTCTGTTAGGTTGATTTTCTTGTGGATTATTGAGTTTTTAAATGTCACTGAAATAGTTTAAGTCCCAGCTTTACTATTTGGTATTTTCAGCATGAAAGTTTAAGAAATTTGTAATATTTGCAGCACAAAAAAAACTTCCACTGAAAGTTCCTATCCCACACTGAATGGATACCAAGATACTGTACTTGTCAGAACTTTGAAAGCTCATTGACCTTAAAATATTGGAATTCAGATATTCTTGTCCAAATCATTCCTATTCTCCCAGATTTTCTAAAATGCATGCATTCTGAAACATCAGAAAGATCTACCTTTTCAATCAAATGAGTGATTTATGTTGGCTTTTCAGGCTTTTTTTAAATGCAACTAATGTTTGGGGGGCTTTTTAAGATGTAAATAATCCAAATTATTTGTCAAAAAAAATTAAAATTAACTTCATTACTATCCAGAATCTTTCCATATATATATATATATATGCACTTCTGTATCTATAATTGCAAGATGCTCATTCTGCTAACAATGGGATTTAAAAAATATTGCTTGATATACTCCAGGCTATGCAGATTTAATTTTCAGCTGGAGTCTGCAGTGTTCTGGGAATCCTTGCATAATCTGGGATGTGCTATAAATAGCACATTCACTCAAAGGAAGGGAAGCGTGACTTGTTAAAGGAACTCTGTGCTTGCCACAGCTCCAGGCTCCTCCAAAGTCAGGCTGCTCTTGTCAGGGCTGCCAAGCTGCCAGGCACAGCAACTCTGCAGTCTGCAAGGTGACTTTTCACACTGAAGGGAGAGAGGGAGGAAGGAGGTTTCCCTTGTGCTCAGTAACTGGTTCCAGTCCTTTTCCGCAGGTGTTTGTACCTTCAGTTTGGGATGTCCCCCAGTATGACCAGTCTGGCTGCTCAAGAAGGGCTGCAGGACACTGTCCTGAGTTCTGGGCCCTGGGGAGTCCCTGCTGCTCCCAGGTCTGACACTGGAAGAGCTGAACCTTTGCAACTCTGCCTGGAGCTGTGTCAGGGCAGGGGCAGGTTGGATCTCAGGGAAAGGTTCTTCCCCCAGAGGGTGGTTGGCACTGCCCAGGCTCCCCAGGGCAGTGGGCACAGCCCCAAGGCTGCCAGAGCTCCAGGAGGGTTTGGATGACACTCCCAGGGACAGGGTGGGATTGTTGGGATGTCTGTGCAGGCATCACATTCTGTGATTCTGTGAACTCAGAGAGTAATGAGGACACAAGAAGTGGGCAATTCTATTTTCACCCTCTTTCTGTGTCCTGTTCACAGCCACTGACTGACAGGAGAGGTGTCAGAGCTTCCACAGGAAGGGGCTCTGGGGAGACCCCACAACCCTTTTAGCCAGCAGTGCCTAAAGAGAGGTGCAGCTCCCAGCAAGGAGGATTCCACTCCTTTCCAGGCTTCTCATCCCAGTCTTGCCAGACCTGGGGGCAGGAACAGGGAGAGGAGGCAACAGCAATGCAAGAATCAGTGTCTGAGTCCAGATTTCTGTCTGGTTGATGGCTTGCTTGTTTATTTTGTATTTGTTATGTGCCAGTGTTTGAAGGGCATTTTGGAAGAAGAAGGTGGGTCTTTTCCACTTCCTCAGACCTGTGATCTGTCTTCCTTAGGTCTGTTCTTTTGAATCTTTCTGAATCCTTAGGAATGACTTGCTTTTGCTGTTACTATGGAAATCTCTAAAATACAACTCTATTTTGTGTCTTTTTTTCTCACTCTCTCTGTGAAAGACAATTCCCTCTTCTCATTCACTTCTCTGAATCCTCCTCAGGTCATCAAATAATTGCAAAGTATTCACGTATGAAATGAAAAGTATAAAATTGAAAAATCAGCCTTTCTGTTTTCTCCAAAACTCCAATGTATCACAAGACCTACTCTGAAACGTTGCTGAAGTATAAATGAAATTGGAGGCTGGTGGGGAGGTGGACAAACAGAAACTCATTCCCATATCCTGACCTTCTGAATGTACCACTGGATTTTGAAAGAAAGGAAAGAGCAGAAGAGGATCAATTGGGGTTTCTTTCATCCTCCCTGAATGAGGAATAATGTAATTTGTAGCTAAACCTTTACTCAAGACAACCCTTCCCAATGATTTAGGGACTTACAATGGGATCACCACAGTGAGGGGAATCCTCATGAACTTGAAATTTCTGTCACAGCTCCAGTGCACCCCTTTCTTTCCTGCCAGGAAAATCTTGTGTGGCTGCACCACTTGTCTGGACTGTTTCTATTTTAATAGGCCTCTTGAGTTCTCTGGCAGCCAGAATTGGTGAAAGCAGACCTTGTCCCACTGCTCCTTGTTTTGGGTACCTTTGGGCACATGTCCAGCTCGAGTGGGAACAGAAAATCTTTTCCTGCAAAACTCCTCAGAGCTGAGCTGGAATACAGTGGCATCTTGGAATGGTGTTACAAGATACCTGCAAACTCCAAAAATAAGTTTCCCAACACTTGGTTGCAACTGGGAGGAATTTTGATATTTTTCACAGCTCAGTGTTGTTTGGATCACATGCAGAGGGAGTCAGACACCAATTTCAAATGAACCCTATAAAAATCCTGCCTCTAGAAAAGAGAGCTTGGATGTAAAACACAATTCTAAGCTGCAAGGAAGGAGCAATTAGAATAAAACAGATGTAAAAGTTTGCCTCCTGAGTATGATTTATAATTTTTAAAGAATAAATCTAATAAATACTTCTTTTTGGGGGGGTTGGAAGTGCCAAACAACATATCAGAACCATTATTAGCACTGGCCAAATGTGCTGAGCCCTGAAGTGTGAACTGTCAGCCCTTCTCCTTAGATCTAGTCTGTCCAAATCAGAAAATCCTGGTTATGTTGTGCTATCCCAATTTGTCTGAATATAAAGGTGGCATAAAATACACCCTCAAGCAAACTATGTTATTGGAACTTCTTATCTAGATGCAGAAAATCTTCACCAGGCCTCTCCATGGCACACATTGAACCTTTTTTCCTTCCATCTTTTGTCAGTGCCTCTGGAAAATCTGCAGAAGCAGGAACACCTTACTCTGTGGAGGTCACTGCCTCTGGAATTTCTTAGACAAGATGGTAAAAATGCTCCCTTTGAGGACAGTGACTTCAATCACTGGATATTCTCAGTCAAAGAAGGAAATGAGTCTCTTGATCCTCTCCCAGATTTTCTGCCTTCTGAGATAAGGAGGAATCAGTTGAAGTCCTGGGAGAACTCCACTGACCTCAGAGAAGGTACAATCACAGCAGGTTTCATCCATTGAGAATAGTCCCATAATCAAATATCAAACAAACAAAAAATAATCAACCATAATTCAAATGGTGAGAACTACTCCCTTTGCCCACTTCCTGTGCTCTCTGCCCACAGCCCAGCATTTATTTCTCTTTGCCAAAACCCTGTGGTTACTTATTTTCTGTTTATTTACCTGGAACTCCCTGCTCCAGCAGATTCTTTGTTTCTGACAGCACAGAAGATTTATGTTTCATGACACTGACACTCATCTTCTTTATAGCTCAGCTTCTTATGAAAATGAGACTTATTCTATCATTTTATTAGCAATATCATCGTTCTGTTTCCCTGGAGATGTTTTATACCTGTGGCATAATTTCATCCAAAAATGACCAAAATATATAGAAGTCTAATTCATAATGAAGTTCCAGTAAAAGTGAAGGCTGTTTAGAAGAGAAAACCTGAGGTGAGCAGGGGTACACCCTGAGTGCCACATTCTGCTCAGCAGAGCCCAGCTGAGCCCAACCCACAGGCAAAGGGCAGTTTAGAACATACAAGGAGAGAAATGTGTCAATATGACAGTGTAGGGGAGCATTTGTGGAGATAAAGAACACAGATTGATACAAAGCAGCTCTCTCTTTATTTCCAGGCCTTACAGAAGAACTTCTCTTCCAGCAGTAGATTTTTTTTTTAGAAGGTTGGAGACCTGCAGAGATGCTGGAATTCTTACCCAGAATTACACTTTACCTCTTAGCAATAAACCATTTTGGTCAAGCAGTAAAATGAAAAGCTGCTTTTGAGAATTTGACCCAGATGTTTATCCTTAGTAATTCAGGTTTTACTTCAGCAAGGCACATACATGTGTCCTGGAATATATACTAGCAGTAAGCAGCTGTTTAAGTACCTTGCTGAAATACATCCAAATACCATAAAAAGGTGCTTGTAACATTCTCCACTATAGAATAATTAATCTCCTGGATTACTATAATCTTGATTCAAGTAGCTTTACAGTAATCATTGTTTTAAGCTCTTGGTAGAAAACCCAGAGTCCTTATAAACCCATATGAAGCTGTATCCTCGACAGAAACCAATATCTTGGCTTGATGTACAGTACTGGAAGTGTGATTCCCAAAATAGTGTGTGGCTGCCACCAGGCTGCTATCTAACTAGAGCACAAGCTTTCCCATTTTATCATGCATATGAGTTTTCAAAGAGGGTCAGGCAGTAGCTGTAACCACAAGAAAGGTTTCCCTCATGAAGCAGGAATGGGCACTAAAAATCCATTAGTGCTACAAGAGATCAGGGTTAACCAGGATTACTGAATCCAAACCTCTCTTTTTGATGTTATTATACCCAGCTTGGGAAGTTTCCATCATATTTATAGTACATGGACCCTTTTTGTATTTTGCTGAGTGTCTTTAGCAATGGTGGCTGCAAAGATTGCCCACGTCCTTTGTCAGTCCTGTGCTCACACTGTGGTTCACCCAGGTTGTATTTGTAGCAGGGCCCAAGCCAGAGTGAATTTCTTATTTCACTTGATGAGCCATGATTGCAAGGAAGCTCCTCTTCTCTTCAGAGTATTTTATGGCTACCACTTAATAAGAAAGGCCCTGATTAGTAGCCCAGCATTTCCTCCAGTTGCCTGTGCTTAGACCCAGGATTAAACCATAAAAAACCATTTCATTTGATTTTTCAGAAAGAAAGAATTTGTAGGCTGACAGAAATCTCTAGTGGAGATGAGTAGTCAAAAGCAAAATCCTATGTATTTTAACAGTCTTTATTTGTATATTGGTTTTTCTCATCACATTTATTTGACTTTTATATGTTCTACTGTCAAACTTTGGGAAGGAGGTATGGGAAGCGTTTACTTGCATGACACTTGAGGGGTATTGTATCAGCATAAACCTTTTCAACTTTGGTGGTTTGTTTTTCTTAACAGTGTTATTTAGAAGTGGAGTTTTCAAATAAGTTTTGTGAAGCTGCAGTGCTGCTTTTATCTGTTCTGAATGAGATAAGCAGAAATTGCCACTTCTGACTTCAAGGAAAAGCTCTGGCACTTGAGGCTTAATCCATATATGAGATTATTAGTTCAAGGAGAATCTGTTTCAGGTAAAGTCACTCACAACACAAACAAACATGTTGCAGTATTTTTCCTTTTGCATAAATAGTAAGGATTTATTGCTTGAACACATGTATGCAGCTTGGTCATTGTGTCTGTTTAAACTCCAGAGCATATTTATGTCCAGGTATCTTCACCCACAGCTCTATTGACTTTATATCCCCTTTGCTGCATTATGAAAGATAATTTATGTTTTGTAAAATTTTGTAATTTGATTTTATAATTTGATAATTTTATGTTTTGTTACTGAAAGAGAATAGGTTTTAAATAAAGCCATTATAGAACTTGTCTTTAACAAAGTGTTAAGGAATGGCAGATGGGTAAAACTTTGTATTTTACAACTGAAATCAGGTGCTGGAAGGAAGCTGGAAGTGGTGTTCAATGTTTCTGTGAAAGCACAGAGATGATGCTCATGGGCCATGGGAGGTCATGTTGTTCTTTCCAGGGTGGCCCAACACCACCAAGACCAAGCTCCTGACCCTGCCAATGATCAGCACGTTCTGGAGAGCCACAGGAAACTGTTCTGGAAAGCCTCAGCTCATCCTCAAGGTCATCCCTCAGCCACACCTCTGGAAAACCACATCATTCCTTCCCTCACCTTAAACACTTTCAGTGCTGGGGACTGAAATATTCCAAGGTCAACTGTTCTGGAGGCTCAGTGTTATCACTGGAAAGCTTTTCTCTTGTCTAACCTGAACACTGGGGTTTTGTTGCTCTGATTTGTGCTTTTGCTTCTTGTCCCATCCATCTGGGCACCATTTTACTGTTTTCCCAGTTTTCAATGCTTTAAGCAAGATGATCCCATTTTGTTTGTTCTTGCACAGAATTTGAAAGATGCCTCGTTGCAGCTCTCCTCTGAATTTTCTTCATTTCAGCAACACCCTTCTTGAAGAATATTTCCCAAAACCAGGGCCCAAAATATATTCCAGCCAAAGTTGCACCAATAAGTGGAATAAAGGTTGCTGCCTGTAAGTCTTCTAGACCTCACTTACATTTTGACCTCTCAGCAGCCCATCTCCCATTTTTGTGACTGCATTTACAGTGTTGACTCACATCCAGCTTGTGAGTCACCAAGACTCCAAGGTTCAGCATTAATGTTTCTGTTTGGACCAGTACAGCACTTCTCCTATTGACCTGCCTTTCTTTCCAGACATTTATTTTCCAAATTTATCCCCTGCACTTGCAGGCTCAGCTTGCTGGCATTTGCAAATTTAATAAGGACACTCTCTGATCCATCTTCCAAGTCACTACTGAGAACAGAAACACCACTTGGCAGGGACAGACTGCCACAGAATCCACATGGAATTCACTGGGAATCACTGATGACCTCAACATCATTTCCAAACAGCCCTGCACCCATCCTGCAGTAACTCCATCTAGAGGATCCTTCCTTCTGTGTAGGTTATATGAGACAGCAGCCAAAGCTTTCCTGGAGCCCAGACATTTGACTCCTGCTTTTTCCCCATTTGCAGGGGCAGTTGTCTTTGGCAGAAGGGAATTAGATCATCTTGACAGAATTTGTTCTCAATAAATCTACGAAGTCTGTGAATCTTTGGGCTTTCCCACACGCTTTTATAAAATCTGTTTGAAAATATGTCAGTATTTTCCCAGGAATTTTAATTAATGGGTATGATTTATAATTTCCCAGCTGCTATCTGCTTCACTTTTTCTTAGAATAGGAACCTCATGTAACAGTTTTGAAAGAGAACTGTTGTGAGCAGCACAACTGCTTTAGTTAATTAAT
Organism: Pachyramphus minor; assembly: GCA_013397135.1. Taxonomy (NCBI): domain Eukaryota; kingdom Metazoa; phylum Chordata; class Aves; order Passeriformes; family Tyrannidae; genus Pachyramphus; species Pachyramphus minor. Next base: position 129,412 of record VYXB01009077.1, on the reverse strand, counting down.
TAAATACCCTGGAATGACAGAGTTCACCAAGCCCTGCTGATATGAAAACTCCCTAATCTGTATTTTTCCTCTTCCAGGTTAAGATCTTATCCCTTCCTCACTGGTACTGATTTTGTTAGGGTGTTTTTGCAACGACCCTTTTTTAAAAAGGTGATGGCAAAAGCTGGGAAACACTTCAGTCTTTTCCAGAGCTGCCATTTGCTGATCTGCTCCAAGTCAAGCACCAAGATTTTCCTTAGACTCTCTTTTTGCCAGCAGTGCCTGGGTCACACAACAGAATGATCTAAAGAACCAGGAGATTCTGCACTGGAAAATGTTTTCTCTGCTCTTGTTCATATTTCTTACAATGCAAATATACGAAGTGTTTCCTTTTTGTCCTACAGAGCCCAAAGCAATAAGATTTTGAAAATCTCTTTTGCCCATCCTAAGAAAAACATTAGCCTTGAAAAGAAAATATATTTCAATGGGTACAATTTGTATAATTTCCAAAAAGTGGCTTTATTTAAGCTACATAAACTCAATTGTATGGTTTTCAGGTTACATGCAAACATAATTTTTCAGAGAAAATAAGCAAAGAGAAATTAGGGGATTATCTTCACAGGGATCATGAATTTAATCAGAGGATTGCTCACGAGCACACAGATGCTCAAACAAGAGTCACATGGAGGATGGGAACACACTCATCACTGATGGCATCTCTAATTGCTTTCCTTACAAACAAAATTGAAACAGTGGAGAGAATTACAATTTAGCTCTGTTTATACCGTGAACAAATATGGATCATATTTGAGCTATTTTGATCAAGATAAACTCCTAGGAGCATACCTCCTATATTCCCATATATCCTGGGAAAGATATCCTGTATTCTCCTATAGATTAGAAACTGCAGTTCTATTCTGTGTGGGATAGGGAATGGCTCATTTGGATCTATGTCCCTTGACTTCCATATATGTGCAGCTTTATGGGATAAGTACATGGGTGATCCGAGAAACATTTGCTTCATTTGGACAATCCCCTTCTCCCCAACCTCTTCCCACCAGTAACAGCAGAAATGGAGGGGCTGGATCACACCCTGAGGTGCTGCTCCTTTCTGCTGAGTCTAATCCCACTCTTTGTGAAGCCTCACACAAACCTGTGAGCACGTTATCCATTGGTAGGACTTGGTCAGATATTCAGAGCTTCAATCTCAAGGCCAGATTCAGTAAGAGATCTATTCCTAGCATTCAGACACTTGCTCTCAGCATAGACTTCACAATCCAGTGCTGTGGGATAATTTGGAAGAGAAGAAGTAGGGATCTGGGGAGGCTCATGTCAAGCAGGGAGCTGTGTGCTGGTTTTTAGGGAAGCAGTGGAGACGAGCTGGATCTTACACACTGAGTCCCAAGTGATTTTATTCTCTACAGTCAGGAAGAATCTTCTGTCCATTCAGATTCCACAGCTCTGATTCCTCTTCCAAATGATGCCTCTTCTGCCTGTTCACTCCCAGCACAGAGCAGGGTTTCCATTTTTATCTGGAGAGGTTCCTTGGGAGGAAAGGTGTTGGTGGTGTGTCTTTTCTGGTAAAGGCAGCTGCTCAGGAAGGAGGTATGGAAACGTGTGTTATATATTCTTTTTGCTTCAAATATGTCAGAGTGAAAGAGCTCAAGACAGATTTCCATATTCCCTATGCTACAGAGTTGTTCTATCTTTATGCCTCTCTCAGAAAAACAGGGAAAACTATAAATGTCAGGCATGTCCAGATGGTTAAAAATAATTCAGAATCACTTCTTTGGTGCTGGTTTTCAAACGAAACCCAGGTTTTATTTTAGATACTAAAGGCCCAGATCCTCAGTATTTTATCCTCCTAAACCCCATTTGACTTTTCATGAGAGTTTAAGTGCCACGATACTCTCATAATTCTGGCAAATGAAGTCTTACTCTGGCCCTCAGTTTTGAGCAAGTCACACTTGGCATTTTGCAAGATCATTCCTGGTGTGGGAGGGTAGGGACAGAAATATGTGTTTTGTCTCCCCTATTTGATTGATTGCCTCTTACAATTTTTCTTCAATTAGGTGAGTTTGTGTTCTTGGTTATATGAGAACATCCTGCATCTGGAACTTACTGTTTCCAAGTACCCTGGATTAGCTGAGGTTACTGGTTCCCTCCTGAGTTGTTTATGTGTTGTTCCCTTGTCTTTGCTGTTGGGCAAATGCTAAAAATAAGAATTTGCTTATCTAATTTATATGGATCTTTACAGTGTATGTGATTTCACTGTCTCCTGTCCCCTCGAGCAGTGGACAGATTTTCCAGGCCTTATGACTGTGGCCTCTGCATTCATTGCTGTCATAAGTCAGAGGATTTTTGTTTTCACTACTGACATGTCAAAATAAGACATCCTAGATTTTTCCATGGGGAATAGTTAGAGATTACAGGTTTTGTTTGTTCTACAAACTCTGTTCTGATTATATTTATTTCCTGTCCTGGAAATCTAATTAACACCTTGTAAAATTGTTTACTGGAAATGTGCCTAAAGATCTGCTTATATCTATGAATTGATATATTGTTTTTCATTGGACTAGATGGGTAAATTTTATTTGGTGTCAGGTTAATAACTGGTATGAGAGAAAAAGAATCAGGGTAAGTTTGTCTTTGCTGGCAACCCTTATGCCAGAAGCTTTGCTAGAGATGCCACCTCAGAGAAAGATCAGGTTATTCTGCCTTCCAGCCTGTCCTGTCACTGCCTCTTCTACCAAACCACCTCAATAGAAGTTCCTCTTTATCAGCTGCAACGTTGCTTTTTGAAAAAGCAGCTGCAGTACAAAGGTCACCAAATGGGCTTTTTCTGGTCTGTTTTGGATTTAATCAGAACAGGCACAAATTTCAATTATCTCTATCATGAATCAGTAGGAAGTTTTAAAAAGATGGTAGTTTCAGACACAGAGATGGTCTTTTAAATTTACCAGACACAGTTCTTTCTGTACCCTTGCGGATGTCCCAAATATGCAGCCAGTTCAATTCCTGTTTTAAAAGGTCTAATACAAATTATTTTTCACAGCAGGAAGGATGATAGTCAATGCTGGTGTTTACAAGGCTGAGTGTAAGTCTTAGGACTACTTTATCTGTAGATGTCTTATGAACTCTGATCAGTATGAAATGCCAGAGACCCTCAGAAGCTACAGCTGGTAGGAAGCATTAAAAATGCCCTCTCTCTTCTTCATGTATGCATCATTCTTTTCTTAATTTACCTGGAGAAATAATAATGACTGACTCTGAATTTGTCCACTGAGTTCATGGTCCCTGAAAACAGAATTTGGTCCTTCTCGTGCAATCTCGGTTTTATTCTCGGATAGGTCAGATTCCTTGAGGGAATAATGAAACATCTAAGACATCTGGCAAATCTCCTCTCTGACAATGATACAGTGGTAAAATAGGTCATGGTAGTTTAGGGCTGATTTTGAATCTATGAGATAGGAGAGGAGGAGTCTTTTCTAATACAGGAGACTGGATCCTGGGGACAGTGACATCAGTTATAACAGGGAAGATGCAGAGAGATATAAGAGAGCTCTAAAAAAAGAAATTCAGGAGATTTCAAGGCTGCAAAACCAGACAAGACTAAACAAATTAAATACAGTGTCGGCTGCTCTTTACAAATGCTTAAAAGGTAGTACAATTCTGATGAAACAGTAGAGAATACAGTATATATGCTAGAATATATATACTTACACATATCTTCTGAACACATCAGTGTACTAAAATGTAAGAATAACCAAAGAAAAGTTAAAAAAATAAAGAAGCAAAGTATGTAATTTTTTTAAAAATTAAACCTAAGAGTCATGTCCTGTCAATAACATTTGGAGTTGTCTGCAAGCAGATGTAGGCTGTAGTATTTAAAAGATAGATAAATCACTATTTTTAACAACAAGAGTTTTTTTCTTTAGATAGTGAATTAAATCCTGGTTCCATGAAGTTTAGTGGCAACTCCTGAGGCCAGCTAAAATTATCCACAGATTTCAAGATAATTTCTGAAGGTATTTATGTCTAAAGCAAGGGTCTGACCTATTCTCATGACAGACCCACATCTTTTCAAAAATCTGTTGAATGAAAATGTACACAAAAAATAATGAGTAGGTGGAATTAGGTCAAGACCTACAAGAGAATATTTAATTTGGCTTCAATGAAGGGGCTTAGATTTACCATTTGTTGTTAATCCAGGCACTCTGCTTGTCCTTATTTATCTTCCCTTCCGAGCTATTGAGAAGAGCTTCAGAAACACATTTCAGCACATTGCTTACAGCTAGTAATGAAGAAATAATGTAATTAATTGCTGTTATGTAATGGCACTTGGCAAATTAATGCAGACTGCTACCCAGTAAATAAAGCCTAGTGCTATGTCTGGAATACCACTTAAAAATATCTTGACCGAAGACCTGGAGCATCCAGACTTTTGACTGATGGTTTTTTTACACAGAAAACATTGACATCAATGGCTGTTGGCTGAAGGTGTTGTAAGGAGGACTCTGGAGATTAAGAGCTGAGTAAGGCCAGCACAGCCCATGTCACCCCTGTGAGCTGGCAGGGCCGTCTGCTCACCCACAGCTCCTGCAGATGAAGTGATGTGTCTGGAATGAGGCCACCCAGTGCTGCACAGGGACCCTTGAAGTACAAAATGCCACTTTCCACTGAGGTGTGTTCCCAGCCAGAGCCACAAAGCTCTTGGGTGTGGGTATTAGGAGTGGTTCTTTGGAGGTCATAACTTAGGATTTTTTACCGTGTGCTCCTTTCACAGAACATAAGCTGGAAGGGACCCACAAGCATCACCAGTCCTGGCCCTGGCCCTGCACAGCCCCAGCCCCAAGAGTCCCACCCTGTGCCCCAGAGGATCATCCAAACCCTCCTGGAGCTCTGGCAGCCTTGGGGCTGTGCCCACTGCCCTGGGGAGCCTGGGCAGTGCCAACCACCCTCTGGGGGAAGAACCTTTCCCTGAGATCCAACCTGCCCCTGCCCTGACACAGCTCCAGCCCTTCCCTGGGTGCTGTCCCTGGTCCCCCCAGAGCAGAGCTCAGTCCTACCCCTGCTCTGCCCCTGCCCAGGGAGTTGGAACTGCACTGAGCTCTCCCCTCAGTCTCCTCTACTCCAGCTGAACACACCAAGTGCCCTCAGTGTCCTCACACGGCTCCAAATCAAGGCCCTTCCCCGTCTCTGTGTCCCTCTCCAATGGCTCCATCTCTTCCCTACATTGTGTCCCCCCAAAGTGCCCCAATGCTGAGGTGAAGCCACCCCAGGGCAGAGCAGAGCGGGGCAGTTTCCCCCCACCTTCAGTCCCTCAGTGTGAACACTCTGTCAGGGCTGTGCCTGAAGTGCTGGGCTCCCACAGGCAGAGCTGAGCATTCCCTGGAGCGTTCCCTGGAGTGTTCCCTGGGTGAGGCTGCACTCCCACAGAGGCACCAGGGCTGCAGGAAAGCTCCAAGCCTGGGAAAGGGGCTGCTCAGGGAGAGCTCCCTGTGACAGGAGCCGTGGGTGGGATAAATCAGGGAGGGTGCCAGGCTCCCCTGTGACTCAGAGGGAACTCCCACCTACGTGGGGGGAACTCAAAGCCAGCAGGCAGAAAAGCTGAGGCACAACTTTGTGGGTGGCTTAACTGGCTTCTGTCACATCCTTTGGAGCTCTGATCCTGTAGAAGCAGAGAATGGTGACACTAGTGAGCCCTTGCTTGTTATCATCCCCATTTTCGTCCTAAAATTGAAACCATTTTTTGTTTGTTTGTTTGTTTGTAAATGGGTCAACAAAACAGGATCTCTCTACCCTAATGGCTAAGAGGTGCAGGTGACCTCTTTGCTTTTGACTGGGAAATTTTAGAGTAGATTAAATTATTGTTGTTGTTACTGCACATATGTACCACAAACATGATGAAAGTATTTTGAGGGGATGCATTTTTTTTTCAGTTAAGACTCTTATAACATTTCCAATATACTCCTTTAAATTTTTTCATCTGCCCATTTGCACTGATTTTTAAATTCTTTCTTCCTTTCCCATTTGTATAACAAACCCAGATAACAAATTTAAACTGCTGCTTATGAAATGCAATGGGTGAGTTGGGGCTTTTAGTGATTAAAATTTAAAATTTACTCAGTTTTGAACCTCCACGTTTAACCAGTAATTGTTTCTTTCCTGTTAATCTCATTGTGAAAAACCAGCTGCCTTGATAAGAAAAGCAATTGGGTAAAGCTGATTTTACACTGGGGATCCACTAACTTGTAATTTGCTCTCTGATTATTTGCTTTTGAATGTTTATAACTCCTTCCACTTGGGACTCTTAGATTGCTCACCAGAAATCCCGTGGGGTGTCCAGGCAGGAGCTTGGTGCATAACTTGGATACCCAAATATTCTGTCTCCCCTCCAGTTCCCCCTCTCGAGGAGCTGTTTGTGTGCAGTGATGTTGCTGTCCAGCAGAAGGGTTCAGCAAGTGAGGGGATCAAAGGGCAGGGATTGAAAAAGCCCTTGGCAGGAGTGCTGCCTCTGCTTTTCTACTGTCCTGCTGCCCTTTCTGGGAGTGACAGGGAGCCCTGGCCAGATGGAAGGGAACCTCACAGTTACCTTTGCAATGCCTTCCCAATTCAGCTTTCTTTTTAAAACCCACACTGTGTGCACTTGGCCAAAGGACAGGAGAAAGGGAAGGGCTCAGAGAAGGAATAAGGGCAGTTTTTCCTACGAAGGGTTTGCTGACAGTGTCATCTGTGAGACTGGTCTTTTTATTACAAAAAAGGTTCTGCTCAGACTGACTGATTGCCCAGTTTTAGAGACACACCTCACTTGGTAGCTTTAAACACAGATGAAGGTTTTTTCCTTAATCTTTGAAACTGAGGATTTACTGAGGAATCACTTTACTGGATTCCTATTCTTGCTATTTTTGTGTGTTCTTACTCTTTCTACTTCTGGTTTGCTTACTAAATATGGGCTTTTTACTAATCTTGTTATCCAAGAATTCCTGAGCTCTAATTCCATGTGTGATATTCACTCAGTGCAAGCAGAGCTTCTGACTCATCACAGTGTAGGGAACTGTTTCATCTTTCAAAACCTGTTACTTGTTGCCATGTGACAAGTAAGTGGACAGAAGTGAAAGTGTCCTTTGGAATAGACTGTGACCATCTAAAACACTCAAGCTTTGGGGTTTTACACTATTTTAAAAAAATTTAAAAAGATTTTCAGGAGAAACAAGTCTCACTCTCACTGGAAGACATTGATGTAATTTGGTTGACTAACAGTTTGCTTCCTGTAGCTGATAGGCTTTTAGTGAGGCATAGAAGGCTGAAAATTGATATGAATCCACATTACTTGGTGGGGAAACAAGAAATTACACAGAAAAAGCTGAATGTGCACTTGGAAAAGCTGCAGCTGAAGTGTACCCTTATTAGACACCAGAAAATCTACATGGGAGATAAATGTAGACAAGGGGTTATTTGGTGCTGATCAAGGTGAGTTCTAACTGACAAGTCTTGTAGAATGAAGATCATTTTCTGTCCTTTCCCTACTTTTCTGCTCTTCACCTGAAACCTGCAGCACATCAGCTGAGTCACAGCTGGGGACGCCAAAAAGGCATCAGTTTGTAATCACAAATCCTCCTCATCTCATCACACCATCTTCAGCTCTCCCACATCCCCCATTGCCTTGACTGCTCTGCCCCAGATCCTTCCACTGGGATTTCTCGGATTCTCTGCTACCCTTCACTACCTTTTCACTGAGTACCCCCAGCTGTCCCACGTGTCCCCCTGTTTGTCCCTGGCCAGCTGAGTTCCACACAGACACACTGGAGCTCATCTGAAGCCTCACAGATAGTGACTGAACACTCTGCTGTCCAGGGCTTACGTGCTTTTTCTATTCTGTTGGACACAGGCCTCATAAATTTAACTTATTAAAAGTATTAGACTTTGCAATTTCTGTGACATTGTCCACTAGATTCAAAATCTGCTTTGACACCCCAAGGATTGGAGTACATTTGAATTAACTGACTTGTAGCTTTAACTCGAGTGACAGGTTTGTCAGAGGAGTTGAGAATTCATTTTCTTACTTGGCCAACTTGTCATATCTTTGTGAAATGGGAACTTGGATATGTATTTTTAGGCACATACAAAATGGAAACGTGTATCCATGTGCCCACCTGGGAGTACATTCCAACTCCCCAAATAGGATGTTAGTGGATCATTACTGGTTTACTGAACAGATCAGTAACAGAAAGTTTTCAGCACAAACACATTTGTACATCAGTTGAAAAGATCAATACGGTGCTTACAAACCTCTTTTTCAGTTCCAGAGCAAACATTTGCCTCATTTAAGGTGTTGCACCGTTCTGGGGATGGAAAAAATTTAAAAAATATACTTCATGTTTACATTCCTTATACACTGGTGGCTCCATTCTCATTTTTAGTTCGTTTATTTAATCACTCATTCTGCATTTTTTAAGCTGCTTTTGGACTGGAAACTTGTCTCATTTGGCCCCTTTGGAGTGGGTGTTATTTCTGGGTCTGAGTAAGCATTGAACATTTCCTTCATAAAAGTAAAAATTAGGTATTGGAGATCGAGACAACTTGCCAAAATCATCAGCATGTCACTATAAATGTCTGACATCTGAACTGTCAGGGCTTAGACTGTAAGAAATGCAGTTTCAGCTCCCCTAACTGCTGGAATGCTGAGGTAATTCTGGCAGAATATGCTTTCTGGACTGCTAAAAATAGGAATTTCATCTTGATGACTGCAGTAGAATGCTGATGTCAGGGGACAGGCTGGTAAAACAGTTTAGGCAACTCTTGTTACTTTGGAATAAAGAACACCTGTCTGCCCAAAGCAAATGTCACAGGACTGATCAGTGTGCTTTACTTAATTAGATAATATCATCAGAATTCTCAGCTGAGGACCTGTGGTACATTTTGTGTAGAAAGGATCTTTGTTTGGGGAATGATAAAGACAAAATTTGCTTCTTACCTACCATTAACCTCTTGTATCCCTCAGACTTCTTTGATCTTTCATGCCAAACTAGAGATTGTTGCTCCTTGCCTGTTTGTGTAATCTAAGCTCTGCAATTTAATAATTTTAATAACTTTAATACTTTTAAATAATTTTTTTTCTGTGAGTGATTAACAGCTTTGTAGTGATGCTCCTTGCAAGGAAGGAAGTCCTTTCAAGACTAGAAGGAACAGTGGATCTGAATAACTTGTGAGGATGCTTCTGAAATGGCACTAAATTCTCCCAGATTCTATCTAAACAAAACAGGGATCTCCAAAGGGAGGGATAAAATATGTGCCAAACATTGCTAAGAGTTCTGGTCTATTTGTAAGTATTATCTTTGTAAGGAAATGAATACACATAAGAAAAAGGGAATCCCTGAATATGTGTCAGGAGAAGTTTTATCCAACTGCATCCAAACTGTGGATTTAGTACATTAGTCATAATTTTGCTGGGAAACACACAATTTTCCTGGAACAAATTGGAAACAAAACTGTGGTCCATCTGATTATCTCCCTTAGTCACCTGACTGAGCATATTCAGAATCCTGTGCCATGAAAAGATACTAATATTTGCTCCTTTCTCCTGAACATCTTGTGTGTACTTGGCAGACATACAAGCTAGAATAAAAGCCAAAACTGTCTGTAAGTCATTAAAAAGGACATAAGAGATGGGTTGTTTTTTCAAAGAGTAGGAATCCCTGGATAAGGAGGGGGAGTGTCCCTCTTGCTCCGAATGCTCTGTATTTAAATTTCACTTGGTCCTTTTCCCAGTGAGCAAAATGTAATTTTCATCCAAGTTTTCTCTGTGAGATTATGTCTGCTTTGTAGAACCTTTTTATTCAAGGTGACAGTCCCTTCTGTCCTGAAAAAGCTCATTAGATTTCCTTAAAGGAGTTCCTACCTGTTAGCTCATTTGAGCCTTTTTTGTCTGGAAACCTCTAGGGACAGAGCATCCCACAAGCTTCCACAGGTTTATAAAATTAGCTCTCGCAATATTTCTACCTGATTTCAGTAATTTTTTTTTTCTAGACAGGATTTTTCAGTCCCAAAATTGACTGGAAAATTTTCTTTTCGATTTACATGGGGGGGGTTTTGTTTTCAGTTTGATTTCTCTGCAGGGTTCAGTACCAAGCCTGAACAGAACATGCTGTACTGCTTGTCCCTGGTTCACTTCCACTGTCTCCCTGACCTACCAGCTGCTGTGTTTCAGCTGTATTTACAGGTAAGAGTTACTAAAAATAGGTCCAAACATATAGGTAGTGGATTTAATTATTTTACAACTTCAAAACTATGAGATCAGCCTCAATTACAAGCAAGTTTCTTCCTGCTCCACCCCCAAAAACAAGGGAAATTCCCTCATAGAAAATTCCCTTCCTTGGTACAGAAGTACTCTTCTAATCCACTCAGGGTGGGTATTTATTTTCTATGAATTATAAATCAGAATTGTCAAAAGCAGTCTCAGCTGACTGGCTGTGTTTCAGTTGCCAAAGAGCAACCCACTGAAAAGGAGCTGAATTTTCATTTTACTGGTCTGAAGTGCCACTGTAAGCACAGGCTGCATTTGTTGAAAGTCATTTCCATCAGGGAGTAAAAGCTGCTGATCATTTACAACTTTAGGATTAGCTAATGAGAAGATATTTATTGCTGCCAGGGCAAAACTGGGGGTTTGAATTCCTGCTGCTTGACTCTATATGGGTTCTCACTGTTCACTTTCCTCTTCCATTGGGAATTTGGCTGGTTCCTGGCAAAAAACCAGGATCATAGAATGTGCTGAGTTGGAAAGGATCCACAAGGATCACCAAGTCCAACTCCTGTTTCTGCACAGGACCATCCCCATCTTCACCCCAATCAATCCTCCAATATATTTCCTCCCTTGGACTAAGTAGCCTGTTCTTATTTGATTAAGAAAGGTGTTGGTACCAAGTGACTAAAGCAGTATAATTTTAGTTGATATAAGGGGAAGGAATTGGCACCAACAAATCTGACACCAACAGAGGTTTCAAGTACAGAAGAGCTTCCTTGGCCACTTAAACCTTTGGATCAGTATATGGCCCAAGTAAATGCACATTTTCATGCTTTTTGTGGTTTGTTTGCTGATGTTTTATAGCTCTACAGAACAACACCACTTCTTACTGAATTTCACTGTTGAAGAATGGAGATACAAAATGAGTGTTAATGTTACTGCCTAATTTCTTGTGATGCTTATCCATTGTCTTGACATGCCATGGGTACAGTTTAGGAGTAACCAGGGAGATATTTTAGGGAACAGTTTAGCTTAGAGATCACTTTGCATATTGAATAAACCCAAAAGGTCATTTCATTGCAATATTGAGTAAACATTTTTTGATTTATACAGTTTATAAAACAATAAATCTCATAAGCTCTAATCACTGAGTTGAGTTCTGCTGATTTCCTTTGTGGTCCATAAATTCATACTGGGTATAAAGTTGTTAAAAAGCTTCCCAGACAAATGTGTAGCTCTCCAATGCAGCTCTTTATTAAAGCAAATTTTGTACTGGACTATGGAGCATAAAGAACAGAACAGTATTTTCTAAACTTTAGAACTTGTGAGTGGATAACCAGGAGCAAGAAGTTAGGGGTAAGAAGGAGAAATTCCAGTTTGAGGAAATCTTTTTAGCAGTAATGGCTGTTTAAGATCACAGTCTGTCATACAGTGACAAAATAGGGTGAGTTATCCATGGCCAATGTGGATAACTCCTCAGTGAGGCTGCTTTTCTCATCAGGGGCACAAGGCTTTTTTCTAATAATAAGTACCTCATGTAGGAAAAGGGGGAACAAATTCTACCTAATTAGGCTGCCATAGAGACCACTCTAACTCTCCTTTGAGCCTGCCAGGAGCAAATGCAGCAAACAGGGGAGCACAAGAACAAACTGCCTCATTGTGTTCAGCTCTGGGAACCCCAACACAAGAAGGACATGGAGCTGTTGGAGGCCACAGAGATGCCCCAAGGGCTGGAGCCCCTCTGCTCTGGAGCCAGGCTGGGAGAGCTGGGGGTGCTCACCTGGAGCAAGGAAGGCTCCAGGGAGACCTGAGAGCCCCTTGCAGGGCCTGAAGGAGCTCCAGGAGAGCTGGAGAGGGACTGGGGACAAGGCATGGAGGGACAGGACACAGGGAACGGCTTCAGACTGAAAGAGGGTTAATTTTTAATAGATGTAAGGAAAAAATTCTTGGCTGTGAGGGTGGGGAGGCCCTGGCCCAGGTTGCCCAGAGAAGCTGTGGCTGCCCCTGGATCCCTGGAAGTGTCCAAGGCCAGGTTGGACAGGGCTTGGAGCAACCTGGGCTGGTGGGAGGTGTCCCTGCCCATGGCAGGGGGTGGCACTGGATGAGCTTTAAGGTCCTTTCCAACACAAACCATTCTGTGATTCTGTGTAGAAGCACATTCCTGTCTGAAAACCTGGACATTAAATTCCAGTTCTGCAATGAGACCCACGTGGAGCTGTAGCTCTTAACAGAAGGAGACCCCACTTGAAAAGGTCTTAATACCAATAAATATTAATATTCACCAAAACTTTCTAGCTCTTTTTAGTCATCATGAACAGGCAGCAAGACAGTTATTTATACCTCCTTTTCTAACTCTAGAATGGAGTGGAAGAAAATATGTGGAAGTGTATCTGAATATTTAGTCCCTGAGTAGAGGGACCTGATTTAAGTGTGGACTCAGTAGTGCAAGGCCAACAGTCTGTCTTAAAGGTCCACTCCAGCTGAAAAGACTTAATTTCTGTGAAGAGCTGTAGATGGATCAAGCTCTAAAGCACAGATAAAGACTAGGTGAGGTTGCACCTTAGTGCAAGGAGGAGGAGGAGGAGGAAAAGAGGAGGAGGAAGGAAGTAGCTGCCGTGTCTGAGTGTCACACCAGGTGCTGTGGGTGTATTCCCTTCTTTTGAGGAGAACACAGAACCTTCTCAGTGCTCTAATAGACCTTTATTCACGAATTAGGAGTTTGTTTTCATCTTCATGGATTATTTTTGCTCATGTTTCTTCACCTGTGTCATACACAGAATGTCAGCTGTGAAAACCCCTAAGCATTCACTCCTCTCACCTACTGCCCTGGGGAGAGCAGAAAAAATACTCCATGTATTTTTAGCTAGGACCAGCAGTGTGACAGTGAGAGATACAGCAAATGAATTGCTGGTAAAGTTGTTTTAAAATAGTAAGGAACTTCTTCAGCAATAACAACTTTCCATCCCCACTTAGCACAGTCAGCTGTATAAACTAACATTTTTGAAGCAAGGTCTTGGATTAGGCTCAAGTTTATATTTAGCAGCCAAGTTTCAGTTCTGGGAATGAAGGTTTAACCCTAATATGGGATAATACTAGAATTGGGTGAGTGACATGAAACAATTAAGTGGTGAATGTATTGCCTGTACTGCCTGCAAATGTCTGCACTTATAAAATTATTGTCAGTCAGAGAAGTTTGGCAAATGTTTTGCAGCAGGAAAAAATAGCTGTGTTGCACTCCTCAAAACCTACAGGGAAATGATCAATAGATGGGTGAACTTTAAGCTCACAAGTGGTCTTTCAGAATTCAGTCAGAGACCCAGGTTAGGCCAGAAGTTGAACACTTATTATAGTTTATACCAATGTACTGGTCTGTCTATCCGTGGGAGCTTAATCCAAAATGCTTTTAACAAAGAATCCTTCTCACTGTCCAGCACAGTGGATCCCAATCCTTGAAATTTTAAGGGCTGAGAACTTAGACTCAAAAAGGGACTAGTTCTAGATATGGGCAACTTATAAATTTGTGCTGTGTGGGCACCAAGACAACTTGAATTGGTGTGTTCATGTCACAGTGCAAGGCTTGAAGTCTCTCCAGAGGCAGCAGCATTTGACATGGAGCTGTGGTTGTCACCCAGGGGTCCTGGTGCCCGTGGACCCCATGACCAGTGGCACTTTCAGTTCCTGAGCTGGCACTGGGTGAAGAGCTCCTCTGACTTGGTAAAACATAGTATAAACTTGGTATAAACATAACATAGTCCTGTTGCTCATAGAATTCAGACCAGTATCTCCCTTGCTCTTTTGTGAGGCCCTATTTTGACAACAGTCTGATTTCTGCAGCAGAGCCCATTCAGGGAGATTTTGTGCTGTGTTTCACTGTCCCTTTATTCTGACACAAGGATCAATTATTAAGTTTGTACTGTAAACCCAGAAGAAGTTGTGTAGGTGTAATATTGGGGGAACTCTAAACCAGCACTGCTGCCAGGGGATATGAGCTGCACCTTCAGGATGTAGTGGGAGCAGGAACAAAAGCTGATGCCCCCCAAAATCATGCTGGATGCAGCTACAGCTGGAGCAAGCACACTGTAAGAGAGTTGCCTGAGGATAGAAGAGTCTTTTCTTTTGTATTTCTTTATTTAGCATTGTTTCAGCAGATTTTCAACATTGTAGATGTGCTAGAATTGTACCTCTGAATTGTTTATCATCACTTGTTTTAACAAGTCAATGATTACTACATTTTATTACTTTTAGTGCTGTTTTTTTATAGCAAGAGCTGTAGGATAGTGATCTGGTTTTACGTGACTGAGACACATAAATAGCAGAGCATAAATATTAAATATTTCCATTTATCTTCTCAGAGTGTTCACACTTAGGTTGTTCCACTTAACAACCCTTAAAATAACCACTCTGAATGGTTTCCTTTCAAACAAAAGAGAAATACATGCAAATTAATCCCTGCAGCAATTTTTATAGCAAACATTAAAACATTGCAGGGAGCATAGACTGCAAGCATATACTGAATGATGGGTCCTTAAAAATAAGTGCCTACTGGCCTTTTAAGACATAATTGGGCTTTTGAAATATCTCAGGGGCTCAGCCAAAACACACTGCAGTGCGTTAGCTATTAAAAAACCTGGGCTCATTAAACTGGCAAATTGTGTGTCAGACCATCAAGCAACTTCATCAGTTTGCAGTTCATGTAAAACGTGGGACCTCACTGCAAAAAATCTCGTGAAATAATGAACTGTCATGAGAGATACAGTTCCTACAGCTCATGTGTCCTCAGGGCAGGCCCTGAGTAACCACTGTGCTTTCTGCCTGTGTTTTGCATTTACTGTGGTGTCTTGTCTGTTGACATCCACAGCCAACACTGCCAACCATGGCAGTGCCAGGCAAGGCCCAGGATAGAACTTCTCGTGCTCAGGTTTGCCAGCAGCCAAGTGACATCTGATGCAGTGGCCCAGGAAATAAAGAGAGCCTGAAGGCTCCTCTCACAGCCCTGTAACTGCTGTATCTGGGAGCTGCAAACCAAGGGAGGAACCTTCAACTGTTCTTCAAGTTCAGCTCATGTTTGCTGCCCCAGCTTGAGTAGTTACTCCTTGGTCGTGCTTGTTTTGTTCCTCTTGCACTTGCTGTCCAGTATTACTGGGCTGTGTTTCCACAGAGGCATCAAAAACTCAGGCACTTGAGAGGAACCTCTATTTTCATGATGTGCAGTTCAGTGTGGTGCAAGAGTGAGCAGAGGAGTTGAAGGGCAGCTTTGGTTTTGGCATTTTACACACGCACTGAGCGAAGCTGCCCAGTGTGAAGCGGGAGTTCAAAAGGACCTAAAAGATCAGTTCTGGTTTACTGCAGTTACAAACAGGGGCCAATAACACCTTATCTGAAGAGGACAATTCTGCCTCATTCCAAGGGGAATTCTGCATCTCCTGAGTAGGCAGATGGGGTCATTCCCAGGTGTCCCAGGAGAGCTTTCTTTTGACTTGAGCCCCTCGTTTGAGGGTCATCAGGGAGAGGGGACTCCATGGCTGGTACAGTTCTGCAAGCTCTCTCACATGTGGAGAAAACAAACACTAATAAGCAATATTCTGGAAATAAGGACAAAAGAAAATGGAGATACTGTAGAATATAATGTTTTAAATGGGTAATACTCAATATTCCCTGAACAGTTGTTGTGGCTAGGTAGGACCCTATTCTCCAACTTCAAACTCAAATGAACTTAGCCAGCAGCCCTTCTTAATTTTGCACTTACCTTTAATAAAAGCAGATATGAGGTCTTAATCAAGGGCAATCAAGGGAGCTTTGCACAGATGCCAGCTGGCTCACATCAGAGCAAAGCAGGTCACTGCCCTCCTCTCTGGGTGGAAATAATTTTCTTCAGCTGTAACAGTCCTTGGCCTTTCCACACTGGTGAGTAAGGGCCTGGAGAAACTTGTGAGCAATATTTATAAATGGATCTTGGTCACTGACAACAGCAGGGAAAAAAACATGTTGGCAATCTGTTCTTAATTCTATTTTAAGATGCCATGGCTTCTTCAATGGCAGGTACAACAACTGAGCCCTGCAAGGCCAGAGGCAAAGGTCAGTGCACAGTATAAATTGGAGGCTGCTTTCCTTACACTGGTATGATAAAAACTGGGAAAGGTGCTGTGGTGCAGGTCCAGATGATGACCCTTTGATGACTCCTGCTATGACTCCTTTTTCATATTTTGGTGTTATTTGCTCAGTATTGTCCCTGTTGCTGCCTCCACCAGGCTGCAAGGCAAGAGGTGTCTTTTCCTGAGTGTGGATTTTGTTATTTCCTGCCTTGTTCAGCCTCCTGTGTCCTCTGCATCAGCCTGGAAATAAATTTCATTAAGTCAAACAAGATTTACTGTATATGTAGACTTGTTTTTAACAGTGTATATATATCTTAGTTTTGTGGTTTCATCTCTTATTCCTGTGTCAGTCTAGCCAGCTACAGGACACAAACTTCTCCTTTTCTGCCTATTTAGTAACTCATTTGTCTTCTACAACGAATGCAACCACTGGAAACCCTTGACATTATCCCCCAATTTCTTCCAAAAGCACTTGAGCTTTTCCACCCAATTATATATATGTATCTATATGTATTTGGGTGTGTAGTGTGGAAAAAAGTTTTAGGAAACTGCTTTCTAATGGACTTGATGAGCAGACAAATGCCACAAACAGTTTTCATAACTAAAATATGTTTTTCAATTAAAATGCAGTATCTGAACAGATAATTAGAATGGTGTAATGTTGGGATATTGAATGCACTTAATCCAGATTAGGAGTGCAAGAGAAAAGGCAGCCCTGGACAAGCTTTATTATCTTCAGTTATTTCCTGTATTACAGGTATAAGACAGAAACAAGGATAAAAATTAATTTACCCTCTAGATCCTGCTGAAGCTGCAGGTAACCTACCAGGGGCAGAGGCACCTGCTCAGCAGCAGCACAGGAACTGAAGAGGTTTTGTTGCTGGCACAAGGTGAAATAACTTTCATGGCCATGTTGTCAGGTGAACAGAACTGCTCCTCCTAAAGCTGTATTTTGGCATGGAGAAAGGTTAGAACAAAGGAATGCAGGGAGCAACCTTAGCATGAGGCTGCTGGGAAATCAGGGCTACAATATGCAGTTCTCTGAAAAATGGGGGTTTGTTTTTTTGATAAATATATAATCATATATAATCCATTCCTCAGCTGTTGGGGAATTAAGTGGGAAACTGATTTCTTTTATTTTGGGTGTGGCCATTGGGAAACTCAGAGGGAGTTGGCAAGTCATACAGTTCACTGTGAAGAGCACTCTGATTTCACAGGTGCAGAGATTTTAAAGCCAAGATGCACCATTCTGATCACTGAGCTAATGTGCCCTAAATCCTCATGAGCAGGTGCAGATTAATCAAGGAAGATAAGGGAATATAATTTGCCAAATTAACCAAGTCTCCTGTGATTAAACTGGCCCTGCTCTGGACATGTGTTATCTATGTATAAACAAATATTTAACTTACCCACTTGTCTCTGAAAGGTGTACAAAGAACAAAGCTACACACTGGAGAGTTTGTGTGGAGTTGTTCCAAGAACTTCTGCCTGTAATTGCAGTTATGGTGAGATCTTAATATTATTATTCACTAGGGAATGCAACAAGGTGAGTTTTTCCCACTCTTGCCATCTCCTGTGGACCAGAGAATCACAGGAACTCTGCTGTGCACTTGTGTCACCCTGTGACTCCATCACTGCATTTCCTGGAGACTCTTTAGTGTGGACTTTGCAAAGCAAGATGTTCAACTGGTGTTCTTTAATTACTTAGAACTGTGGATCATGTGCATGCAAATAAGGATAAATTCCTGTGGAATTCTTATTCTGTCAGAGACTGTTGCATTATTTTTCTTGCATGCACATGATCTACAGTCTTTAATGTCTGATATTTTGTGAGCATACATTTAGAAGCAACAGCTGAAAATGCAGACACTGCTGTGTCATTCCAACATTGCTGCAAAGAACTCTTACAATGTCTATATGACTCATGTCTCAGGTGATGTCATGGGATGTCTGGAAAACAGATTTTGGAGCAACATAATGCCTTTTTGTGTAGCACTGATTCAACTTTGTTTAAAAAATACGTATAATGTATTATATACATGTGATGTGTAATGCACCCACCCACTTTATTAAATCAGAAAGTAGAAATAAGGGCAGAGAAAGGATGATCAGAGGATTAAAAGAGAATTCTGAGCCATGTGAGTCCATGGATTCCCCACAATCAGTGTCTGTAATTCATATCAGCATTTCTCAAATTACAAATACAAACTACATGTCTAGGAAATCTCTTCCAAAGCTAATGGACAGAAATGGATGCAAAACAAGCCATGGATTCTTCTTTGACAACAAGAACAAGTGATGGAAGCAGTAATATGCTGCTTACCTTCGAATCTCAGACTGTGATTGATCTTTCAAGCGAACGGTTTGGGATTAGCAAAAACAACAAGACAATATTTGTTAGGTCCATGTGCATAATCCTGCTCCCAGCACCCAAAACTGTGAGTACACTCCTAGAAAGGAGCTGGGAACCTGGAAGCCTCTCTGACACCAGGGAAGGTGATGCTCAGGTGTTAAAGCCTGACAGGAGAAGCTAAGGGGTTTCTCGTATGAGATGCTCAGCTCCTTACAGACCTCATCTTGGGCCTGCTCAGGATTGGGCTTTTGGAGTGCTTGGTGTATTTATATTTAGGAATGAATCAATGCCATTTTTCTCTCACTGTAGTTGTCTCAAAGGGAATGTGTTCCCAGTGCTGCTGCTCCCCTGCCCTCTAACCCATCCCCTCAGTGAGTGACCACCCAGCACTCCTTGCTGGCTCGGGGTGATTTGAGTCCCAGCCTTTGTGCAGCTCTGCCAGCCCCGTGTGCCACAGGCAAATGTTGGAATTACAGCACATATGGTCCCTTCATTCACAATGCAGGAGTAGCTTCCCCATCTGCTGTCACAGAGAGGTGTGATTCAGAGGCTGGAAAAAAACATTCATGTCCAACTTAGTTGGAGGGGTTTTTTTAGGTAAATTGGCTGGTGACATCACCAAAGTGTGAATCACTGCAGAGAAGGAGCTCCTGGAGCAGTAAATGGCTGGTACCTCTGTGCTGGAGTGAGGAGCTCTGGTCACCACAAACATCTGGCTATTTTTGAGATTCCTTCCCTCTGTCATCTGATTGCAAAGCAGTTTTTGAGGGGGGGAAGTCACAAAGAAGTTTTGATGTTTGTGACACTCAGTGTAACAGGATGACCTGGCTGCAGCACCTTTCACATGCACAAAACTGAGGCAATTTCTAAGTGTAGCTGCTCCAACCAAGCTGCCATGAGTGCATTTTGGAAACAGGGATAAAGGCTATTAAGGCTTTAGCCCAGCAAGAGTCATTTAGTTTTTCTTTGTGTGCATCCACACTGTTTTTAATGATATAATGCTGTGACTTTAAGAGATACTTTCTCAGTTTGGTTTCAAAATAGCAAACTTCATTTTAAAACAAAGGAAAAGACCACAGAAGAATACTTGTTTTGTGTGGAAGAAAATTCTTTTCATCACACTGCTGTCATAGGTTGCAGCATGTTTTCTCTGTTGTAATCAGGAATAGATTTCTGCAGAATTAAACAAACATATCAAAAGTTTCTAATAACCCTTGCAGTGCCCACAGTGCCACAGAGTGCTCTCCACTGGTCTGAGCATGCAGGTAGCCTGTCTTTCCAGTAATAAATGACCCAAAAAGGAAGAATTTTATGGGAAAAATATTTCACAGGTGCACTGGTTTAATCTAAGCCGTTTCCATGGACAAGTGTGAGGGTAGAGGTTGCCTAATACAGAGCAGGTCTGTTCTGCCAAGCATTTATGCTGCTTTACCAACATGCACCTTACTTGTGGAGGGCTGTCAGGTCTGCTGGCCCTAAAGACAGAGGGGTGGGAAGATGCTGTTTTCTGCTGCTAACCCAAAATCCTTTCTTGCCTTGGTCCTGAGCAATGATCTGCCCTGTCCAGGTCCTGTGCAAGTCCTCCATGACTTGAATACAGTGCCCAGCACTGGCAAACTACATCAGCAACTCCCATTTCCAGGAGCAGCTGCAGAGTGAAATATAGTGGTGAATTATACTGAAGTTCATTGAGTGTTTTCAGAAGTAACAGGACCTGGCATTCAGCTTTGCATCTGTACTGTCATTCACAACTTCATCTTGGGCAAAGCCAGCTTTCATTTCCCCTTAAGAGGATGAAAGACAGAGTCAAATAAGGACACTTTCCAGTTGTCATCAAGCACTGATGGTCACTGTATGCTCTTGTGCCACCAAAGCTGGTTTGTCCTCAGTGAAATGTAGTGATTTTACTGACAGGAATGAAGGGGTAGGACCCAGCTGGGGCTGACCTGCCAAACACAGGGAGTGGGAAAGACATAAAGGGTTTCCTGATGTTTTCCCTTGCAAGATATGATTTTCAGCTGCTAATAATTTTGCCTGAATTCTAACAAAAAAAATCTATCTACATTGTCTACATGAAAGTGGTTGATATCTTGGTTTTGCTTTAATTTTATTCTTCTGCCTGTGTATAAATCTAGGCAATTACAATGTCTGGGCTTTGTGTAAGAAATTCCACCTACCTTTTTCTTGGACTAGTTTTGTGCTTTGAAGCCATGATGACTGAAATGGAGCAGGAGCTCGGGAACAGGGAACACTGGGAGAGGACCCTGGGCAGAACAACATTCTTGGCCATTAGTTTTTAGTTTGATTTTTTTTTTAAAAATGTCCCATCTTTTGAAATAATTTTGCACTCCCTATATTGTGATGTTGAAAGCTGGATGGCTGTGTGTACTACATGCTTTAAAAACATCTTAAAATTTATTGTTTGCAATAACTTTTTCAATTCTTGGAATTGTTTTGCACTGGGGAATGGCAGTAAAGGGCTGCAGCAGCTCCATCATAGCAGATTGCTGTGCTGGGTTGGATGCCCACTTCTTTTACCTGGAATTAGATGTCCAGAATATCTGAAATGATAGAAAAGAGTAAATCAGTGTTTCAGGTGGGAGGAAGTTAAATTAGAAGGCTTGTAAAGGAAGGAGCTGTACTAACCAGTCTAGGAAAAGAAATATCAATGCTAGCAACCATTGACTGTGAGACAGGATATAGATGTGGTAAGGTACACAAAAAGGTGTCCTGCTTGCACTGGACAAGAAAATAAAAGTTGAGATTTTTTAAATTTTTTTAAAGTTCCTTTGTATGGTATTCTCTTGTATTCAGTCCTGTTAACCAGGGGTTTATCTACTTTGGAAAGAATCTGTGCTCTTGTGTAAATGTTGTTTGGGTTCACATGACCAAAACAAATAAAAAATCATTTCAGCTGTGCAGAAAGAAATTGTGCAGTGGCTCATTAATGCTTGTGTGCTTGCTGGAAGGTGCCAGAGCACCTACAAATTAGTTACTGCCTCAGTTTTGGTCAGAATTCTAGATTGGTGCATTTACAGCATAGGCAACATTTTCACTGCATTTGAGGCTCTGAATAAAAAAGGAAGCACCAATGTGCTTTGCTACCAAAAAACCTGCAGGTTTTAAGGTTAACCACAAGTGACATAAGAGTTTTCAAAGCACCAACCTCTATTTCCTCTTTCCCCAAACAGCAGAATTCAGATGCTGCTGTAAACAGCTCCAGGATCATTAAGGAAACAAAGTCCACTTGTCCTTTTGAGCAGAATTATTATATAGGAAATGGAGCCTGTGGAGGTTTTGGCATGTGGCCTCTAGGACAATTAAGATATGACAAAACTGTTAAAAGGAAGATGCATTTTCACCACAAAGCTCCAAGAATGCAGAATACTGACCTTTAATGAGGTTTCTTTCATTCCAGACAAAAAGAACCCTGGAATCACCAGGTGAGTTTAGCAGACAGAGCTATGCTCAGTTCCCAAAAGGGAAAACTCAGCAGGATACAGTTACAGAGAGGAGACAAGGTTATAGTCCTTTTTTTTGCTCAGGCCTTTTCTTCAATTCTGGATGTTGTTTACACTTTATTTAATGTTTTTAGTATTTGTCCAGATATCACAATTAAGAATTAAAACCTCCCAATCAGGTTAAACACCTTCATTCCTTCCATCAAGCCTGTGTCCTCCCCAGATAAATATTACTCTGGAGGAGAAGAAAAAACAGTAAAGCCACTGGATGAGTATCTCCCACCTACACAAAACTGGCTACAAATGAAGGATCCAGAGCAGTAGTAAGGACAATTTCTCTAAATACCACAATAGTTTGATGGACACTTCTATTTCCAGCTGTCTTGGATGTGGTGATTTACTTTCAGGCACGGCTGGCTTGTGTCAAGACAGAACACAAACCACAGTAGAACTGTAGAGACAGAGTAGAATTATGAGTAACTTTGGCTTCCCAAACACTAAAACAAAGCCAGTGTTTGTCTCAGATGTTAAATGAGATTACAATAATACAATCATCATCACTCTTTAAGGGCTGCTCTATAAACACACATCAAATAAACACAGGCATGTTTTGAAGCAGTGCCCTGTGCTGCACTTTATTTGTGATTCCTTGGGTTTGTGTCTGTCTGAAAAACAGATTTGTGAAAAAGTGGAAAATAATGACTTGTTTACTTCCCTAGTTAGTTTAGCCAAAATTTTAACAGCAGTTGCATAGAAACTTGAAATAATAGAATGGTTTGGTTTGGAAGGGACCTTAAAGATCATCTAATTCCAACCCCCTGCCACGGGCAGGGAACTTCAGCCATAGTTTTAATAGCAGTTACATGAGCACTTGTGTCTCTGTGGGCCTCCTTTTAAACTAATCTCTGCAATCTTGCAAGATAAGTGATGGGTACAGAGGCTCCAGAAGAAAACTGTGGTGCTGGGGATCATGTCTCTCTCAGGCAGTGTGAGACCTTGGTTATCCTTGGTTTGCCTGCAGCTCTCCACCTGTCACCCAGAGACACAGGAATTCATCCTTTTATCTTTCAGTGGCAGGATGACCTCAATGCTTTTCCCCTGTGGAACTTTTTTTCCCCCAGAAATGTGAGTGATATGTTGATCAGAGGGAGGAAACTGGCTGCCTCTTTCTTAGGAAGTTAAGAATTCACCCTTCAAGTTCTACACTTCTGAAATCTGAGCCTAGCTCAGTGAATAGGAGGAATTAAGCACTCTGGAGAGTAAGACCAAATTAGTTGAGTTTAGGAGAATGCTCTGGGTTTGTTCCTCAGACTTTGGGATCTAACTACCTGAACTCCATCAGGAATTTGCCTAACTCAAAACCAGCATTTTCTGGATTTTGTGTTATTTATAAGTGAAGTGTTGGTTTTTTTAGAGCACCTCAGTCTTTTCCCTTTGTTTCCAAGTTTTTGGGCTCTGGGCACACATCTCCCTCTAGGAGGATGTTAAGCCCCTTCAGATTCCTTGTGTCTGGACTTGCAGTGCATGGAAATACAGGTTGTTAGAGAGCCCCAACAGGGTTTTCTCTGATGCTTTTTTGTGCTGTGGGGTGGAACTGAGAAATGCTACTTTTCTGCTCCCCAGATTCTGCTCATGGTGCAAGAGAGACCCCAGGGAGGGTGTGACAGCAGGAGTGGCATCTGTACTTGAACTGAAAAGGGAGATCAAACCTGGAGAGACCCTTGAAGCACAGGTAACCCCCATTTTTAAAGTCTTTGGAAAATACTGGCTCCTGAGGCAGCAAAAACACCAGATAAAAGCTCAGCATATCCCATGATTCTGTACTACATTTAAGGACAAAATGTCCTCTTAGATGGCAATACCAAACTCCTTACTTTTGTAGTCTGAAAATTGGATAAAACACTGTTTTAACTTTTGAGATTGAAATAAATAATTTGAAAGCCCAGTTCTGAATTAACATCTTCCACTTCTGTTTAGAACACTTTGTACTAAAATTGGTGTTTGACAGTTGCCAGCCTTGCCCAAGTCCGCACTTATTAACTTATTGACTGAGAACTCGCTGGGTACATGGGTCTGAATATTCTGTTTTACCACACACCACTTCTGTGAGGAGCTAAAATTTCCTTGAAAGTGGCATGTGGTGAGTAAAGACAGACTGTTCCAGCTGACCTCACTGACAGGATATTCTCACTTACAGGGCTGGCTGCTCAGGAGGATCATCACCGTCACTGCTGACACCAAAAAGCCCAGGTTTTACCCTCTCCTTGATGTCAGCAGCGACGTAGGGCTGGTTTGCACAGAAGTAAACCAATAAGGATGCACTGCAGCACACAATTACTAAAAGATAATCTCTTTTTTCAGTGCCTTTATTAGTGACTCATGTGGTCCCAGCACAGAATACACACTGGCTTTTAATGACTTGTGTCACTGCCTCTTAAAACTGAAGGACAATGCATCCCTACAGCTCCCTTCCTATCCCTCACCCAGCAGGATTCCCACTGGAGTGGGGAAGAAATAACACAAGGAGTGTAAGGCCACGTCTTGACAGCCCCATCTTCTACTAATGGAGGTGACTCTAGAAATGCAGAA
The DNA here is from genome assembly GCA_013397135.1 of Pachyramphus minor. NCBI lineage: Eukaryota > Metazoa > Chordata > Aves > Passeriformes > Tyrannidae > Pachyramphus > Pachyramphus minor. The sequence goes on along the minus strand of VYXB01009077.1, from coordinate 104,695 downwards.
ATAATTCATATTATGAGAGCAATGACCTAATTGTTTACTTATTCTGTAGCATCACTTGCCATTTCAATTATAGCCAAATTGCTTGATTAAAGTAGAGGAAGAACTAAACACTAATTTCCAGGAGCTTAAGGCTATACTTAGGGAAAGAGATAATTTAATTTTTAGAAAAGGTTTGTATCTCCCTTTTTTTCTTTTGTGGCCTTATACCACATTGTGCTGAGCTTTTCCAGGCAGGAAAAGAGAAAAATGTCTGATTTTCATAGAAAGTGGAGTTAGCTGGAAATTAGATTACAACAAACTGAGGGATTTGGTGTTTTGTGTTTTTTCTGCCCTTCATTTTAATGCTGTTTCAGCTCTATGGAAAAGGATAATGGTTGCTTGTGATTCCAGCAGACACTTCCAGGTATTAATATAATACCCTGTAATTAGTATAATGTTCTGCCTGAGGAAGAGATTCCTGGGTGTTACTATGTCACCAATAATTAGTGAAACAGGTACTTGCTCTGTGATAGGAAGAGCAGAGAAATACTTCAGTAAATAATTAATTGCAGAAGAATTTATGGGGAAAGTTTGAATAGAGCTCCTCTGGCTGTTCTGTAGAAAATACTAAAAGTTAGTTCTAGAGAGCTGAACTTAGTCCAGTACCCTCTGAATGAGGGCACAGTGGTAACTCTGGTTAATATACTTTGCAGTAAGACTAAAGTGTCTTTTATCCATTGTTTTTTGGTGTTCTTTTATTGTTGGGTTTGGGGGTTTTTTTCCTCCTCAGAAGGGTTTGTGTTCTTTGCCTACAAAGAGTGAAACCCACATTTATAACAGTGAAAGCAAAGCTCAGATTGTCATGAAGTTATTTTCACAAACCCTGGCTACCTTAAATCTTCAGAAGAGGAGACCTTCAGGTTTATAGGTCAGACTGGGTTGCTTCTAAAGAATCTTTATGAGATCTTCTATTACAAAAAGGCAGGATTAGTCCATAGACTTTTAAATATAATCTGGGAATATACTTTAGTTTGTCAGATACCATCATATTCAGGCAATTCAGTACTAATAACACCCTGTCACATGGTACCACAGTAAGAGCAAACTATGGACAGAGCTGTTTGAAAAAAAATACAATTAAAAAAATTAAATTAATCAGGTATTTCTGTTACTTTTCCCATTGTTGGAAATAGTATTTTTATTCTAGTATCAGGAGCTACCAGTATCCCAGTATTTATTAGCTGAATTAGTCTAATGTCTGAGGTGAAAACACAAACACTGAATTCTGTTTTCAATTCCAAGAGAAATCTAGAATTACTCTACAAAACCCAGAGTTAGTCTGGATTGGGGTTTTTATGGCACTTTGAACTATTTTTACACTGGACCTTACAACATAGCCCAGAGGTTTAAATGTAGAAGTTTGCTTAAACTGGTAAATCTCTCCTGCTAGACATTGAGACCTGTGAATTATCCTGGCTAAAAATACCAACTTTGCAATGCAAGTGTAACTTCAAACCCCTTACATATCACAACACGTTTTTTTAGGGACTCTTCTCAAGGAACAAATATTGAACAGCCACTGGCTGAATTCAAGCTGTGGTTTTAGTGTATCATAGCCTCTCAATTTAAGCCAAACTTAACCCATTGGTTCACAAGCTTCAAATTATGTTGTCTGGCTAAAACCCCGTGGCTGAGATTAATCAATGTGTACAGTTACTACCTGTGTTTTAGTAATCCTGGAATCACAATTCAGGGTAGATTGACCACGTGAATTAAGAAGGGGATAAAAAAGCAGAGTAGGGAGAAGAAGAGGTGACAGAAGTATTTTTGCATAAAAAGCTAATGTTTTATTTTTAAAATTAATAAATTTACCATGCAATAGATCCATTTCTCCCTTCTGGCACTGTTTATGTCAGTGTACTTAGATTTCTAAACAATGAACTAATCTTTGTGACAGAGTATCAGACTAGAATGAGTCTGCTTCTTCTCCTAGTGAAATTAATGAATATTTTATCACTGACGTTGGTGGGAACAAAGTTAGGTCTCCCCTTACCCTCTGTCATAGCTGTCTGCATATGGAAGTGATGAGGCTGCTGAGTAACTGGGCATTATTGGATACTCCAGAGTGCAATCCTCTGGGATGTCAGCACTCCCTCGACAGCTGGCTATTAAGAGTAAAGTTTCCAAGTCTGGTGTGTTAATCTGTCCCCTCTGAGATCAAACATTGCACCTTCTATAATAAGACTGACAACATCTCAACGGGCCAGATGGTTATCAGGGATGCTTGGAGTCACTTCTGTGTTTTGAGCTGTTTATTTGGGCCTCAAGCCTCCACATGCTCTCCTAAAAACAACTGAGAAATACTGAGATTGCAAGAAAAAGCTGTCAATCTTACTGAAGTTGGTCTTAGTTCATGGGGGCATTTTTCTAAGCTAAGCAAGCCATGTCTTCAAAAAACAAGGCAGCACCAAGGAAAGGAGACTTTGTCAAACCTGGAAGTGCAGGGCACAACTCTGACCTGCTGTGGAAGCTTCAAGATGTGGTTGGTGTTTTGCAGAGTAGGTACAGGTGTGGAGCTGTCCAAGTGAGTGTGCCCTGTGCTCCTGCTCCTACTGCAGATCTTCTGAAAACTGGTACTTTGATTAAAGCTTTAGCTCCTGGAGACAGGGTAGAAATGTGAATTGATTGAAATGCAGAAGTTCTAAAAAGAAAACGCAACTCCTCCCTTGCACAGTTTGTGTGTCTGTGTGTGTGTATGTGGGACTTCAAATTCTGGCATCCTGCAAGGTTATCACTCCAATTTCTTTGCTTATCATTTCAATGTCTTTGCCAATATGAAATGAAAAGCCATTTGATGCCTGAGCCTTCTGGCTCAGTATCTCATAGGCAATTTTAGAATTATTAGTCCTTGAGTCATTCATATTCTCGGCTTTTACTGTGATGATCTCACTTCCTGCAAATAAGAGCACTGAGCTGAGAGTGAATTAAAAAAAACACCCATAAATATAGTTGATAAAAAGGTTGTTTAAATCATGTATATGCTATGAACATTACTCAGGAAAAAGAAGTTGTTTAGAAATATCTTTTTTAATTTTGGTGGTTTCAGGCAATTTTTGTAATATATATTTTATAAAGAATGTGATAATGAGTTTCTTTGCAGAAATATAAATAAAACAAGATCTTAAGGCAGAAGGATGTGAGAAATAAACAGTGAATTTTCAGGTATTATAGATTCATCTCCAATTAATGAGGTCTTTTCTTTCTGTCTGTTTAGTAATTTTTTCCCACTGCTGATCCCTAAGCTTTTCCTCAAAGATTTGTTGTTACTTCGTGGATGATCATACCTCTTCCAGATCAAAATCTGTGAAAATTCAAGAGCTCTTCCAAGTCCTGTGTAAAAACAAGGGAATTAATTGGTTTCTCTCATTTAGCTACTACTGGGAAGATCCTCACTGAAGTAAAGACTGTTCAGAGGAGTCCTAAGCAAATGATTACCCTTTCTCAGAGCTGTTGTGGACTCATCATGATTTCCCAGCCTGAGCTGCTGCTTGAGAACCATTCTCATGTTTGGCTGTGCTCCTTGAGTGCTATCTGAGAAAACTCCTGGCTGGATTCTGGCGAGCTGTCACTCACATCCATCACTGCTATCAGCACCATAAGTGGATCCCTGCACAGCAGCCTGTCACTGTTCCCAGCCAGAACCTGAACCTCATGCTGATACAGTTCAAATTGATGAAAAAAATAATATGTCATATTATTAAAGTATTCATTTTTAATCCTAGTAGAATTTGGCATGAATAATTCCATTTGTATAAAACTTTGCTATGACCTGCAGTGTAGACATATATAATATTCAGCTCACTTTTAATGCTGAAAAAATATTTGGAAAAATTATAAAGATGTGCAGAACTGAAAAGAGATAAAAAGTTCAGTGTTGAGCTGCACAGGCTACTTATAACTTCTGTTACATAAAACTTTTCAGTAAGTTTTTTTGTAGACTGCACAAAGCCTAGTGCTATATTAGCAGAACTAATGGAAACAAGAAGAGGAGAATACAATAGAGGACAGCTAGTGTGTTTAAAAAATAAATATCAAAAAAATTCCTCCTTTTCTGCCTCTGTCAACTGTGTCTTCAGCTACAGTGAGGCATAAAACTTAACTCTTCTGCTACTCCATGCAACATGTAGGCTGTGCTGGAGCCTTTTGGAAGTGATGCATCACCAAAACAAGTAAAGTAGCCACTCGTGTTCAGAAGCCCAGAGTTTCTGCCACGAGCTGGACTACAAAGACAGAGCTCTAAAATTGCTTTCTATTTCTGCATTTCTCTGACAAGTATTGATCACGTGTCAAATGACAGCATTCCAAATGAGAGTTTGCCCATGGACATCTTCAAACAGGACTTCACTGTGTGTACTATTCTTCTTCTTGTATATTCCAGAGAAAAATCTAAAGCGTGGAGGTAAAACCTGTTGTAGAATCACAGAATGGTTTGGGTTGGAAGGGATCTTAAATATTATCTCATTCCAGCTTCAACGTGCTGGGGGTGCCCTCGATCCCTTCAACTGTGCCATTAATAAAGAAATTAAATAGCACTGGTCCCAGTATGGGCCCCTGAGGGACACCACCAGTCACCAGTGTCCAAGGGGACATTGATCACCACAGTGACAGAAAATAGACTTCAGAATCCCAGATTGCAGCTCACAGGGTTTCCTAATGCATGGAAGTCCCAGAGCTCTTTCTACCTGGGATCATATGTTCCTTTATGGCAATTAGAACTAATTACAGACTGAAAGGTCATATTTACTCCCATGAAAATAATTATGGAAGAAGTATAAAGGAATGCAATACTGTTGTAAAAATATAAACAGAGTTAAGGCTTCAAGTCAAATCAGAATTAGAAGTCTGAATTGTGTTTGAGAAGTCACTGGTTTTATAGTCGAGGGTCAAATCCTTCCCTTAATCCAGTGCAGTCTTTCTGTACTGGAAAATGGATCTGCTTTCTGCAATTGATTTCAGGAGCTTATTCCTCCAGGGAAGTTTAATGGATAAGGCATTGAACAGAGTGCAATTCCCAGGTGAGTCACAGGCTGCCTCTGAATTCAGGCAAGTGACTTTGCCTGGTGTCCTTTCTGTTGGGGGAGGAGATAATGACATTTTCCCACTGCTGAAGAGTATCCACTAAGAGTGGCAAGGACATGAAGTGCAGTGACACAAGAGTTATTAGGAGGCAAAAGATTGTTTTCCTGGCCTTATCTTTCAGAATCCTATTGTTTCACATATGTGAAGTTTCCTTAATCCACACCAACAAAATCCTCTCTGTACCTGAACCTTCTGAGCACCACTTGAAGCAGTCATACTAGTCCTTCAGACTCCTTACATTTATACTTATCTCTGCACGACTTTCTCTGTCTCTAATTCTGTCTGGTGTTGCACAAATGTTTCCAGCTGGATGAATCACAAAACAAACACCAAACCCCCCGAGGGGATCTCCCCTCTGAACTGCACTGGACCTCTCTACTTTGCCACTCAACCTGGAATCATGGGTAAAACATTAATGTCCATGGAAATATTCCAAGTTTCAAATATAAATATTGGAATGGTTCTGTCTCTAGGACAGAGGGTGCCTCAAAAACACGAATAAATTTTTGCTGGCAGCTGCAGGAAGTTGCTGTTAAGAATAAGTAGGCACAGAAATTAAACTGCCCTGTAGAAATCACCTCCTCAGAGCACTCTCCAGGCATTTTGGGTGGGTATTAGGAAGCTTCTGTTCCATCTCTTTACCTACACTGAGTATGAATCAAGAAGCTTTTCTCTGGTGTTGCAGCCCAGAGCTGTTTGTCCTTATCAAAGGAACTTTAATCCTTTTAATCAGTTATACTTTTTAGAGAGGCAACAGGCCTCAGAATGAAGCTGGGGACAGCATTACTCAGAGCAGCTGTGGTCAGAGACAGTGCCAAGGTGTTCTGCCATAATATGGTTTCTTAAGCAATTTATCTTATAAAAAAATACTGAGATATGCTCTACTAGCCATAGAGGCCTTGGTAATTAAGAAATGCTGGGCTTGGAGCTTCATTTCTACCAGACTCATTCAGTGTATCAGTAGATGGGGTAGTTATGACTGAATTTAACCAGTTTCTGTTGACTTTAAGTGGATTTATGGATGAAGATCTAAATACCCTGGGTCAGTTATTGTAAAATAAAATAATTTATGCCTGTCTCCTGCAGTGTTGCAGGGCTTGTATATGCAGTTTTCTCAATCTGCTTTGAGATACTTTTGAATATGTAATTATGTTATTATTCAGACTTCTGATGAGATAGTGCAAGCCTCCACAGCTCCATAAACAACAGCACTTTATACCAAATTTGAATGGGTAACAATGAAATTGTAATGAAATAATGGAATTCTTCTAGAACTTTGGGACACTTTCCCATCTTGTTACATGGTGTAATCTTTTCATCATCACAAGCCAAAGCACAATCAAATCAGCAAAAGCTTTGCCTGATATCCTTTGGCAGACTGAAAGGTAACTCATTTTTAGATTGATTTAAATGTGAAATTGAATTAGCTGAGCTAAAAATATCTCTGCAGCACCACACTGGTGAAAAGCAATAAACACTTTGTGCCAGATAGTCTAAGGAAGAATGGACAGCAATCTCCAAGAAAATTATAACCAATTTTTCTGCTGTTACCATGGCAATGTAGACACAAACACTTGTGTTTAGACTGTACAGTCCTCATGTGATATAGATTGTCAGTTGTTTTTATAAGTCATAAACCCTTTCAACTCCATGAATGCAGACCAGCTCCTAACAAGGAGAAAGAAGAAGGGGTCTGTTACAAATGAGATGTGAGCAGTGCCTCAAAATAACCATGCAAAGCCATGATGGAGGCCTCACCCTAATTTAAACATCTATTTGTTTATGCTGGCATTAATGTGTTTCTTGGGTGCTTTTGTTTAGGTTTGGTGCCTCCTAACCCACATGACTGTATTCCCAAAGAATGTGGATACAGCCGTGCTCTTCAGCTCCTTCACTGCATTCACTGCTTTGCTATGAGGAAAGACAGGGCAGCCTCTAATCCATGTTTAAAATAAGATTGTTATTTTAAGCAGCCTTTTCCTACCCCTTTTGGATCTTTGCATGCCTGAGGGATTCCCTTTGGAGTCCCAATAAATTAAACAGCAGCAGGCTTTGCTCTGCACTAGACAGCCCTGTGTTCCTGCCCCTGCTCGAGCACTGTGAGCTGGATGGGCAGTTTGGGCTGGAGAGAGAAACTGGGAAAATGCAGCACTGATTTCAGTTGTTTCCAAGAATGTCAGGGTAAGAATGTAGAAATGTGAAGTTTAGCCTTCCTCCTTTAGCCAAGGAGAAAAACAAGACTGTCAATCCAAAACACAGATGTCTAAATGATTTTATACACCTTCATATGCAAGAAACACATTTATCAGTTGTCACCTGAAGGTCAAACACCTGAGGTCCATTTTCTGATCTCCAAACTAAAATGGGCCTCTTCCCATACGTGTTTCTCTTTTGCTTTCCAATGCAGCACACAAAAAAATCTGCCTTTCATAACCTATGCACATGGCAGCATTACTGCAAATGTACAAATAAAAGGTTGAATATAATGGGATTATTCATCAGCCTAAATTAATCACAGATTTGCTGTATCAAAGCCAATGTCCCTAATCCGAAGGATTTACCCAGAGTAGATTTAAGATTGCACAAAGTAGATTTAGGATTGCAAGAGAATCTCATCTTATCTGAGTTGAATGATCTTGAATAGCAGGATCTCCTGAATTACCTTGGAAATGAGCTGAGGATAACTCACATTCAGGAGTTCAGGAGGGAAAGTGGCACCTGGAGCTACCTGGGTGTTTTCCATAACTGTGGTTTCCATTGTTGCTAAGCCACAATTTCCTAGAGACTGATTCCCCAAATCTTTGACTTGTACATTTAGATGATAATTGCTGACCTGGGATGTGTCTAGCAGAGCTGTCTGTAATAAGAGAAACTTATCAAAGACATTTATAATTCTTTTGCAAAAGCATGACAGCTGGTCTAGGAACATGAAATTAAGCTTCATTTCTTTTTAATTGCTGCTCAAAAATTACAGCAGCTACAGGGATATTTCTGTATTCCTGGCTTTGTGTATCTTTCTGTGTTTCTTTACTGATGGTTCACTTCAGTGTTGTTACTGCCAGTGGCAGTAAGGCTACTAGGGAAGAATAGCCAGCTACAAGGGGAGAATTTGGGGTGCTGCTGGGGCAGTTCTGTACCATATTTTCCATGATGTCTATGTGTCCTTCAGATGCTTGCAATGATTGCACTGATCATTCACTGCTGATAAACCTGGGTTACTGCTCAGTCTTTACTTTAAGGTGCCTGCAGTACTGAGACAGAGGTGCCAGGATAGAGAAGCACAGCTTTTGAGCTGTGAGGAGAAAGCTGCTCTGCTGGGGGACAGACAAAGGAGTCTTTAGGCAAATGAGAGACAGCCACCTATATATCACACTGATCTTGCTCTGGGCAGTGCTGTGGCTTGTGTTCACCATCACTGATCTGAGTGACATCGGTTTTCATGACAACGTGACTGCACAGCACACAGCACAGGACACCCCTCTGTTACTGCAGGTGGGCAGGGGGAAGAGCTTTCACAGTCTGCATTTAGGAAGGCCCCCAATCCCATTTTCAGTAGAGGCACTCATTTAGACAAGTTAACAGAGGTACACCAGCTCCTAAATGCTCAGACACCAAGCAGCCTGATGTGCCTGGTGTGCCAATGTGCTGGGCATTGCTGAGGCTGGACAGAGATGATGTCAAGCTGACTCACGCTTCCTCAGGGAGGACAGTCTCAGACCTCTAAACTCCTGCAATTTTTCACTGCTGCCTCCTACCTTTCACCCTACCTGCCTTCTCTGGAAGCCCTTCCTGAAGTGCTGGACCTTTCCTGCAGCTCAAAACTTTCTGGGTTACCTTTGTGCCTCCTCTGCACAAGTAATCTCATCGATGGCAGCCAGGACTGTCAGGTGTGGGAGGGGATGGAGGGCTATAGCTCGAATTAAAGGACCCTGGCAGGGTCATGGAGATTTGTCTTTGAATGTCCTTCCCTCCCACATTTGTGTTGAGCTGGTGATGCAGCTTTCTGCAGTGATTCTGTAGTGACTAATAGCTGAAAGCCATAGAAATTTCCCTGAACTCTTGAATGAGGGAAGATGTGTCCTTCTGTTGTCACGAGGGAGACAGAGGTTGCTTTTGCTTTTGTATCAGAGGGTGAGATTCATACCAGGGTGCTGTGTCAGTACAGAAGTTACAGCAGCCAGGAGGGAGAAGTTTTGAAAGCCTGCCATTTTTCAATGTATTTACCCAAAACAGAGTTACAGGGATGATGTATTTCACTATTAAACTGTTCCTGGAACAAAGGAAATCCACTGAATGACAGCTGCATTTTAGACACCAGAGGAGCAATATTAGATTAGAAGACTGGGGAAAAAAATCTGATTTTATCTGAAACTTTCTTTTTGGTATTTGTTGCTTAATTTGACACACATGTTCAGTGACACTTTAGTTAGAACAGCCTTCATATAATCTAAGAAATTAATTGTCCAGATTGGTCATTGTTCCTGAGTGTTATTCTGATGTTAGCCTTTGACTAAAGCATAAACAAGGATCTTAAGTGATGGCCACCAGCTGTTTTTCCACCAGCAAAAACTCTTTCTGCAGTTCCATGAAAACACTTAAATTACTGTCTCAGCCTTGGGATTTTTCTTTAAGTGCTCTTCTCATTATGGGGGTGAGCCTTGCATAGCATATGGAAATGTAAAAATAAGTGAAAAATACACTGAGGAGCAGTTTACAGACTGGAATTTTTAATTTCATAATTAAATAATGGCAGTTTTCTATGCTCTTGCATAAAGAATATGGAGAGATAAGCAGGAATGCACCTCTGTGTGTTGTTGTAACACAATGCAGAGATGCACATTTAAACAGAGCATTGTGACCTGTGTTAGCTTATAAAAGATGGGATTTCTCTGCCTTCCCAATTCATTCCAGGATTGCTTTTGAGTTGCCATGTTCTATTGTTATATTCCAGGAGACTTTTCTCTGTAAAATGTCATTTGCAAAATGTCCAAGGCAGGAGAATCTAGCTCAGAATCAGCCCCTTGCAGCCCAAGCCAACATATGAATTCTTCAGGTGATATAAATGTAACTAAAAACTTCTCAGGCTGGATATTTTGTTCTGGGGGAGAAGACATTTAACCTTTGTAGTTCTCTTTTGCAACATTTGACATTAATTATTTTGTAGTTTTTTTAAAGGAAAGTAATTTTTCTCTAAGTATTTTTGCTCCCTTTCCCTCCCTCTTTTCTTCCCCACTTATACAAAATAATATGCAGTTTGTTGGCACAATTCCAAGTTATGGTTTAAAAAAAATCCTTATAGATTTATTTAACCCCCAACCCCATACATCTGTCTTTCAAGTGCACTTTCCAAAACTTTTTATAGCTGTTATGTTAGTATGGATTTGGTCTTTTCAGACTCTCATCCAGCACACAATGACTGCAGGCCCACAAAGTGAACTTCAAAAAGACCCTTTACTGCCCTGCAAAAAACCCTAGTCCTGCCAGTCATTATTGGTGATGCACTGTGTGGGTGTGCACAGAGCACCAGCCAGTGCTTTTCAAGGCTAAAACTTTGCACATTCTCAGCTGTACTTTGTTATCTGCAGATTCATACAGAATCTACCATTAAATAAAAGTTATTGGATTCTATTGACAAAGGAAGAGAGGGTAGGAGTCATCAGGAGCAGCATCATCTCGTGGTAGCTGCATTGGGACCCAATCTGATAGGAAGCTTTCTGCCTGGAGTCACAGCACATCTCAGGATTGCATCAGGAAGTGCCACTCAGTGAGTAATGCCAAGGAATTGTATTCCTCCTGCTTTGGTAATTTAAAATAAGAACAAAAAACTTGATGGAAAATCTTCTGTTCCCCGTGAGTCAAGGGCTTTCTTTTCATACAAACCCAAGGAGTTCTGTGATATGACAGCTGCTGTGCTGTGTGCTCTTGTTTCTCTGCTGTGTATTAATTTGGTTATCCAGGGTTTTATCACTGGAGTGGTATAGGGAGTTTAGGCATTTTTCTTTTTGTGGTAGTAGCACCTAAACAGCTCTCAAAATCTAAAGCTTATCCCTTACTCTAAAGGAGACAGTATATCCTTGAGCCTCTGAAAACATCCCTTTGTTTAGTTCACGTGCTTGTCTGTGTTCTACATGGTCTCAAAATAGATAACTGACTTCTGTTTCCTAAAGCTTAAGGTCTATAATTGTTCCAACACTTCAAAACAAAACAAGAGAGAGCTACCCAGCTGTTTCTTACCTTCTACAGAAAAATAGCCCATGTCCTTGAATCCTCTGCAACATATGCTCTGAAGGGTGACTTGGAGTCTGGGGGAGGGTTTTATTCTGTAAGTCAGCATTTGGAGTGGAAGGGTGTCGTGGTTTAACCCCAGAACCAGCACCACACAGCTGCTTGTTCACTCCTCCCCCTGCCCTGCAGTGAGATAGGGAAGACAACTGGTGAAAAAACTAAAGCTTGTGGGTTGATAGAGACAGATTAATAGGCCAGAAAATGAAGAGAAAATTATAATCATGATAAAAGAATATACAGAATAAGTGATGCACAAATCCAATTGCTCCCCACCCCATGACCACTGTTCAGTCAGTGCCCAGGCAGATTCCTGCCCCGCAGTCACCTCCCCCAGTTCATGTGCTGAGTGTGAGATTCCTGAGCCCTGGAATATCCCTGTGGCCAGTTCAGCTCAGCTGTCCTGGCCCTGCTGCCTCCCACCTTCTTGTGCTCCTGCTCCCTGGCAGAGCAGGGCAAACTGGAAAGTCCTTGACTCAGAGTAAGCAGTACTTAGCAACCACTAAAACATCAGTGTGTTATCAGCATTATTCTCTTACTGAATCCAAAACAGAGCACTGGACCAGCTACTACTGGGAAGAAAATTAACTCTATCCCTACCAAAACCAGGACAAAGGGTCACTCAAGTCAGTGACATAGTGGCAAAAAGGACCCTCCAGGTCCTTTGAGGCATCCAAAGGCCTTAGAATATTTAAGAGGCCCATTTTGCAGGCTCAAAGGTTCCAGTTCTTATAGTATTTGTTGTCTTTCTCATTAACCCATCTGCTGACAGTTTTGATTAGGCTACAGGAGGAACAGCAAGTTTTTCTCATTGCACAGAAACCCTCTAAAGTATAGCCTGAGGCTTTAGGTACAGGTGGTTCTCTGCACTTATTGCTTTTTAAACCTTTCAGCTCAGCAGCCAGGGATGTTCCTTACAGACTGTTCTTGCATTGTGTCCCTGTCTTGGAAACACGTGGAGAAGGCACAGACAGCTCCTTGCTGGTTTTATTCTTAAACTGTCAGACAGAAAGCTTAACCTGAGAATCTGGGGTTGAAGAACCTCCTGTGGTGTGTGTTATGGTTGGATGTGTGGTGTGTGGAAGGAACTTGAGGCAGAGGGTCTTCAGATGTTTGTGTGTGTCCCCTTGGGTCAGCTAAATCTCCTGGTGACAGCCTTGCCAAAATGACAACATTGAAACAAAAGGCAGTTTTGCACAATGATGGAAATGCAGGGCCTGGGTACTGGTGAGCTTCATGTTTTGTGATCATCTGTCCCCCTGGATTCGTGGTGTTTGCCTTGCACTGGGGTCAGTTATGGCACAAGAAACACAGCAATAGCTCAAACGTGAGTTTGATCACCAGGGGTTTCCTCAGGGATGGCAATATTTCTAAAATGTTTGTCTTGTAACATCTGGGGTGAGTGAAACCCAGTTCTCTTGTCTCTCCAGCAGAAGTGTGAAGGAGGCAACAAATGTCTGTGCTGCTTAGAGAGACAGTGGCCTTGCTGGTTTAACTGGCTGAGTTTCCCTGATGCAAAATGACCATTTTTCTCTTTCTATATTTTAATCCAGTACTGGTCACTTTTTCAAAATTAAACATGCTTTGAAGTCCAACAGCCCAATTTTTACATTTGCATTAAACAGCTGCTAAGTAGCTTTAGTGTTCCACAGCAGAGGTGGCTGCTTTATGGCCCACACCCAGCCAACCTCTGCCTTTGCTTGTGTGCCAATGTCAGTGGGATTTTCTGGACGTGGGGGACAATTTCCATGTGTTTGTGGATTATGCAATCAGGCAGCATTTGCTAAATGCAAATTGAATGGTGGTGTTGGAATTGTACACAGGGCCTGCCTGGGCAAAAATGTGCCTCTTCTTAGGAGGGACAGTGCAGGTCCAACAGTGTTTTGCAGAATTGTCCTGGGCAGTCAGCATGAATAAAGTATCTAAATCAAGACAAAGTGTTTTCATTAATGTTAAAGTGGAGACAGGCCATGTAAGGGTTAGTACTGGGAGCAGTAGGAATATGTAGAAATTAGCTTTCAGAAAACACAGTTACATGAAATGTCAGCAATGGAGCACTAGGGATTGGAGCACTACATTTCTCCACCTATTTTTAATTTGTTCTCAAGACTTTTTGTTCCAGATTGGAGCAAATGACAAGTACCCATTAAAACTCATTTACCCTTCACACTATGAATCCTTCAGCTGCTGTGGCAGGAAGTAACTTTTGCCTCTCTTGCAAACATATGGAAATGCACAGCAAACCTTTTACAAGGTCTACAATATAACAACTGTTGCTGTTAAAAGCACCCTCTGAGACAAAATAATGGAAGCCAGTGTGACCAGTGCAAGACAAAAGAATATATTGAGGAAACCATCATGCTGAAGACAACTAAGTATTTCAGACAGAAAAAAAGTTCTTGTGATTAATAAAGGATTTTCTTCTCTGGCTTTCCATCATTTCCATAATAAACCAGAGCTCAGTGGAGTTACTCCTGATTTATAATAAAGTGAGAGGAATATAGTAAGTCTCAAACAGGTCATATTCTCTGCTGATTTCTACCCCCCATCATGACTGCCTGACATCTCTGCTGGCTTTAAAATACTTCCTGTTTCATGTAGAAGCTTTTTATACCATTTGTACTTGCTGTGTAGGGAAGAGGAAAATTAATTGCAGCCTAAATTAAATCCCTTTGGCATGCATTTAGATATGACTAAGAGGACTTCTAAAAATATTTTAACTAACATACTTTAAAAGTATATTTCAGGGGGGAAAAAAGAATATTTTAATATATGTTTGCAGGTAAAGGTGAGCTGTAGACTGAGTGTGCCTTTACAGCATCAGCTCAAGAAAACAGTGTATTATCCTGCCTGTCACCACTCCAGTCTGTGACAATGTCCACAATGTGCTACCTAAGGTGGTGTAAAACCACTTCTTTTCCTTTGTGGCCCACACACATTCTTCTGTGCCGTGAACACTGTTGACAAGGAAAACCTGATGCACCTGCTTTTGCTCCTTTTGCCCATGAACAGATCACAAGCAGATCCAGAGCTGATTTAACAGACCCTTTCACTGGGAATCTGGACAAATCCCTTCAGTGTAACTCTCTGGAACGTTTCCAGAACATGAGTGGTGTGCCCTTTTGAAGAGTTAGAGCTGGTGCTGAAACAGTGACCACAAAGGGCCTCATCAGATCCCATAAGTCTCACTCTGAGGTGTCTCAGAACAGTGTGAGCACATGAACCAAGGGCAAGGTACAACTGGGCTGGGGCAACCCCCATTATCAGCACAAGCTGAGGGGGGAAGGACTGAGAGCAACCCTGGGGAGAAGGAGTTGGGGGTGTTGGTGGGTGAGAAGCTCAGCATGACCTGGTGATGTGCATTTGCAGCCTGGAAAGCCAGAAATGTCCTGGGCTGATCCCACAACTGTAGGAGTAGAGGGGGATTCTGCCCCTCTGCCCCCTCAGGTGAGACCCCACCTGCAGAGCTGCTCCTGCCCTGGGGGCCCAGCACAGGAAATACATGAACCTGTTGGGTTGGGTCCAGAAAAGGGCAACAGAAATGATGCCCCACTCCTGGAGACACTGAAGGTCGGGTCTGATGGGGCTCTGAGATCCCTGATCTCATGGAAGATGTCCCTGCTCATTGCAGGGGGTTTGCACTTGATGACCTTTAAAGGTCCCTTCCAACTCGAATCACTCAATGATTCTATGAATTCCTTCTATTGCAAAACTGAGACTTATGAAAGATTTGGCCCTTATTTACCATTCCTTGCCATCTTAATGCTCACCTGAAGATGGATCATTTTCTTTCTATTTCTGACTTATGTCCTGAAGTTTTAGACTTCTATTTTTCCCACTTTTCTGACATTTTAACATAAAGGCTTAAGTACTTTAGCATCTTAAAACACCAGCCTTACAAGGTTAAATTATCTCACCCTATACAAACGTCCCGAAATCACCCCCATTTCCATATTAAAATACTGTCTCCTTTTGACTTCACATTTGGCTAAGCAATAACATTCACTCTGCAAAAATATGTTGGGAAGTTTATCTATAGAACTAATGATAGAACAGACCACGTTTCTAAAATAGTCTCCTTTTAGCCTGCTTATCTCTTCCCTGACATTTCTCACTGAGCATCAGTGAGCAGCAGCTTTGTACTGACATCTGAAAGCAAGTCTCCAGCAGCAGTATGCAAAAGGCTATGGAACAAGCAGTCACATGGTTTCTATATTTTCCCTCTTTGTTTACTGTGTTCATAATGCCAAATGACAAATTAAAAGAATGCCCTAATCCCAAAGAGTAAAGGCATGGTATTTCTCCTTCCCACATGGATGGTTGTGGTTATCTTTGGGGAGGGAAGGGATTTTATACTTGTGGTGTTTTTTTGATACTCAGTTCTGGTCTTCTCTCTGGGAGAACAAATAATTTCTGAACTGTTTAGTATAAACACTATGTAATTTATAAATACTGAATTATTTCAATGCAATGTTTGACTAAATTTACCAAGATTATCAAATGTGGTCTGTAAAACCTTAGGCTTTGAAAACAGGAGACACAGGAATGTGCCTTTTTAGAAAGAAGCTGGGAAGGAAGGTGTTACTTTGGTGTGCTTGTTAAGAACTGCAGAGAAGAAAGATATCTTTGGTCAACACTGGCATATTACGTTTTTTCACCTTTTCCTGCTGTGATTTTGGTCATGGAATTCAATTCTGGCTGCTCACCTTCATCTTTTCCAAATGCCAACTTTTAAAACGTGTTTTATAATACACATGATGATACTGGTGTTGTAGGAAAATCTCTGTTAGTGGCTGCTCATAAAGGGCATGGGATGTTTAGATTTAAAATCCAATAAAAAGTGAAAACTATTTAAAATAGAGGGGAAAGAAATAAAATGAGGTGTGGATAACTCTCCTGTCCGAATTTGTCCCTCATATCTGCCTTGGAAAAGGTAATGGAAAGCCAAAATTAGGCTCCAGCTGAGATCTCCAGGTCCTACCATTGCTGGGAGTGATTTCTCAGGGACAGAAAGAAGGAGCTAAGTTTGCTTTGCACACAGATAGGGCTGCTTAGTTTTTCCATTCAGTGACCTCCAAGGGCAGTGCTTAAGGTTTGACATAACAAGCAAGGACATGACAAATACAAAAGAAAAGGAATATGTAAAAACCCATTTTTTATAAACTTGGGCAAAACATACATTGGTAATAAGAATTTCTGGGTTTTTGGAAGCAATATGACTCTAAGGACTTAGTCTGTATTCAATAGATAAAATGTTTACAGAAATAGATGCATCTGGCAGTAATTTTAAGAAGGTAAATTGGTATAAAAATGCAATTTATTTTGTTATTTAAAGATCTGCCACTAACATTTTCTGAGTAGCCTTTCAAGAAAGATCAAAAATATCTCTAGAAATGCATTTAATATCTATTTCAGTGCACAAAACTCGACTCTGCACTCACACTTGGGCAGTTATGTACTCCAAAGACACTTTTAGCTCATACAAAACCTTTTTAAATCCCCTTTAAAAATATGTACTTTAGTTTTACTCCAACAGTCGTGTTCGGATGATGTTGTTGCTCACAAATTCAGGAAGTTACAGGTGGAGAAAATAATACTAAGACTGAAAATAAAGTTCCAGCACTGATTACACCAGCCTGGAAAGTGTTTCCAGAGATATTGGCATTGTCAGCGTTGATTTGAAGGGTCCTGGGAGGTGGTGCAAAGCACAGCAGCAATAAAATGGCAGTGCTCTGTTCAAAGTCAATTTAAGTACAGATGAATGAGCCACTGGAGCACCTATTAAATGGCAGATGGTGCTGGGGACTGGGAAGGAAAATGGCCATTTGTTATTCCAGCACAGGGCAGTTACTGGAGTCAAACTGGTTGTCAGGAATTAAAAGGCAAACAGAATCAATGGCTTTTGTTTCAGTTTGGTTGCACCTCCCTGATAAGATTGAGCAGGGGCAGAATATTTATGTTCAGAGGACTTTGAGTTTGTTCTCTTGAATAATTATGATGCCTTCTCCAAAATCTGTCTGTGCCTCATGATATCCCAAGGACACACTGTACACTGTGTTCAAAATGTGTTTTAACTGAATTACTCCAGTAACAGTATTTGTTCTTACAAATGTAAGGGGCTATTTTTTACCATTTGTTGTGCAAAGGTTATATAGTACAGTAATTTTAGACCTGAAGGTAGGCCAGGTGTGTCGAAATCTTCACTGGAATGTAGTTCCTGACTAAAATCTGAAAGATTATGGCTTTAAGTAGTAAAGAATATATTTGGAGACCCTCAGAGCCTTCTAGAAAGTATTTGCTTACAACTCTCCTCTGTGGACTTACCTCCCTATTATTCTATTTTTTTTTCCAAATTCTTATGTGTTTGTGTTGATATTTTTCTTGGAGGAAAAAGACTTTCCAAATACTTCTTTTAATCACTGAGATAATCCTTTTCTGTGAATAAAAACCAGACTAAACTTTTCTAGTCCATTTTTTACCCTGAGCTCCTGTTCTCTGTCTGTCTCAAAAATGCTATCAGTATAGGAGTTTATTTGAGTTCGAAGCAAACAGGAGACAGTTTAAGACAGAGATATTAAAATCAATATATTTTTATCTGGTACTAGTGGCTCTTTCTTGTATTTCCTGGATACCATCAAGAGGGGCCTGGAAGAGCAGAAGGAATTAAAAAGCACGGAGCAAGCAAAGATTGAAAGGTTTCTTGAAAGCAGCACCAGACTGGGGTGTGCAGGTGAGTCAGGCTTAGGGTGTTTGGCTCATTCCTGTTTTACAGGGGTGTCATTTCACTGACTTTTGTCACTAAATTGGAAGTGAGGGGAGAGCAACCTGTGACATCCTGGTGGGGGTTATGGCAGGGTAAGGAATACAGGGGGAATGAGCCACCAGGCTTTTCAGATTCCTCTACGTATCCCTTTCTGCTAGTGAGATATATTGTTGATAATAGTAACTTAAAAACTTGTAAGATAAATCAGCTTCTTAGTTCAGACAAATCAGCTGCAAATAACTTTTTTATTTCCTGACAGTGCCAGGATGACATCTTCCCTTCACAGGAATGAAGTCAACCCCTAACTCACTCAGTGCTCTGACTGCCTGAAAACCAGCCCTGTTATTCTGAATTTGATCAATAGGCATTAGAGCAGACCTAAGTCCTCCTTTCTTCTCTTTCTAATCAGAATAATTGTTTGTTTATTTGTGCAGTGTTCCTATGCACCTCCCCTAAATTCTCCACTTCAGGGAAATCACAATGTTTGCATAGGTTAACAACATGAACATAACATTCTGTGTTTAATCTTTCCTTTACATGAGACACCAATGACTGGAACTCTGGATATAACTTCAAGAAAATGTCCACTCTGTTTCTAGCAGTAGAAAAGCTCTACCCAATGTAAAGGATTTAATCTTCACCCGAACATTGACAACTTCCACTGAATCTTCGGGAATCCAGAGTGTCTTCGTGTCAGGTTTTTAATCTCAACTATCTGAACTCATCTGGCTAACCTGGAACAGCTTTTATTGCTGAGGAATGAGTGAGCTCTGAACCAATCTGTAATTCTGTAAATGAACCAATCTGTAATTCTGCACATGGGTTATGGTCTGAGTTACCCCGCTGACCTCGGTACTTGGCAGGGGAACCAAGTATGGTCAAGTTTCTTGTTCTTTAATAAACCCAAGCTGGAGAGTTATCGTACTTTAAAGATGGCTAGAATAAAACTTGAACAATAGATACCCCTGCACTTCTGAAAAATTTCTCCTCAGAGTAAGTTTAAGGTTTGTGCTCATCTGAATAATCACCATCAACCTTGAATCAGGTCTGAATAAAGTCTCAGGGTAATTAAACACACAAATTACACAGGTGGCTGCTCAGGTGACAGGGTTGCTGCACTTAGAAAGGTCATGTGGAAGTAATTAATCTTATTCCCATCACTGCAGAAAACATTTGTTTGTGAAATCACTGACCATCAGATGACATGGTGAAGCAGAAAACGCTTGAACCGACAGACAGGTTTTGCATTTCATGATTTGGTTATTTCCTGTTTTCCACAGGTTACATCTTAGGCAAAAGGCACAAAGGAAAACTCTCAGTTATGATACAGACATGTCTTAGCCCATTTAATGTATGAGGGATCAGGACTCCTTGATACACCAAACATTGCTTTGTGGGTCTGGTATGTTGATGTACCAATATAAAATATGCTGTTCAAAGATGTGGTCCCTATATATTCTTTGTGTTAAGAGGACCCACAGGAAAGATAGGATATCCCAAATAAGTTGTAATTAAAATTACCTCCTTGTATTTACTCAATAGCTAGAATTAACAATTCTGTGAGAGAAAAACCTTGGTCATTACTGCTCCTCCTAATGCAGGGAAACACGGGTTTAACCAAACCTTGAATAAGATTCTACGTTGTACCTTTCTGTATGATGGCAGTCCAATAAAAATGGGTCAAAACAGTACAGATATTTCACTGTTCAGAAGGAAAAATGTCATGTGTGTCTATTTGCTGTATTGTGCATCCCCATGGAGAGAAAAAACCCCACAATAATTATTGGCTGCTCTCATAACTCGTCATGGGGATCAAGAGACCTCACAAGAGTCTTGTAAACCTTTCTGTAGGATCTACAATGTCTGAGGAGCAAAGAAATGGAGACTCTGCTTCCTTGGTGCTGATGTCAGTATCTAGACAACAATATTAAAGAAATATCATTGATTTTTTGTCATAAATATTCCTCTGTTGGGAAGTGTGGTATCCGAGTGAGACAAAGCACAAACTCACTGCTACAAAATGAGGAGAATGACTCTGCTTCAGTATTCCACCAGCTGCTTGTGCAAGAGATTTATCAGAATCTCTGAAGTCTTAGGTATTAATCTCCTACAGTGTCATCCCCTTATTTCCGTACTTTTCTGCTTTATTGGGTCATTGTCTTTGTCATTCTGCCCCCTTTTCTATCTAATTATGGGACAAATGCAGTAAGAAGCTGGCTGTGGATAGATGTATTATAAGATTAAGGGGTTTGGCTCTTCCCCAGTCACAGTCAGATTTCTGTTAATGGTTCAAACTCCTAGAGCAGGTTCACAGGGTGCTTTAGGGACAAAACCAATCCAAACTTTTTATGATCCAGAAATAGTGTCTGTGGTGCAAAGAGTTCTTTGGGTCCACTGTTATTCTTACAGTCAGATCACAATGCTGCAATCCAAATATCCCATTGTGAGGCATTACTGTGAGGGTGTGTCTTGTCTGCTCACCCCAAATTTCCGAATATTTGGATTGAGCTGGCCCTTGCTGATCCCTTAGCTTGTCCAGAGAGCCTGGAACTAAACTTGCCCCTGCTCTTTCCCTGGTGGTGTTGGTGTGGATCAGTCAGCACTGCATTTCATGGCTGAGAAGCTGCAGCTTTGCCATGTGCAAGTATGGCTGGAGATGGGGTGGGAAGTGAACTGAGTAACCTGCACAAATGAGATTTTCCACAGAGATTGCCTCAGGATGAGGCACAACACACCCAGGCCTCCTTTGCACTGCTCCTCGTTTACCTACATGCAGCAGACACCTCCTGGAGTCCTCTGCACTCCAGAGTTTGAGACTCACTTTGCATAAAAATATAACAAAGAAATAAAAAATGGGTCCCTCTATATTTTATTCTGATCTCACAGCTGTGTGAGTTCTTGATTTAGGTCATGATTCACCCCCTTCCTTGAGTAGACATCCAGTTTTAAGCACATGAATAAGGCAACAACTCATAGGAGGATGATGGCTCATATACTCGAAGCCAAGTAAAATTTCACTTAACTGGATGTTTCAACATTGAGGACTGAGATAATATCAAAGAAATTATGTTAAATTAAATATTTGTATCCTCAGTCGTAGATTTTTTATTGGAAGGGACATTCCATCATTAGAATGGAGAGTAGCTGGGATCATAAATTTGTACTTAAACCCAAAGGCTCATTTCCTTATTTTCATGCTAATAGTGTAAATAATTGAAAAAATTAATACTGTTTTAGTTTTTGTCAGTGACCAGAGACCATACCTATTATAACATTCTACTGCTTCTCTTACCAGGGACTTCTATTGAAATCCTTCCCTGTGAGGGTGGCAAGGCCCTGGCACAGTGTATTTTGTGCTTAATTAGACACTGCTACTTTTGCTCTGTGTTTGGCCCAGCCACCTGTGAGAGTCTGTTCTTTTCCAGCCAAGTTCTGTGAAAACAAACACTGAGACACGAGAACTCCATCCCTGAAGGAAGCATCTTGTACAAACTGAGATTAATTGGGGGCTGGGCACTCTGGGGCCTGTAAAACAACCTCACAGATAACGCCTGAGGGACTGGGGGTGTCCTGGGGGTTGTGTCCCTTCTCCTTCCTCTCTCTTGGCTTCTCGTTTTGTTGGCTCCTTCTTTGTATAAATATTGTTTTGTTGAGCTTTCAGCAGTGTACTGGTTTCAGTTTTGGCTTTGTCTCTGCTACACACAGGTTGCCCAGAGAAGCTGTGGCTGCCCCTGGATCCCTGGAAGTGTCCAAGGCCAGGTTGGAGCAACCTAGGCTGGTGGAAGGTGTCCCTGCCCATGGCAGGAGGTGGAATGAGATGGTTTTTAAGGTCCCTTCCAACCCAAACCAGCCTGTGGTTTTGATTGTTTGACTTTGTGCTGCAGATGGAGTCCTACAACATCTGCTCTATGGAGACCTAACATATGTGCTACAGAAAAGTTACTAATAGAGGCAATCTGCTCCTAGGTATGGAGAAGGAAATGATCAATCACGGGACAGTAAATGTTATTTTACACATCCTGAAATGAAATGAAAGAAAGAACATATCTTAACCAAAAAACCTTCTTGCCCTTCTGATTTGCTTAGAAATAATTATTCAAAATACATTAATGGAATAAGATGTGATTAATATGTTAAAATGTAGCTATATGAAATAATACATTAACTAGGAATATACAACACCTAAACAAGAAATAGGGAGGATCCATTCTTATTGCCCTGGCAATAAGTATCCTACTGTGCCAGGCTAATTTATTTCAGAAAAATATTTCCTCCTACAAACTTGATGCATCTCAAATAGTAACTGTGCTCTCATAAATTTACTCTTGGACCCTTAAGTCAAAAGAAATAGTAAAGGTAAAAAAACCATTTACTTGTTTCTCAGAGGCCTAACTCTAACCTACCATGGTTCCTAATTATTTTTTCATTTACAGTTTCAGACAAAATGTTGGGGTTTTTAAGACTCAGGGTTTTAACTAAAAAACAATCAAGCCTTGAGTAGCCCTAATCAGTGGTATCTGAAAGGGGGAGACATTATGAGGGATCTCAGCTCACACATATTCATTAAAGAGGGGACTGAGCTCATAACGCTCTTGATGCTGGGCTGAGTCATCACTGGAACATTTCAGCCCCAAGAGAGGCTGATGATGGTTCTGGAGGCACCAGCTACACACCTGAGTCTGATATTTAAATATCCCTGTGGAAGGTGAAGGGATTTCAGGGTGAAACAGAAGCTCATTTATACTAAAAAATTGGAAGCAATTTGATCACAATGGAACACTAAAGAAGAATATTTATTGTAGATGCTATTTATTGAAATTACATGGATCGTTATTAGAGCTGTGTGGAAATGCTTATGTTTACTGAAAGTGAATGGTAAAAGAATGATACGTGGAAAAATAATTTTTAAAGCCAGCTGTGCCTACTGACCAGCTCAGTGTCAGCAAATGGCTTAACTGCATTCCTGCTCTAAACTAAATTAAAAGAATTGACTAAATTTAATTGACTATTCCCATGATGTAAAGCAATAAAATCCGACAGTGGATGAACGTTTTTGATTTCTCCTGTTTTCATGTAAATGCTGGACGGTATTTTAATCTGTCAGTATTATCCTGATGTCTTTTGAATAAATTATTCTGAGGTAAAGATACTGGTTTGCAACAAAGAAGAGCAATAGCACAGTGGATGCCCTGGTACCACAATCAGTCATCAGGGCAGTAGCTCTGCAAATATGCACAAGTTACTTTCAATTTTATTCCAGTAGCATCAAGCACAAGTCTAAATGTCAGTAAATCAGGGAAGGAGCAATATTAAAGTTCTCTTTAGTAAAGCTGTCTATCAGTTCTAACAATTGTAAATTAGCCTCAGTTCTAATTGCTTCATTCTTTAATACACATTACCTTGTTGGGAGGGCTCCAAGCACTGAAAGGCTGTGGCAGGAGAGCTTTGGGATATTCTGCTGTGGAGCTTTGAAAGGTTCTTCTCAAATACAGACAGCACCTCTCAGGTGAGGATTATCCAGGTCTTGTTTTAGCCCTACTTTTAGCCCCTTGTGACTTGAGCCAGGTCAGGAGGTGAATGGGGTGCAGGACATGCTCTTGCTGGCAAAGGGGTGCTGGGAGCTCTCCAAATACCCCAGCAGATGTTTAATTTCCTAAATTAAAGCTGTTCCTTTGGACACAATAAAGCTCCTCTGCAGCATAAAGTGTGGCAGGAGCATTTGTCTTTGTAGGACTCTGACCTCTGCTCTGTTTTTAATCAAATAAAACTAAAGCCTTGTCCACAGGGTTGTTGTTGTTAATTGCCTCCCAGACATAGAAACATAGTTTTGAATTTAGTCATTCAAATATTTGAGATGTTGGAAACAAAAATAATCAGGAAACCTTTACTGGGTTCATTTTCTTAATTTCTCTGTCTGAATGCATCCATCTGTCAAAACATTCCTGTGCAAAACATGGAACACAAGGTACAGGTTTCACATTCTTTCTGTGCATAGTTTGCCAATTTGTACAAAATACACTTAAAATTGAACTATTTTTGCTTTTTGTGCTTTTTCAAGGTACTGAATCTCTACTGACAGAGGAAAGACAGCTCTGGGCTCCAGTCAGGTCTTAGTGGCTTCCTCAGGGGTGGTATTTAACACATTGAATTTCCAGCCGGGCTCAGCAGGAAACCATTTTCCTACCACTCAGTTCTTGGAGGCATTTGAGTTTTTCCTTATTCCCAGCCTCAGGACAAACCCCAAATCATTCTCTGTTTGCAGGAGGGAAGTGCAGGACTCTCATCAAGCACTGACTCTGGAAGCCAGAGCAACTGGATCCACATCCATCCCTTTTCATGGGTGCACCTGTTCACCTAAATTGGAATGGGTCTGAATTATGGAAGATGAGTGAAAAACCATAACATTCACCTTTAAGCTCAGTGATGTTCCTCATCAGTGGAGGAACTGTTTGGCTTTGGGTTTCATTAGTCTGGAGAACTATCTTTGCTTGTTCAGTTTTTGCCACAGAGTGATTTTGTCCCACAGAAATTGCCCTGCAATAATTTCCAAACACAGCCCTGCCCCTGCAAATGCACCATTTGCCTTCCTGGGTTGATGTAGACTCTCTCACAACACCAAAATCTATTTTTGTTTTTCCCATAGTGTAGCAATGACACAGTTCCAGACCAAGAGCCTTTTAAATATTCATTCAGTTTTACACGTACAGTGTACCCTGCTGACATGACACGTGTTAGTGTTTCCAAAAACAGGGCCTAAATCTGCTGACTCTCCAGAAAAAAGCAGGATTTGTCCTGTGATCTTAATAATATTATTTGCATAAATAGTACTGAGTGGAATAAGGAATTATAAAGCAGGGGAGGTGCTGTGCCTTCTCTGCCATACAGACAGGGACAGGGGTACTGGGAATTTCAGCTGGAAATTTTTTACTGTTCAACCTTGTGGAAATTAAAAAAGAAAGTGAAACACATATTAAAATGCTTTTTGGGGTTTTTTTGTCCATTATTCACCAAATGACCTGAATAAGCATTTTCAATGTCATGTTTTAGAGTTCTGAATAGTTTGGGAAGCTTTTCTCTGAGAAATACAGAATAATTCAAGGAAGAGTACAGCAAACTGCCTAAACTGCATTGCATTGGTTAACCAACCTCATCAAGGATTTATTTCCTGAAATGGATGGATTTTGCTGGATTATGGCAGTACCAGGTCGAGTTTTAATTAAACCTCTATCCTGCTGCTGGGAAAGAAAGCTTTACAATCAGAGAATTAAAAATAGCTTTCCTGGGCAGGGGAGGGGAGAGGAGGAAGGGTGGAGGTGATGCTTTGAGATGCAAGTTTCCCACCAAGGCATGGAAGAGCAGGAGTTTGCTTTATAAACCCTCCAGGTCTTCTCTTGAATGGAAATATCAAGCTGAACATAGATTTCATGTCAGTGCTTTCTTGTTTGCTCTTTAACATGACTCCTGTGGTTGCCAAAATAGAGTCAGTCTGACTGTGACACCCAGAGTAAAAAATCCTGGAAAATTCAATGTAAAACAAATGGGATTTTATAGAAATAACTTTATTTTTGATACTTGCCACCAAGCATACACCATCTAGCACAAAACTGAAAGTTTAGAGTGCCTGAATGCTTAAAAACCCTTAAAAACAAGCCTACAAAATGCTGACACTTATTAATGATTATTAGAAGTCTTTGTCCAGCCAAGAAAGACCTGAAGTTACCACCCAAAATACTAATTTGCCTTTAAAATATTCACAACATCCAAACTCCTGTCAAAATTTGTCTGTGGTTTGTTCTTTTGGGCTTGACATCTGCTCTACATCAGAGCCCTCAAAGGAATGCTGCCTTGGCAGATATTTAAGCAGTAAAAGGTAAAAGCAGAAAAGCAGGAAAAACACTTGACTGCAGAGCTCACTTCAAAGTCTGGAGAGCTCCCCCCTCACACTGCAGGGGCACAGCTGAGAGCAGGGGGGTTTAAAGGGGTCACAGCCCAAGCCAGCAAAAAAGAGAGAGAAAGTCAACCAGCTCACAATTCCTGTGGTTAAAATGGAATGCTCCTTCATCCATCCTACCCTTGAAGAGCAGAACCTTATTTTGGGACTGATATGAGAAAGACTTGTTAGTTAATTATTTACCTTGTAATTAAAAATGAACCAGTTACTAACCAAGCCAGGATCTGTAGGATTTAACTAAGAATTTAATTTATAACTCATTTTCTTAAGGCTGAGTATAAAATTGTCCATTAAAGAGTCGCTGGAACTTTTTTGGTTTTGAGTATGTGTTCAGAATATAACGTGCTGTTTTCTAGAAGCCTGGAAAGCCATCTAAAAAGAGCTGGTCATTCTGCTTCTGGAATCTCTGGGGAGGTAGAAGGTTCAGGGGTGATATTTGCAGCCTAAATCTTTATACTTGAGGACAATATTATGTAGAGCAACGAGCAGGGGGCCCAGGTTCATGTTCCAGCTGCTGACAGCTGGTGATTCTCAGCAGGTCATGCAGCAGCAGGGCAGTGCCACTTGCCCGTTCCCACTGCTGAGGTGACAATGTGCAGCCACGGAGGCTGAGGAGATAACGCTGAAGTTGATATGAAAAGCCTGTGACAAAGGTGCCCTACAACTGTGACACCCACGGCTGGAAAACCTGTGAGAAAGTTGTTCAGAACATGGTGATAGCCAAGGAGTTCCATTATTGTTTTCACTGCAGAGGGGTGGTGAACACTCCTCTGAATTCCAAGGCCAGGCCTGTGGGGATGTGCAGCTGATGCAAGTCAGGAGGGGTTTAGAGCTCACTGTGTGTTTGGGTCACTGGGTGTGTTCAGCTGGAGGAGACTGAGAGGAGAGGAGGGGCAGAGCAGGGGCAGGACTGAGCTCTGCTCTGGGGGGACCAGGGACAGCACCCAGGGAAGGGCTGGAGCTGTGTCAGGGCAGGGGCAGGTTGGATCTCAGGGAAAGGTTCTTCCCCCAGAGGGTGGTTGGCACTGCCCAGGCTCCCCAGGGCAGTGGGCACAGCCCCAAGGCTGCCAGAGCTCCAGGAGGGTTTGGATGATCCTCTGGGGCACAGGGGGTGACTCTTGGGGCTGGGCCTGTGCAGGGCCAGGAGTTGGACTGATGACCCTTGGGAGTCCCTTCCAACTCAGCATGTTCCGTGGTTCTGTGAGTTCAGGACACCCTTGAATTGCAGAGCAATGAACACGAGCTTTGCAGTCACCATTGCAGGGTCAGATGCACTAAGGGAGTCCGATCCAAATACCTGAATGCCTGCCATTAGAAATGCAAAGTTTGCTCTTGTTGAGCACCCCAAAAATCAAGCCATTCTGCTGACTTTGCAGTGTGTTCAACAAGCTTTGCAGCCACCCAAGACACACGCACCAAAGTGAAGTATTTTTTTACATGAGTCATGTCCAATGCTATTTACAGCCTTTCTAGGACCATCACTTCCCCTAAAAACACAAGGGAACCCACCCTAAAGTGTTGTGCTCCCTTTGACCCAGACAGCTTAACTAACAGGGCAGTATTTCCTCCTACCTGGAGCTCCTGAAAGCTCTTTGTTGAGCAAAATGCATTACAATAATCTGATTTAGACGTGACAAAAATTACTGCTCCTTTGCCAAAGCATCTGAAAACTGAGAACTGTCATTCCCAAAGCAAGGGCCACAGCCTTCAGTGGGACTGCAAGCTTAACAGTAATTTTTTTATGCTGTTGTAATGAGGCTGATGGAAATGGGACTTACTGCCATGAACAAGCTGAGGAGATTTTCATGGGTCTGACCAGACTATTCTGAGCAGGAGCACTTGTGCTCCAGATCCTTTCCTTTTTCCAATCCCTGTTTCAGAACTTCGATAAGGTTTTTTAGGAGGGTGAGAAAATTAATATTTTCAAATGTATTCTATTTATCTCTGTCTCTGAGCACTAAATTGTAGCTCAGATTAATATTTTCTTCATTTCCTGTGATAGATATGGGAACTATGAGAAAAAAATTGTAGGCTCCTAACTGGTTTCCAATGATTCTTTGGACAGCACATTTATAGAGAGGAAAAAGGGGGAGAAGAGAAGAGAGTAAGAGAGAGGAAGGACTTTAGGACACACACCTCATTTTACCCAGTGGCCAGAAGGTTTTTGTAGGACACACCTAATACTGTTTTGTTGGTGAAGAACCAGGTGTGGAAGTAAATTTCTTAGCCTGATTCCTACCTCCTAGTGCTGGAATCCTTAGTACATTTTTAAGTTAAACAATGTTGTTCTTGAATTCTTGAACACTCTTGAATTCTGAACGGTGGGCTACAGAAATATTGCTTGCAGATATACAATTGGAATTTGTTCTCTCTTTTTATCTCCTCCTTCTCTGTTCCACATCCATGGCATGGAGCACAAGGGCAGTTGGTGTAATTTACTACTTCAGTTTTTAGGGATTCATTACTTCAACTGTACTGCAGGTCAGGTTCCTTTATGCAAAGAAGGAGTCAAGTTGTCCATTACAATGCTGGAGGTCATGTGGTAAATTAGAAGTTAAAGCAAACTCCTGGAAGGCACAGGCATCACATTTAGTTGGGACTGCAGATTCATTGAGGTCCCTGTGACGTGTTTGAAACTAAACCATACATTGTCTTTGAATAAAGAGTACTAAAGCAAATTTCAGCACAATCTAACTATTAACTCACTTGTTTTTACTAGATCTTATCACTCTTCCATCATACACTGCATTCTTCCTCACTGTCAGCTCACTATACTTTCAGTAAAGAGCACTGATGCTCCAGTGTCACCATGTAGATCGTGCTCTGTTTTTTTTAGTCTTATTTTGAGAAAATGCATCTGAGTAAAACTTCATTTTCAGTGTTGCCAAGTCTTCCCCCAGCAGAAAGCATTTTGTCTATATTTATGTGACATGACTTAATGCTTCTTGGTTTTGGCAGATGGAGGAATGATTTTTTTTTCACGTTTTTCATGCCATGAATTTACAGAATCTAGTTTAGCAATAGCAAGCACAGGAGGC
The DNA here is from genome assembly GCA_013397135.1 of Pachyramphus minor. Classification (NCBI taxonomy): domain Eukaryota; kingdom Metazoa; phylum Chordata; class Aves; order Passeriformes; family Tyrannidae; genus Pachyramphus; species Pachyramphus minor. The sequence goes on along the minus strand of VYXB01009077.1, from coordinate 75,543 downwards.
TTTGATTTGTTTACCTAGCACACATGTCACATATAAAAGGCAATGTCCTTCTACTGTAGTTGTTAATAAGTAGCTGTTCCAAATGGACTTGTGCCAACACAAAATCCACCACCACAATTAGCAGTAGTAGGAACTTCAGCTGGCAGCAGCAGTGAAAGCAGTAAAGATTAAATGACTGTGTGAACTGTCTCTCCAAATTAAAACTGATGTGTACTGGCAAGAAATACTAAATCTCACACCACTGTTACCCCTTATACTCTGTTCTACTTTGGTATAATTAGAGAAAATGTTGCTGTCTGGGACTCACTATTTTTCACATGACAGATTCACCTCACTAATTACAAGAATCTGAGAAACCACCCCAGTAGAACATCTCAAATGACAAAAACATATAGATGACTTTCAAATGTTTGAGGATACAGATAACCTTTTGAAGGTTGGTTTTTAGGCACGTTTGTCAGGTAGGTGCCTGTTACTGAATTCTAGCTGGTGCTGCACATGTACTTCCAAAAACTCTGCTTGGAAATTCCACTAAATTACATCCAATAAATTAATTATTTTTCTGGGTAGGATATCTTCAAGGAGCTTCAAAATGTCTGCAAAACAGCACTCATGAAACTTCTAGAGCAGGTTTTTGTCAGAGCTGCAATAACAACAAACTTTTCCCCTTCTCAAGAGCTGTGGCTGAATTATGTTAATACCTGTCCAAACAAATGAATGGAAAAAAAATCAGTATAATGAGGATTTTAAAAAGTGTTTCATTGTACAATATTAACTGATAACATTCTAGATTAGCCCACATTTCTTTAGAGTGATTCCCACTTTATTGTCTCACAGTGTCATAAAGGACATGCTTTCAAATTACAAATTATTTTCCACGGTATAAATGAATGTCTAGGAATGAACTAGATCCCCTCAGAAACATCTTAGGTTTAAGAATTGCCCAAAACTAAGCTGTGAGTTCCTGAACAGTAAAACATCTAATTTGTATGTCAGTGTGCAAAACTCAGAGCTGGTGACCACGACCTTGAAGAGGCTTTGCAGCTGCAGAGATGCTGCAGCATTGAGAGACACATCACTGTCACTTTGTGAAATGCCCTGTCTTAAACTCTGGGCTTGCATCCTATTCCTTTTATTTATTATGGACAGAATTTAATCTCATAAATCAATCAGATGTGTCAGTCCTCCGCTGGTCATTGTGAAAGCACAGGGCAACCAAAAGTCACAGGGAACACCACACAGGTTTGTCATTAACCTCAGCATGTACAGGAACAGGTGTGTGCCATATTTATTTATCCACATTTGGACACTTGCTGTAGAATTTTCAGGATTAGAGCGATTGCTTTGGTGTTGCCAGTTAAAAGCTTTCATGTCCACAGATGCCTGGTGACATACTCTGACAGTGGTTACATGTTCCATAACAGAGAACAGCTTGCCAGGAAGCAGGGCTAGTGAAAAAAGAGCCAAATCCACCTAAAATGTATCCTCAGGTAAATGTGAGGTGACAGTGGGACAGAATTCTCTATTTATAAGAAATGTGACCTGTTATCAGCAGCATAAGCTGAACTGTGCTTGTAACCAGTTATGTCCACCAACAGCACATCAGGAGACACTAATTCTTGCATTCCCTGTGGAAGTCAGGTGGGATTTCCTGCAGTATTAACTGCTCCATGTTCCAAGCACTGGATAACTAAATGGCCCAAGCACTGGGATAAATCAGTGGAGAGTTGTCTGAACTCTGGGAAGCCCAGTGTAAGGTGTACCTGTCATGAAATCTTCCTGCTGTATGGGAAAGGTCACCCCACAAAACCCTGGACAAACAGAGCTCTTGGGAAGCTGGAACAACCTCTTTAACAAACTGGATTCAGGTAGGGACAGGAGAAAGAGAAGGTTGTATGTCTTACTGGTTTGGAGAAGTAAATTCACAGATTACTTTTAAGAGAATTGTCCTATGAAAAGGAATTTATAAAGCAAATGCCATAAGTCCAAGTTTTTCCACTGTGACATGATTGGGTTTTAACTTCATTAATAGCAAATAGGAGGAAATCATGGGAACACATTGATTATAACACACTAAGTTAACATGAAATCCTTAAGAGCACTGAAGGCCACTGGACACAACTGAAGCCCAGAACTCCTCCAAACACCTTTACCAGCCTGCTTTGAACTTCTTGAAACCACTGGGAGGGGTCTACATGATTGTGGGTACATGAGACAGTTATACTGCTCCACAAAGATAAAGAACAACCTCCTGCATTTGCTTATTGGCTGTAACACAAGACCTTCAAGCCAGGACAGGACTTCAAACATGACAGGGTTCAATTTATCAGTATAAACACAAGACATCAACCTAAATAAAGGCATTTTATAGAACCCTGCTCCTGCCACAGCTGATGAGAACCAAGTTGAGGATGAACAATAATACGAAGGGTCAAGGCCTCCCTGCCCATATGAGCTGCTTAAGTAGAGTGCTCATAAAAGCAGGATTTATTTCTTAGAGAAATTATCTATTAAAGGACACAGGATTTTCCCAGTTCCCCTCATTCTAGAACTTTATCACAGGTAAATCTGCATAGTCTGTGTATGATGCTTTGTACACTGGAAAAGGTCAGTATAAAAATACTGCTCTCTCATTCTTCACCCATACTATGAGAAAAGCACAGTTTATTATAACAGGAAATAATACTTTATTATAAAATCTGCATGTAAACAAGTAACCAATTCATTGAATAACAGTTAATGGAAGTGCAAATTAACTTCATAAAATGATATCTGTTCTGTATTTAAATATATATATAATTTGTTTTCTCCCATTCTGATGTGGCTCTACCCCCTCCTCCCCACACTGAAGTTTAAAAAGATTTATCATTGTTTGCATTATACTAAAAAGAGTGTACGAGCCTGCGTACAAGTTTAAGTTTTGCTCTGCAAACGAGACAAGTCTATGGTGATACTTATTATCCTTTCTTATCTTTGCATCTCTGGTATCCACAGGACAAGAGGATATAGAACATATGTACACAGTGAAAATGTGGGCATGTCAAGCCACATATTTCAAGTTAGTTCGTTTACTTGCACACATTGAAACTCAAACCATTTATCAATGAAGCATTGTGGTGTAACTTCCAGACTTGCTTGAGCACCTTAAGGCATTAATGAGAGTCTCAGTGGATAAGTCATTCTTGTTATCACCACGAGGATCATCTACACACTTCTCATAACAGTCCAAGGCTTGTTCAGCATGTGCAACACCCGCCCTTGCTGAGAGCTCCTATAGCACAGATAAGTCATGGCAGGACTTGGATTTTGCCTTGAAAGCCATCTTCTTATTGTTCTTTGCCACAATTCTCCCAAGGAATCGCTTTGCCTTTTTGCCTATGCTTTCCCTCCTCTTGGTGTTGGCCATCCTCCTGGCATTGTCTTCCTTGCTGTCCTTGCGGAGCCTGATCTGCCGAACGATGCCTTCAAACAGGTCCTTGACGTTGTGGTGAAGAGCAGCTGAGGTCTCGATGAATTTGCAGTCAAACACCACAGCACAGGCCCGTCCTTCTGCAGGGCAAGAGAAAAGGGAACATGAGTGGAGATGGACTTTTTCCTCTTCATTATATATGGCAGAAAAACAAAACAAAAACTGGTTTTAAGTACAGGAAGTGCCTTCAACGCTGGGAAAGAGCTTTACCATATAGCAGAAAAGCCCAAATTGGCCCTCATGGTTTTGTCCCCTTACTCTTGGTTTTGTTGTGGTGTGATCAGAAATCTCATTTGACCAATGGTACTGAATGTCAGACTGTCCCAGTATGGTGAAGAGTTAAGCTGATACAGGAGAGGCACTTGGATGCATGTTTGCTGTTTGACAAGGAACAGTGTGAGGTTCAGAAAGAAACAGATTTTATTCTGGAAGTTGTTGAGCAATTCTGCACCTCTGCCTTACTGTAACAAGTGAGTATTCCACACTAAGTAACAAATGAAGCTGATACAGGCCACAAGGTCAAGTCACTGAACACGTCACTAGAGGTGATGAGGCTGTACACCACTGGATCTGACTGGGGCTGCATTCGAAATGCAGGATGCTCAGTGTTCCAGACACGAGCACAAAACCCTGGAACGCTGCTGCAGCACAAATTTCCATGGTCAACTGTGGTAAATAATGGCCAAATTGTAAAGCTGAGGAAATTACAGATGTCAGAACTAGGGCAGGTCAAACATGCGCTGCCACCAGCCTGAAAGAAGTGGTAATCTCCTGAGGAACTCAAATCAATTCCCTGTGCAGACATTTAGCACAGGGAGCATGGCAAAACTGGGCAGAGAGAGATGGTTCATCATCCAGGCACCAATATCCCAGAGTAAACCAAAAAAAAAAAAAACCTCACAAAATGTTCAAATTTCACAGAATTAATACTGTGGTGTTGGCAGTGGCTCCTGTGCTCTGGTTACCAAGGTGGAACTAGCTGAGAAATTCTCACTGATCACAACTGGAAAACATCTACAAAGACATGTTGAGTTGTGAGAGCCTGGTCCCACCAGCTCAACTCAAGTGTGATGGAATCACTTCCAGAAGAAGGGGATTGTACAGGCTGTATGGGATCACCCTCTCCAAAGGCTGCCTGGCTCCTGTCCCTCCCAAAGCATAGCTCAGGCTACCACATCATGAGCCTGGCAACTGGTGCTGCACACAGAGCATTCAATGAAACCCTTAAGATAATACTGACCAAAAACAGGTCTTACACAAAGCAGGGTGCTACAGCTGCAGCTCTGATGCATTTTTTTTCTCTCATACTACAGACATCTTCCCCCACCACCATCTCCACTGCTTTCCGTGGTACCAAGTCCCTCAGCATGAACCAGCTGACTTGATTTCTCCTTGTACTTCAAGTCATTTCTATATCAAACCCAGACCATTTCTATTGGCCATTATACTCCACAGTCTTTGCTACTACTTTAGACATTACTGTGCAAATTCATAGTGTCTCTTACCATCAACTGAGACTTCCCGGGACCTGACCAGGTCGCTTTTGTTGCCCACAAGGATAATAGGAATGTCTTCTGTTTGCCTTGCTCTTCTTAACTGGATTCTTAGCTCAGAGGCCTTTTCAAAACTAACTTTGTCTGTCACTGAATATACAATAATATAGGCATCTCCCATTTTCATACAGTGGTTCTGGAGCCATTGGCTGTCATCCTAAAAAAGAAGACAAGAAATAGATTTATTGCACTGAAAAATCTATTCAATACTGAGTAATGATTTAATTCATGTGAGCACCTTTCAGATATTTTTCTTAGCTTTATTATAAAGAGTCAGTAAAAGTAACCCAACATCCCAACAGTTTTAAAGATTTTTTTCTTTAAAATGCAACACAAGAGAAAATTCTCTTGTTTCCAGAAATGGTATCAGACCTGCACTGATCAGATTGTGAATCTCTAATTTTACAGTAATTCTCTGGGCTGCTCGTGAAAGCTGCTGATTGTTCAAAGCATTAAGGGATTCTCACTCCAGCTCTATTCAGGTTTTTTAATTGCCTGCCTAGCTACAAGAAGTAAATTGCAGGAGAGAACAAAAGGCAGTATGAACTCTAATTTTTTAATGTCACTTATCTGATCAAAGAAATCAGCATAGTTGTTCCATTTCTACTTTTTTTTTTTTTATGAGAACCACGGACCAAGCCGTAGAGGAAAAACAAAGAAAAAGCTGTTAAGTACCTGCTCCCATATATCAAACACCACGAGAGACGCTTCTTCTCCATCGACTATAATTGACCTGTCGTATGTATTTCCTACGGAGGGGGAAAAAAAAAAAAAAAAAGAGTTCAGAAAGAAAGAAGTTATTCTCCTGGGAGGTCTGGGAGGGGGTGGCCGTGGGGGCCGCCCGGGAAGGTGCCGCAGGTCCCTCACCGGCCTCGTCCGCGTCCGCTCCATCCTCCACGCCGCCGAAGATGCGCGCCAGGCTGGTCTTGCCCACGCCGTGCTCGCCCAGCAGGATCACCTTGTAGAGGCTGCTGTCGGAGTCGCTGCCCGAGGAGATGACGGAGTCGGAGGAGTCGGAGGCCCAGCTGTCGCGGTGCTCGCCGCCGGGGCTGTAGGAGGTGCAGCGCACCAAGCCCTGGGGCTCGGCGGCGCGCAGGTCGCGCTCGTCCACGGGCATGCTGCGGCGGTGCTGGGCCGCGAACGGAGTGCTGCCCCGCCGCCTCTCCAGGCACCGCACCTTGTCTCCGCGGTTCAGGGTCATCGGGGAGCCGGGCTGTGCGGGGACAGAGGAGCTGTGAGCAGCTGTGAGGGGCTGTCAGCACCCGCCGCGCCCGAGCGCCGCAGCCCCGCCGAGATGCCCGCAGAGCAGCGCTTACCTCGGAGAGCTCCGCGGAGCGAGGGAAAGCAGGCAGCAGTGAGGGATTCCCCGCTGTTCTCCGGCTGTGCCGCTGCCGGAGCTCCCTCAGCGAGTGCTGCCGCCACCGCTCCGCGCCCCTATTTATGCCCCGGTGCCGGTCCCTCCCGCCGTGACGCGCGGGGCGCTCCGCCAGCGCGGCCGTGGGCAGCGCCCGCCCCCGCGGCTCCGCTCGGCTGCGCTGCCATCAGCCGACACCAGCTCCCGGCAGCTCCGCT
>VYXB01009077.1:25642-68905 GCA_013397135.1 Pachyramphus minor | reverse complement strand
GCCCGGCCCGGGGGAGAGCCCGGCCCGGGGGAGAGCCCGACACGGAGGGCAGCCCGTCCCGCTCCACTCCTCTGTCCACCCGTTCTCGCCCGGGCAGCGAGCGCCGTGGGCAGGCGAGGGACACCCCCAGGCTGAGCTCGGGGGCTGCCGGGCTCGCCCCCACCGCCTGCTCCTTCTCTTGCCCCTGCCCCTGCTCCTGCCCCTGCTCCTGTCCCGCCGCGGTGCTTTTCCCCGCCGGGTGCGATGGAAACCGCGTCTGCTCCCTGTGTCGCTCGTTTCCATTCTCAGCGCTGTGTGAGAGCGCATGGAGTGCACAGGTGGCTTGCGAGGATCTGTGTCACGATTCAGGAGTTTCAGTGTAGCTCTGGCGTGTACAGAAGCGTTAGGGGAGAGCTCAGTGCAGTTCCAACTTCCTGAGCAGGGGCAGAGGAAGGGCAGGACTGAGCTCTGCTCTGGGGGGACCAGGGACAGCACCCAGGGAAGGGCTGGAGCTGTGTCAGGGCAGGGGCAGGTTGGATCTCAGGGAAAGGTTCTTCCCCCAGAGGGTGGTTGGCACTGCCCAGGCTCCCCAGGGCAGTGGGCACAGCCCCAAGGCTGCCAGAGCTCCAGGAGGGGTTGGATGATCCTCTGGGGCACAGGGGGTGACTCTTGGGGCTGGGCCTGTGCAGGGCCAGGAGTTGGACTGAGGATCCTTGGGGGTCCCTTCCAACTCAGCATATTCCGTGATTCTGTGATTTGATTTACACTGTTTTCATGACTTGGTGCTTGTTTTACTCAACATGAGTTATGGGAGTGGGAGAGGGTTATGAGAACATCACCCATGGAGGGTGTTGCACACACACAAAGTTACAGGAGTGTCCACATGCAGTGTGAACGGTTTTAGAGGCCAACATAAAACATAAAGGTCAAATTCTTCTCTTGCTTTCACCTGAGCATCAAGTGAGGCAGTGAAAGCCTTATCTCGTAAGTGGCACAGTCATTCCCATGTGATCAGGCAAAGAAAGGACTCAGCAGATAACTATACTGGTACCCTGAATGGCTCACCCCGCTGTAGTGTATACACTTTGTTGTTTACCTAGCAACCAAAACGTGTCAGACGTTGTACAGCCAAAATAGCTCTGGCTCCTGCTCCCGAAAGATTACAGCCTGAGCAGAGCGGGAAAATCCCTGGGACTCTGGGCAGGGACAGTTGCCATCAAATGCATGTAAGTTCAAGAGTTCCCAAATCAGCTGCAGAAACAAGGTTAAAGAAGGCATGAGATAGGGAGGTGATGGGAATGAAGTTAGAGATGTAGGGAATAAAGTAAGAGAAAGAAAAAAAAAAATCTGTGTGAGTTTCTTCATCTCTTAGGAAGTTAAGTGACTATTCTGTTATTTTCAGGAGCCAATTGTAATTCTCCAGCCCACACTCTTGGGGTGATTTTGGCCCCTTCACCCTGCTAACTGCAGTTGGGAGTGTTAATGTGGCAGTTAAAGATCACCAAGTGCTTGCAGCAAGTTCTCTCACAAAACAGCAACCAAAATAGCCTTGTCAGTTTAAATAGTCAGAGCTTGGTGGCAAAAATGTGTCTGCTTCAGCTGACTGAACTGAATTCTAAGCCTCTGGCTAGCATTTGGAATCATAGATTAAATAAATTATTGTTAGCATTGCAAGTAGTCTGTAATTATTTAGTTGTATAAACTGGAATCTGCCAAACCTTCTTGATAATTCTGAATTTATATACAGGTAATTATGCAAATACACTTCCAGAGGTGTCTGTCTTCAGTTAACATTTTTTTAAATTTGGATATTTCTGCTTAAAATTGTCACCTGAAACTGTTCTCAGGAGGTTTTTATGTCATTTTGGACATTTTGGACATGCCTTTGCTGGGTGTCGGGCTAAGACTTTAGAAGTTGGCATATAAAGTGAGGGTATTTTTATTTCTTTTCTGTGTGAAAGCAGGGAAATCTGAGAAGCAACAGATCCAGAAAGATGGTGCCACTTCTGTGCCACATAGAACACTACTGGCTGGAAACACACTAAAAGTGGTGATTTCACTAACAGGACTTAAAGAAGCCATATTTTACTCCAGGCCTTTTGCTGATGACAATTATGGATATTTTAAAGATAGACCCCTTGCTATCCAAAAACTGTGAGCAAAGGCATATGTAAAAGTGCTAAATAAAAACTTTGATGATAGAAGAGTGTTTCAGCAGGAAAAGTGTCTGGAAATAAAATGGTACCCAGTAGAAATCATACAGAATGTTCAGGATTCTGTGGCAAATACTTGGGGTTTTTCGCCAGCACCCAGACACAACTAGTGAATTAATGGTTATGGAATACCACCAGTTACAGGATATTACTCAGGATCTGGCACTGGGTGCTCTGAGAAAGTGAGATGGCCTTGGGTCATGTCCCCAGGGCTTCACTTGTTCCTGGAGGGCTGACACAGGCTGCCCAGAGGAGCTGTGCCAAGGCAGCTGGGTCTGTTCCCACCCACCACAGGAGCTGTGCCTGGAACCAGAGAGGGGGGAGATCACAGGGGTCACGTAGCTGGTTTGTCTCCTCTGATCTTAGTAGGTCCAGCTATTTTGTGAAGTTGGAAGGAATTAACTGGTAGTTCAGGTTAATCACTTGAGACACATGACACGTATCTTCACATAGCATGTAACTCTGTTTGCTGATAATTACTGCTGTCTTTTCATGTATACATTACTGGGCACCTGCTGATTTCAGGCTTCAAATGCTGATCTTTTAGTTTCTTTGAAGGATTTTAAGATTATCTCTTTTCTCACCTGCCCTCTGTTTCCACTTCAGTGTGACCATGCCTCTAACACATAGAGGAACTGTAATTTATTTCTATTTGAAAGAGTTTTTCATGTCTTGCTTTTCTACTCTTATTTTGTATTGTTCTAGCTTCTACTGATCTGGGGTTTGTTTTAATTAAATGAGTGCTTCAGATGCATATTGTAGGTGTGGTATTCTGATCCTTTTGTACTGAAATGGACACTGGAAATGTGATTTTGATGGGCTTGACACAGAACCAGCCCTGTGTGTGTCAGTGTTGTAAGTAAAGCCCAGTCCAGCCTGCATGGAGGTGGTGGGTGTGCTGCCTGTGGCTGTGGCTGCAGCAGTGTCCCTGTCTGTGTCCCCTGTGAGCAGTGGCTCTGTCACATCCCCAGGGCAGAGCTGCAGCTCAGCCCAGCCCTCTCTGCACCAGGGCACTGCAGTAACCAGCCAATTCTGCTGAGCCCAGGAGCCCTGGGTCATTCTGGGGCTCAGGGACCCCAGTCAGCTGCATCCTAATTATCTGCTTATCCAGGGATTCCGACGGAACCACCGCAGCCACCCATTTGTGAATCAACCCCAAAACTTCCCTTTTGTTTGGCTGCCCAGCCTCTGTGGTGTGTGTCCTGTGCTCTCATGGGAGAATCTCTTCTGACACCAAGAAGAAAAGGAACACTGATTTCCTATATTGTGTGGAACTGAGCACAAAGCTCTCTAAAAAGGGACCACTTTTTTTTTTCCCCTGTTTCATTTCATCCTTGTGTGATTTTCCTTTCCCTTAATTCATATGCTTCTCTCTCAAGATGCCTTTCTTTTGTTGTATTATCACTACTGTAATATATCCAGTTACTTTTTTTCTATCTCATTCCTTTTTTACTCTTTCTTTGTCTATTTTCCCATTTTTCCTCTAGCTTTTGAGAAAGTCAGAGTTCACTCCTAGTGCACTCTCTTGGCCTGAGTACCTTTTGTCATCTGGAAAATGAAAAACATGAAGTTCAATCCTGTTTTTCCAGTTATATATTCCTGGGGTAATACAGCTTGTGCTTGAAGTTCCTTTATGCTGTATTAGATGCATTGTCAATAACATTTATATTTTTTACATCAAATTGATATTTTTACTGAATTCCCGTTTTTGGTTTTGCTCCTGTGTTACCGTGGAATTTTTCACATTTGATTAGGAATAATGGGAATATTTTTAACAGCCCAAAGACTGGATTAGCAGCAGAGAGGTTTGGGAGTCAGCATTGTTCTCATGTGGCTCTGTGCTGGAAGCTGTGGGCTTCTCCTCTCCTTACTTTTCAACTCATCTGCTCTACCTCAAGTCTAATTAATCAGCCATTATGTGAAGGGATTATGGGAAGTTATTTCCATACAAACTGTAGAGATATCCACAAGGGTCTGTTCTTGCCAAATTACATGAAGCTTTACTCTTGCAGAAGCATGAGCCTGGCTACCTCCCAAATACCTGGACTGAAAAACAGATAGCAGCATTTATCATTATTTTTATTACAGAACTGTTAGACTCAGGCCAGTGGGAGAAGAGACAGAGAAGTACAAAACATGTTGGGTTTTTAACCTAAGCAAGAGAGATAGATGTACAGCAAAATGAAACAAACACTCTTTTTCCTTATCCTACAAAAAGGAGGATATAGTGCAAATGTGGCATCGAGTTTTCCTCACCAACACCCTTAAAATCACAGATTAACGTGGGCTGAACAGACCTGGGCTGAGTGGTTCAGTCTGTGGGCTCTATGCAACACATATTAGACCTGTTCATGAGAGGCATATGGTGTATTGCAATGTCTTGCAGTTAATATGTAATGGGGTAAGAGCAGGCAACAGCTTGAACTGTCCAAATCACCAGCAGTGCTGGAGCTTTCAGCCTTGGCACAAAATTATCTGCCACAGGGCTAATAAATGTTGCATCCACGCTGAACCTCTTTAGACATTGCCAAGGGAAGGCAGCACATCCCTTCAGGCTCCCTTCAGAGAAAGGAGCTTTCTCTCATAATTATTCTTGCATTTAATGGCAGGTATTATTTTTGATTGAGTAGTGATAGCCATGAATTGGGGCTGCAAACAACAATGTGAGAAATATGAGCTTTGGAGTCAACAGACATGGCTTAGAAAGCTCCCATAGAGATCCTAGGGGGAAATGTGAGCAGAAATCCATTGTTATAGCTACAAAATTAATCACAAGTTGGTTCTTTTCATGGCTACTGTGCTTCCTCTCAGCTCCAGACCAGAAATTCTAGAGGTCACTGATAGGCACTGAAAGAAAACGTAGAACTGTTTGCATTTTTGAGGTAGGAAATGACAAAATAATTACGCTTTAAGTCCATTGCTGGTAACGTAAAGCAAAGGCCTGCCTTTCTGAAATGCTTGCAAAAAATAACTTGGTATAAGAATAACTGGAAATGTGGTTCATCTCTCAGCTGCTCTGCATTTCTCACTGCTTTGAGTAAGCTAAAAAACTTCCACCACCGGATGAGCTCATGACCAATGGAACCAGGTGAATCATTGCTCCGCAAAAAAGGAGCTGCACAAGTGGCAGATCCAATTTCTCTTTCACTTGTGGAGTTCCTCTGCTTCTTTTTCACAGAGCGCAACACACTGTTAGTAAACTACTAATAAATACTGGGATTTCCTGGAGAAAAGCATTCTTTAAATTTCCCCTAAATGGGAGTTTTTCAGATTCAAGTTTACTTCCTACCAGCACAGTAACTGCTCTGCTACAGGAGTCAGAGCTTGGATACCTCCTTGGAACAGACTCATTAGCACGCACTGTATGTGGTCAGCTGTTTGCTCCTATTGCATTTCAAGTTTGGAGTAAAATCAGAACATGACCTAAGATATTTCCATAATTATTTTCTCTAATCACCCCTAATTCCTCTGTTTCAGTATCAAACCTGGCACGTCCAATGTGCGTGACGTACGTCACCCGTCCATGAGTGCAATGCTAAATATCCCCTTACAATTCCTCAGGGATGTATACTCCTTAGGGGGGATTTCAGAGGCCCCTTACAAGAAATAGCTGGAAGTCAGAGACCATGAAAAGGTTTCTGAACTTACAGACAGTTGGTTTAAGGAGTGGGCAGACGTAAATGACTGTCTGTCTGTCTGTCTGTCTTGCTAAGAAGTGGTAAGGCAGCAAATTGAGAATGTAAGATTTATGGTTTGCCAGCAATAGCTCTTGGCAAGAGGACTGAATCTATTTACAATAACAAATTAAAGGAGCTGTCCTGGGTCAGACTCAGCTTACAGCTGCTTTCCAGGAGCAGTCAGAAGCAGATATCTAAGGAAGAATGGACAATAAGAACCTGATAAACACAAATAAAACTCCCCATGCACAACCACCAAGGTAAACCTTTTGTTCAGAGGCCCTTGATGTGGGGGTTTTTTCTGCATATTTTTCTAATTGTTTTTTAACCCAGGTAGATTTTTGACATCCTGCAACACCCCCATTTACTGTATGGTAAAGCAGAGAGTAAGATTTTCCTCATGGCTTCTTCATACACAGAGTGCTTTTACAGCTTTGTGCAGTGATTATCTCTCTTGGCTGAGGAACCTGGAGTACTCACTCACTCCATGTATAAACATGACCCCTACTTGCCCTTCTCTCTCTGCTAATACATCTTTTTAGAAGTCAGGGGACGAGAAGCACACACATTAGAAACACAGATTATTCAAATTCCAGGTTCTCATGGAATTCCACAGTGGACAGTGATGCTTTCTGCTTTCTTTGTTAATCCTGAGAGTTCTTAGTATCTGTTTACACTGTCAGCTGAGCATGGAGTAACATTTTCTCTTTTATTGAGGATCTAAGCATTTGAAAGGCAGGAAATTGGGCAGAAAACAGCCTAAAGCCCCTCCTGCTAACCCACAGAACCCATTTTTCCACATGCCTGCAGGACAAAGTCTTCAAAAGTTGCCTGTTAGCAGCTCTGAAAATCTGGGTAAGGTCAGATATTGTAGATGTTTCCATGAATATGACAGTTGAGCAAGGAAAAGTTTCCTTGGATTGAAACCCAGAACAGGAATGGACCTGTGGTCCTGTGAGGAAATGACCAACAGGCTTCCAGCATCTAGAGCCACATGGATCCATCACTGAAGCACAGAAGCACAATTTAAAATGTTTATGGCAATATAAAGTGAAACTTTAACAGTGCTGCCCTCTTCTGTGTACTAGATAAGAAAAGAAGGCTAGCAATGTTTAATCTCTCTTTTCTTATACAGATGATTTCAGTTCTGTGTCTAAACATGCATTTGCAATGCTTGCAGTCACTGCACTTACATCAGACTCCTGGTGGGGACCAAAATAAACCACAGCTGCCCTTTGGCTTTAGGTGATAAAGTCTGTTCTTGTTTCCCTCGCGGGGAAAATTCCATTTTCCTTTCATATCAATGAATTAAAGCTAAATCTGGGACAAAAACTCACAGTCACAGGGGAGACTTATGATTTTGAATTGAAAAAGCTTTGCACTTCTTTACAAGCCAGTGCAGAATTTACGGTGTCTTTTCCTGTGGTGAGTGATGTCATGGAATCAGTCATGTAAAGTGTGTGGGAATTTGGATGTGAGATGTTATCATCTGATCCAGAAAAAGCTCAGAGTTTTCCAGTTGGAATGTGCTGAGTTTGGCAAATTCCACATTTGCATCATAGCAGTAATAGGAATCTCTGCTTCTTTTAAATATCTCATTGCTCCTTTTCCTCTGCTTCTACACAAGATATTCTGGTGAAAACCTTCAAAATTCTTATTGTAGAGTTTTACTAGAATTGAAAGAACCTCTCTTATTTTCACTTTAAACTGTCAAAGTTCTTTCTGATTTTATTCTTGAGAAAGGTTGTACTAATAATTATGTTGATCATAATATGCTTCAGTCTCAAAAAATCTGAAATGGTCACTATTTAGGCTCATAATAAAATACAGAGGGCAAGCACAAGCATAGACTGAGGAAACAACAGAATGGTATGAAGTGTGTATCTTACATAAAGACCTTTATAGGCAGTAGACCTGAAAAATGGTATTTTGTGAAAGCAAATGCAGATATTAATTTGAAAGCCAGCCCTAACTAAATAAATCTGAATCAAAACTCCAGTGGGAAAAGTCTCTCAGTCCTAAAGATAAAACTGTAAAATTATGATGCACATCAAGGACATCCTACACCCAAACCAGTTACAGTGAAGCAGGTAGGAAATAACTTTATTACCCTGTTCATCTTAGTCTGCTTTCAGGCAGCTTCCCCACATTTAGTGAACACCAGCATCTGAAGTCTTTGGTGAGGCAGTGCCATCCTGAGCTGCTCATCACCTTGGGAAAGCGCCAGGGAATTATTGCTCAGCTCTCAATCTCTGCAAGTCTCATGCATGAGGAGTTTTCTGTCAGAGGTTTCTTTGACAGGCACATTACAATGTGAACCTTTGGGCTCTAGGCATTTGAAGTGAGCTTTCTTAATTTTCCAAGTCATCAAAAGCTACTTATACTCACTGAAAGACTCGGTGATCATCCCATTCTCTGGTGCTAATGAGAATGGGATGATTGGTTGCTTTTCATGGCATTTTCCCCTGTTACAGTTTTGGAAATGAGATCAGAATCAGGCCTTGACAGTCTTTTCCCTTCTCTACACTTACAGCAGTAATGAACATGAACCAGGCAAACGTTTCCTTGGCATCAGATTCTGGCATCAAAATCATCAATTCTGTGATTTCACTGCCTGCTCATGCACCCAGGGCTGTGAGATGAAATGGTCTTTATTCAACAATTAATGTCAAAAAGAATATGACAAATACAGTAAATTGCTTTTCTGTAAAGGCTCTTTCTTTCACACTCATCCCTTTCTTTTATAACCTTTCCCAAAGCAAAGGTTATAAATTTGCATCACTCCTCTGTTCCAGCACAGCAGCTCCACCAGAATCACTCAAATGAATCTACAGCCTTCTAAGGTAACAGCAGCATGTAGCTAGGCAACAAAAAAGAATATAGTATTTTTCAGGAAGGAGGACTTTTCTAGATGATCTCATACAGATGCAGTGCTTTTTTGCCATATAAGAAGAAAACAACTCATTGGAGAAATGAGTCTGTCACCCTGGCACCGCCAAGTCATGTTGATGTATAGGGTTCCCTTGATTAGCTGTGACAGAAAATAACAGTGCATTGTGTGCTGCTCCTAATTATTTCTCTATATCTAGTACATATTTGTAAGGTTTTTTACAAAGACTGAAACCCACGATCGATTTTATGGCAGATTTCATTAACAGTAATCCTGATTAAAATGAAATGTTTTGATAATTATGAAGTCAGCTGAAATAGTGTCTCAATCCAGCTGAGACTGTGTCAGCTTTACAGAAAAGATTTTATGAATGGAAAAGACATCCCGTTTTATGCACAGTCCCTCACTATATGTAAGGACAGAGCTCTTGTGGATGGCGTTTTATGCTTGTGAAGGGATTCACTTAAGTGCAAGTCGAAAAGCTGATGTGATCCAGCAAGGACAGCACAGGCATGAATGCTTTGCAGCCCGGGATGAAGGTGATGAACCTGGTAAACAGAGGATGACAGAGGTGCCAGGCCACATTCTGGGCTTTCACACAATCCCAGAATCACAGAACATGCTGACTTGGGAGGGACCCCCAAGCATCATCGAGTCCACCTCAGCCCTGCACAGAACCACCCCCGAGAGTCACCCCGTGTGCCTGAGCGTATCGGGGGGGGGCTTTTCCTGCCCGGGGAGCTCTGGGGTGCTGGGTGCAGCTCCTCACGCGGGTTGTGCTGGCAGGGCTCGGGCAGTGCTGCCCCGAGTGGGATCGCAGCTCCATCTGCCGGGTGCTGCTGTGGGCCCGAGCCGCGCTGGCATCCCCCGAGCTGGGATCCGCTCCAGCTCTGCCCCGCTTCTCGCGTCTCCCTTCGCCCCTCTCGCTCATTTCCAGCCTCACACAGGTGTTTTTTCTGGTACAGACCTGACTGCAGCTAATCAGAGACATTACATCAGTCTTGGCTGCTCCGTGCATGTATTTCCTCTCTTTTGGCATCTCATTTTGTTTGTGTGTTCCAGAGCCTGCTCTGTGGGATGGCTTTCATTCTTCCCAGCTGGACCAAGGCACGATTCAAGACACGTTGTCTCTCTCAGCTTGCTCTCCTACGTGCCAAGCAGGGATTGCCCAATTAGGCATGAAAGCCAGATAAAATACACAGTTTATTTCTAGTCAGTGAAAGACTCAAGCAACTTTTGTGAGGATGAAGTGTGGATCACAGTAAAATGTCTGGGGAAGGTACACTGGCCTTGTAACACAGCAAAGTTCCTGCAGTTTTAAGGATTAGTGGAATATGTTGAAAGTGCTAAACTAGTGGGGTACATTACCTGATGTGTATGCAATTTGCATCTAAGCTATAGTGTTTATCTATTCAGCCATAAAATGCAGAAAACTATTTAATTATATGACTTGGTAACTGCATAAATACATCTCCTGTGGAGTCAAGTGCTTAGACTACAGGTGAACTGAACTCTGTACACTGAAATGACATTTTCACTTATTGTAAGGCAGATCTGATTGAGATTAAAGCTGATACAATGTTTACTTTTTGTTTGATAAAATAAATGCACTCACTTGTTTTACTAGGAATGGCCCAATATTGTCCTTACCAACAAAAATAAATGTGACAAGGCTTCATCACTTCTATGCTAAAAATATAATCCAAAATATAACCTCAATTAAAGCTTTAAATTTGCAGGATTAGACCCAGGATAGTTAGTGCAAAGGAGAAGAAATTGTTTAAATAATAGCTCCTGTTTCAGGAGGCAAGTTTTTCATTAGTAAGAATCATTAATAAAGTAGAATTTGACAGGCTTTTTACATTATTGACTTAGATTTCAAAAACCCAGAGTATAAATGCATTGTTATGAAAGCAAGTCAGTACCAATTTGGAAAAAACCATTTATGTGACTCATTCTTAATTGTTATTTTCTGTCTACCTAAAAAGTAATTGTTTTTTTTAAGTTGGCTGCAGTGTTAGTCAAATTATTTTCTGATTTTCAGTAATAAAACTAGTTTTGTTATATTAAAACTGTTACAGTAAAAAATTGGAATCATATCTTGTTTTTCTCTGCAAGCATTTCAGACTACATGGATGATTTATTTGTCACTTCTCAGGGGAAATAAAAAGTATTTCTGCATAGATACCTTCATAATCCCTAGAGAGAGCATGTGCCAGCTCTCCCATTAGCAAAGAAGAGGAATCAAGCTGTCAGGCATCCTGGAGTGAAGCAAGCTCCTGACACTCTCCTGAGGTTATTTTGGTCCAAGTTGTGTGTGGCACATCTGATGTGAACCCAGGTGGAACTAATCTGGGTAGATTAGGGAAAGAAAGTGTTATGATAAACCATCTTCCCAAAGTTACATCACAGTCACGGGCAGGATCAGGTCCAGCAGAGTTTGGCAGTGGTGACTGGCCAGTCGCCCAGGTCCTTCTGCTTGGCTCAGCTGGACACAGCTGCTGCCCAGACCCCGCGGCCACTGCACTGAGATGTGGCCACTGGGCATCTCCCTTTGCCAACTCAAAGCGTTGGGTTTATGTAGGTATTTGTTCTCCTGATCCTCCCATCTCCTGCTGTTTGTGCCTGACCTGCAGTGGCACAGCAAAGGCTTTCTCATTACCTGCTGCAGCACCAGGGCACTAATGGGGTCCATAACAGCCCAGCAAGGGAGGACAGAGGGGACCCGGCTGTGGGAATCTCCCCTCCAGGCTGCCAACTTGTAGGGAACCAGGGAAGCAGGGGCGTGGGAGGTACCCAGAGATGTGAGCTCATTTATTTCCCCTGCAGTCTGAAGACAAAGCCTCGAGCAGTGTAGAAGCTCCATGGCACAAACTGAGACCTGAAGTTGTGTCAGGGCAGGGTCAGGTTGGATCTCAGGGAAAGGTTCTTCCCCCAGAGGGGAAAGCAGGGCTCCCCAGGGCAGTGGGCACAGCCCCAAGGCTGCCAGAGCTCCAGGAGGGTTTGGATGATGCTCTGGGGCACAGGGGCTGACTCTTGGGGCTGGGCCTGTGCAGGGCCAGGGGTTGGACTCAGTGATCCTTGGGGGTCCCTTCCAACTCTGCATATTCTGTGACTCTGTGACAGTGGCAGCACAGGGAGGTGTTGCACACCCCTGCCATTTCTTTCTCTTCTTCTTCCTATGTCTTCCCAAAGGTTTCAGGTAGCAGGTGCTCCTGATTCCCATGTTATTTGTTCCACAAACTTGCTGGAAATTAACTTCTGCCCTGTCCTCTCCCTGCAGCCCCACACTGAGATCTGAGCTCTGGCAGGAACCAGAGCCTGTTTTAGCTTCTGTTGCAAAGAGGAGAGCCCTGGTGTCTGAAGGCTGTGAGTGCTGCAACAAAACCAATGAGACAACAGGCAAGGGACCCTGATGAGTTGGCAGAATGAAGCTGAGAGAGCAGGTTCCATCCATCCAACCAACCAGGACGTTCCTATCACTGCAGACAGTGCCGGTCCTTTGATCCACAGAGGAACATTAAGGAATGGAGACAACCTGAGGCAGGATGAAAAAGCTCTTTTCGGATAGGACATAAAATAAAAAAATGTATGAATTCATAGTAAGAAATATGTGAGGAGGTCACAGACTGAGATGCCATGTCTTTGGCAACACTGAAGTGTGTTGGACAAAATGAGGATTCTCTGCTATTTGTATGTTTTGTAAACGTTCTTTATTTTTAGCATTTTGTGGAATGAAAAGTTTTATGTGCTTTCTATTAAATGTTGCTGGCAAACAGCTGTGAGATGTAGCAGCAGACCCTCCCTGCTTTGATTCTCTGTGCTGATACTTACCTTTCCATAGCAACACTGGAAAGATTTTGCTATAAACTTTTCTTTTGCTTAGGGAAAAAAGTTGACTCTACCACTTCTTCAGTATTTATGCCAAACAGTGCATTTTGTAGAGGAAGGGAAAGGGGTCTTGTTCTCTGCTTGACAGGCTAAAGGGAAATGTTTTTAACAGCTATAAAAAAGGCATTGTAAAACAGGTCGTTTATAAATGAAGGCTCCAGAGGGAGATCTTTATCAAAGCACTTTATTGACGTAGACTCATCACTCCTCAGCATGGCCAGAACACTGAACTAACTTTGTTAACAATGCCCAGTGTGTGGTACACACTGCTCCACCCAGGGGGCACAAACAGTGCCATTCCAGTGGGAAGCTCTTCCATGGACAGTTCAGTTGTGTCTTTGGATACAAAGCTGCTGAGCTGCTTCTTGGGCCACTCATGAAACTGGGATTGATGGTGTTGAGAAGTTGCAGGTTGCTGGTACCAGGCAGCAAGGACAGGGTGGGAGCAGGGGGAGAATCCTGCTCTCTCCTGGGAGAGCTGGAAGGGCAGGAGCTGTGTTTGTCTGGGCTCCAACACATCCCAGGGCAGGTTCCTCTGCTGCCCCAGGAAGCCCCTGTGCCACACTGGGAGCAGGGAATGCCATCCAGCCACCCCTGCAAGGCTCTGCCCAGAGCCCAGGAATGTGCAGCAGATGTCTGCTTCTGGCATTTTTCCTGGATGAATGAGGCTGCTTGTATTCAACACAGCTGCTCCAAAGCATTGTAGTTTCTCATGGAATGTGTCCTATTACAAAGCATTCCAGAGACTAAATTTAGGCATGGCTTTTTGGAAAAATAAGTCTGAATAGGAATATTTGTAACAAGTTAATGTTTTCTTCTCCCACTTTATCTCCATACAGCAGGAGTCAGATAATGATCATTAAAATGATGGAAGATTTTTTAGTGGTACATTATCATTCAGCAAGTGCAGAGCTGAGGGAGCCTGGACAGGAGGACCTGGGATCTTCAGCAAAGTAACTCTGGTCTGTTGTTTCCTTCATAAATATAACATCCACATCACTTCAACAAACATGCCAGTTCTAAAGTAATTCAATTCTATACTCTAAATAACAGAAGCCAGACC
This sequence comes from Pachyramphus minor, assembly GCA_013397135.1. Lineage (NCBI taxonomy): Eukaryota > Metazoa > Chordata > Aves > Passeriformes > Tyrannidae > Pachyramphus > Pachyramphus minor. The sequence continues at coordinate 55,192 of VYXB01009077.1, read as the reverse complement.
TTTTCTTTGATATCCCACAACAGATTCCCCTTATTGAAAAGTCATCCCCAACTATGTACTGTAAATTTAAACCATCAAACACAAAGTGTTGCTTCTCTGAAAAGGTAAATGGTGTAAAGTGCACCCCCAAGGTTGTACAATATGCTTGATGAGGCAAGTGCCAACATTCCAACAAATTATTTAACAGTAGTATTATATAGAAAGCCAAGCAGAGATCTTCAAGAAAGCCTAATTTACTGATTCCTTCCCTATTTGGAGTGCAGGTTGAAGCAACCTGTTGGCAGCTTAGTCATCCTTCTGTTTTTCCCCCAGCACACACTTGCATTTCTTTCTACCCCAAAATCTGGGCAGGCAAAAGTCATTTTCTATTTAAAAAGCCACCAAAAAACAGAAAATCAAAGCAACCAAGTGTGGTGGCCATGAGCTGCCTGTCTGCATTACCATGGCTGAAGTTTCATTTGTGGTGCAAATGTTGGCAATGTCAGAACTAATCAGTCCAGTGATTCAACACGAGCTGCAGAGAGGAAAGCTGGGTCGTTCTGCTCCTTGCTCAATATTAATATTACATAAATATTGTCCTTATTGGTACATATGCAGGCACCAAAATACCTGACAGGATTTAACAGGTTGTTATTTTTCCATGTTGTCCATGACTACAGATATCTTTTGAAAAGTTCAAATTAATTCTTAATGAATTTTTCTATTGTCAATGTTTGCCAAAAACAACAGTTTAGTGAATGCCACATTTCCCAAACCAGAAGCAAAGGCCAGGTTTTAGTATTAAATCCCAATACATTTAAAGCAAAACTTGTCATTTAGCTGTCAAACACAGCAGAGGGCTGCTGGGCTGTTCATACTGAAAACACACCAACTTGTACAATTTTTGATGTCTGAAGCTAAATTATATTAGCAGTCTAAAACAGTCATGTGAATGTAAAGGTTTTAAATGCAAATTATCTTGGTGTGCTTGTGAAGTCCAGTGTACAAGACCCACTTCTAAAGTGCAGTTTATAACTAATTCTGGGTAGTGAGAAACCAGTTAAAAACAAGTGGAAACAAGTATTTTGAAAGAAAAATCCTACCTATGCAATGACTCATACCATTAAAAAGCCAATTTTCATTATAAGTTTGTAGCTGCCTGTAAGCTAATTCCCACATTGTATTTTTTTGTAAGAGTAAAGAAACATTTCCTCAAGAAAATCCAAGTGATTTTATTTTGCCCAGAGCTATATGTACAGAGTAACACCACCACTTAAATACAAAATCAGTTTAACAGAGCAGAATGCCAGTGATTTCCTCACCAGGCAATTATGACCGAGCAGACAAACACTGATTCACCACTTCCAGGAGGTGGGAGTTCTCCAAAGCAGCTGCCACACGTTCTTTATCAGCAAGCTGTTTATTAACTGTGCAGAATAAAGAAAAAGGAGACAAGAAGCCGGTGAGGAAATTGGTGTACAGCGTCTTTCTCAAAGCATTTACGTGGAGACAGATAATGACAGTTGCCATGGTAGCCCAGGCACTTCTGTAGATGCCAAGCACACCCCAGAGCTGCAGCTGAAAGGCAGAGCTCCTGTGTCATCAGTTAAACCAGCGAGCTGTGATTCAGCAGCAGGGAGCTGCTGTGGGGGTGTGACACAGGAAATCCCCCCTCCCCCAGCTCCCCACATTTTCTGAATCGTGCATTTCCCAGGAAAATCAATGACTGCTGAGAGCACAGGTTGCCTGAGGAGATGCTTAAAGGATGGTGCAGAACAATCTCTGACATTACATGTTCCTGTCCTGGAACATCTGACGCACACAAAGTCCCAGGTACCAAACAGGAGTGGGAATCTCTCAAGATTAAAATACACATAAAAAAGACCACCCAGAGCACTGAAGTCTTACCTGCATGCTCAGAGGCATGTGTTCCTGGTGTTATATGAACATCCAGCTTAACAGGCACCACAAAAGAAAAAGGGGGAAAGTTGATAAAACATTGGAAGTTCAAGCTATTAATAAAAATAAGACAGTAACAAAAAGAGGGGAAAATGGACGTTCTTGCCGATAGCAGTTATTATATATAACAGAATAAAACAGAAGCCTAAAATCACAGCATATTCTGCACTCCATCTGCTAAAGCCTGCTTCAGACAAGGGTGGGCACCAACCTCTCCTTCTCCTGGGCCATAGAGCACTGCAGGTAATTTCTCCCTAAAACCCCAAGACGTGACTGTCACAGAACCATAACTCCACATTGATATTTCAGCCCACTGCCCGCTCTGTTCCTGGAGTCTCCCTCACTCACAAAATGAAACAACGCTCTAGTTATTTTCACTATAAAGTTGGGGGGGGTGCCCTTGTTTTGCTTCCCAGAGTGATGTGGCCACTCACCTTGAACCTCTCGGGCAGAGATCTGAGCAGTTTGACCTTTATGGAGAGGCCGATCAGGGTGGCCATGCTGCAGTGTGGGATGGTGGGGGTGAACTCCACCGACACCGTGCTCTCAGCATCGTTCACCTGGGCAAAAACCAACACCAGCTGGGGACAACACCTGCTGCTTTTACCTACCCCAAACCAGCCCGAGGCCTTTCATGTGACATGCAACGTGGGGCTGCACTGTCACTCATACCTCATGTCATTCACTGATACTTTAAAATACCATTTAATAGTGTAATATTATAAATACATAAAATATACAAATATATTAATTATAACTATATGTTAGCTATAATAAATTAATTATAATAATATATCGTTATAATATATCGTTATATAAAATAAATACTATGTAATTAGTTAAAATTATATTAATAGTTTTAAATACTATGCAGTAGACCGTTGATACACATATTTTAACGCCGGAAGATGTAATTAGTCAGCCGGCTGAGGCAGCTTTGCCGCCCAGCACAGCCCAGCACAACGAGCACATCTCGGCGGGATCTCACTTTCACTCGCACTTGCTCGACGACGTTGAGCTCCTCCAGGGTGAGGGGGTGCTCGGGGTCATTGATGGAGCGGATGAGATGTGCGGGTTAAGGAAAGCGCCGCGGCCCTGCCCCGACCCGCCCCGGCCCTGCCCTGCCCGGCCCAGGATATCGAAGATCTCGCGGTCGTCGATGGCGTCGGGCAGCTCATCGTCCTCCTCTCGGGCGGTGACGGGCCGCTCCCCGGAGCGCCGGTAGATGAGCGGGTTCGCGTTCTCCAGCGGCGCCGGGCCCGGGCCCACCATGGCGGCGGCGGGGCCAGAACCGCCCGGACCGCGTTCGGCAGCGCACCGGGAACGGGCGGGGCTTCCCGGGCGGTGGAGCCTCCTGAGGGCGGGAGCGGGGCGGTCCCAGTTTCCCTGGAGCCTCCTGAGGGTGGGAGCGGGGCAGTCCCGGTTTCCTTGGAGCCTTCTGAAGGCGGGAGTGGGGCTGTCCCTGCTCCCCGGGTGTCTCCCGTGGGGCCGGTCCCGGCTCAGCCCAGCGCTGAAGCGATAGAGGCGGCGCCGTGCCCGTGAGGGCTGAGCCCGCTGCTGCCGGGGATGCGCCGGTTAAAGTTATTTATCTCATCTCTTCGTTCCTTTCGAGAGTCAGACTGTATCTAAAAAACCGGGCAAACTTAAACTGGAGGGATTAAACTGAAGCGACTACATACACCTTCATACACCCCTTTATAATGAGGTTAAAGCAAGAACTGTTTTGATTTTTTTTTTTGGTCATTACTTTCTAGTTATTTGTAATCCGTAATCCTGGTCGTTTAGGTTTTTGGTGGGGTTTTTTGAGTTGTTCGTGTGTATGGGTTTGGTTTTCGTTTTTTTTAGGGGAATTTGTGTGCGGTTTGATTGGGGGGCTTGGGGGGCAAGGGTTAGTTGGGTTTTGTTATGGGGGGTATTTGTTGTTGTTTGGGGGGTTTGTTGCTTGTTTTGGGGGAGTTTGGGGTTTTTTTGTTGTTTGGTTTTGGTGGAGCCTTCGTTTGTTTAAGGGGTTTTATAAAGACTTTAATTGTTGACAGCTCTGGAAGCTGTTCAGCCCTTCCCTGTTTTCTCTGCCTGTAGCCCTGACAGCGGATTAACTCCGGTTCGTTCCTTGGTTGTTCCCAGGCGGCTTTGGGCCATTGCCGGGATCAGGTAACGCTGAGCTGCTCTGCCCCAGGGGCTGTATCGGCATCCTGGGAGTGTTCCCAGTCACGGGAATTCGGCTGCGCTCCCTGCTCCGAGTGCCCTCGGCTCGGACCTTTGTCCCTGCTCTGCCGCATAAAAGCAGCAAGTCACCGGGAGTCCAACCGGGCGTGAAAAATGACTCCTCGTAGCCAGATTGCTTTGCTTTGCTCCTTGTTTTGTAGTGTAGCGTTCCTCTGGTGTGGAGCAGAAGGTGAGATTCACGGTCTGCTGATATTGCTGCTGAGGAGGTTGATTCTCAAAGTGTGATTTTTCAAAGGCAGTAAATCTCTTATGCTTTGGTAACAATCTGCAGAAGTATCTTAGTGATGCAAAAATTACTGACTTTGTGAGATGAAACCATTTCTGAGATGATTTTATGAAAAGAAAGCTTTCTTTCTTCTCTAAAAGGTAGAAAGCAAAAATGTTTCTGAATTATCTAAACTAAATATTTTAAGATTTTGTTGGATGATAAATTTAGGAGGTTGTAATGGTTTTGCTGTTTGCTCTGAAATTTGCTTTTTAGCTTTATGCACAGTGACCAAACTCCATCCTACCTAGTTCCAGGTGTCACTGACAGAACAGATACAGGAGGGTTTGGCAGGGCATGTCTGTCATTGCACAGAAGCAAAATGAAAACTGAACGAAATTGAAAGGAATAAGCTGAAATTTTCTAAATTAAACAGTTAAAAATACATAGTTCAAAGTCTGTCTGATAATTGTAAAGATGCAATTTAATTTTTTTTTTTTTACATTTTCTGTGTTATTTAGGACAGAATGGTGCTGAGCCAGAAGTGACTCTTGCTCTTGGACGACTCAAAGGGAAACAAACGACTGTGAAGGGGACAGACAAACTTGTCAATGCATTCCTTGGAATTCCTTTTGCAAAAGCCCCTGTTGGATCCTTGAGGTTTTCTCCACCTGAACCACCTGAGCCCTGGAATGATGTGAGAGATGCAACCTCTTACCCACCCCTGTGAGTTCCTTTGTATGTGGGGTTGTGTTTGTTGGGGTACAGATTGTTGGGAAGGGGCTGGTAGTGGATGCACTGCTGGTGCTGGAGTATTTCAAGTCCAAGTCCTGCTTGTCCAGGCTGCACCTCTAGCTGTGTATAACACAAAGTTCAACCACCCCATCAGGATTCAGCCTGTGGGGCAAAAGTGTTTTCCCTGTCGTTATTACACTGATGCTGTTGCAGTTTCATTATTAATAATCATGCTTCCTTTCTTTTGTGAAGATGTCCTCAAGATCTGTCCATGTTGAAAACAGCTGAAAGAAACTTCAAAGAAAAACACATTCCTTTCCGAACTTCCGAGGACTGTTTGTATCTCAGTGTTTACAGTCCTGCTGGTTCCAGCAAAAAGGACAAGTTACCTGTAAGTAAACCCATCGTACAAGCTTGTGTAGTACAAAGTTTGCACCTAATGATTGCTCCAGGGAGTCTTAATTGCTTTTGAAAATGTGATGCTGCACTAGCAGAAACTATATTAGTATGTAAAATGTAAAATTCAAAGCCCACCAGCCTAAAATTCAGCTGCCATCATGTTTTGGTGCTTTGGAGTTCTTAATTATCTGGTGGTGTTTTCCTTTTTGAAATGAAGTGTACAAACCAGTGTATAAAAGTTTGTCTCACCCTTTTTTTCCCCTAAGGTAATGGTGTGGATCCATGGAGGCAATTTTATATTTGGTGGTGCTTCTAGGTATGATGGTTCAGCATTGTCAGCCTATGAGAATGTTGTGGTGGTAATAATTCAGTACAGACTTGGACTCCTTGGATACTTCAAGTAAGATCCCCTATTTCATTTTTTACAAAGTTCTTCCTGTCATGTTTAAAGCATGGGTAGTTTTGTTTGCTAAATCAGCTGAACTTCTATACCAGCTTCCCACTGTTACAGTGGTTTGAATGTGCATAATTCACTGGCTTCAGGACTTCAGAGCCTTAAGAAATGTCTATAAATCCCATTTGCACTGTCATTTGATTGCAGCCTGCTATCAAATCGTAGTTGGGCTGATTTGGTTCTGCAGAGGATGTTTGTTCTTGCCTCTACTTCCATCCCTTGGTGTGTAAAGCAAAAACTCAGGGCAGGGATCCCTCAGTGAGCAGACTGAGGTGAGCAGACAGGAGAGGTGAGTCAGGGGCCCAGGTGTGACTGTGGGGGGCTGTGGCTCAGGGGACTGTACACACCTTCCTGGCCAAATCACACAGAATGTTCTCAGTTGGAAGGGACCCACCAGGATCATTGATTGCAGCTCCTGGCCCTACATAGAACAAAGTCCCAAGAGTCACATCATGTGCCTGAGAGTATCATCCAAACCCTCCTGGAGCTTGGTGCTGTGCCCACTGCCCTGGGGAGCCTGGGCAGTGCCAACCACCCTCTGATATTGATTTCTAACATCAAGTCACACAGAGCATATCTCAAATACTACCCATATCTCTACTCCTAAGTGAGACACTTCAGTGCAACTTATCTTTTATCCACTGTAATGGTTTCTAGTGATTATTTGTAATGTTGTGCCTTTGGTGCCTCTCAGTTTGTTCTCAACACCTCAAATTTCTGCTAAGCATGTCTCCATCTGTTTAACACAAACCAAGTAAGGGTTTGAGCAAAGACAAGTAACTGAGGAAACAGGTGAAATGTAATTGTTTGTCATATGGATGTAGCACCTAATGATCTCTTTCTGTTATGACCCCTGTTGGTAACTAGAGCAATAGCCACCCATTTTCTATGCAGAAAGTTAACCATTAACCTTTCACTGGGCTCCTTACTGTAGTTTCTTCCTGTGGCTCAAGTGAACTTTGCTTGATGTGTAAGGCAGTTATAGTGGAAGCAGTTTGCTACCAGCTCCTGTGAGATTTATGTGTTGTTTTACCCTTCTCTGTGCCCTGCAGTCCTCATTGAGAACTCCTGCTAGGACTAGTGTGGGTATGGAGTTAGAGCAAAATTCTGTGAGACTCAGCTACAGCCACAAATCACAGGACAGGGATCTGCTGCCTCTTCTTCTGTAAAACCTAAGCTAAGAAAAGTTGGTTTATGCCTTTCTATCTTTCATAGCAACCACTTTATAAAAACTCCTACTCAGTTGCAGATACATAAATTATAAAATGAATTCTTAGCTCCTACCAATTTAAAATGATACAGAAACTTAAGTTGTAACATTTATGATGAAATAAACCACTGGCAATGCATACTCCCAATCTGGTAAATCCCCCCCCAGACATTTACCTGAAAGCCTCCATGATTTGTTTCAGAACTTTTCACCAAGTTTACTCTGTTCTGGTATTATTGCTCTCCCTTGGCTCATAATGCTTTTCTTTCAGTACTGGTGATGAACACGCTCGTGGGAACTGGGCTTATTTGGATCAAGTAGCGGCTCTTCGGTGGATCCAAGGAAATATTGAACACTTTGGTGGAGATCCAGGATCTGTCACACTCTTTGGTGTATCTGCAGGATCTTGCTCTGTTTTTGCACATGTAGGCATACAGTAGATAAACTAGAAAGTAAAGTCTTCAAAAAAATCTTCAAAAACTGATTTAGTGCAACATTTCATGCTTAACCTTATTTTTGACAGTAAAATTAACAGCACGTTGTGCTAAGTCTGGAGACTTCCCCTATAAGAAAATAAAAATGTGTAATTCCCCCTTGAATCAAAAAGTCTAATCAAGCATAAAGTTTGGGATAAGGATGTTAAGGCAGAATAATTTTTGTCCTTCCCTTCTTGGCAGGTTTTATCTCCCTTGTCTAAGGGTCTCTTTCATAAAGCAATATCAGAGAGTGGAATTCTACTTCCCCCCAACAGAGATTTACTTCTTTCAGTACATCCTAAGGTAGGTATTTTGCATTTTAAAACCTTTATAACCTAAAATGGCAGATTTTTATGTGTTCATGTGGTTAAAAAAAAAGGGGGAAAATTTCATTGGGTATTATGCAACCAAGTTGATCAAGTCTACTCTCACAGCATACCTATTTATTTTCAGTCTTGTTTGGTGTTAGAAATAGATTGTACAGGTATATGATTGTAATAGCTGTGGGTTGATGTGGGTATTTTCAGTTACACACGTGCCAAGCAAGGCAAATGTCCATTTTTATACCCACTGTACCCTATAGAGTAACTATGACATTTATTATGGAAAGTTTATAAAGAATCTAGAAGAGGCATTCAGTTTTCATTGAACTGTGGTCTTTTATGGAGAGCTTTTATGTGAAGTAAAGTAGTTAAATATAAAACAAAACAATACTTTCAAATAAAATTCCTTTCTGTAAGTACCTTTTCATTTCTCTTCCTGCAACAGCAGGTGGTAATGTAAATATCTCAGAAATTGCTTTTCTGAATTTTCTTTCCTTATTTGGTTTATGCTGTAACCTTGTATTTGCTCTAGGTTAAAGTATGTTGTAGAACAGGGAATGGAAATATAGCAAGAAAGAAGTATATCAAAATGGTTTCACTTTGTGTGTAGTATTTCTAGTAAGATAAAATACTCAAAGATCTATCAAGCTCACCTAAATCTGCCCTTAAGTAAAACTATTTACAGTAGTGTGTATAATAATTTTCTGTTTATGAATCCCTTCAAGACCACTTCACAGCTAACAGTCCTTGTCTTTGTTAACAACTTTCAGAAAATTGCAAATATCTTTAAGTGTGACACGAGCAGTTCCCTCTCCATAATAAACTGCTTAAGGAAGCAGGAAGCAGAGCATATAATCTTCAACACCACGGTAGGTGAGACTCTCCAGAGCTACAGAATATTCAATGGCCCACTTGCATTGCTCAGCCCCTGGCCAGAGTTCATTGTTGGTCTGTTCCAAAATTGATTTTTCTTAACTTTTGTCGTAGCACCCCTTAAATGTTAAAATATCACGTAATTTCCCTCTGTCACAGCACCTGGAAAGTTGTGAGCAAGGCTTGAGCCTGTCATACATTTTATTGGCAGTTAGAATCAGGAAACCATCATGTTACTCCACACCTTGACCCAATAGACTTGCATTTCATACTCTTGTGCCAGACTAGATCTATGTTACAGTGGCTGTAGATGCTCACATTTCTAAAAGCTGTTTTTATGCACTTGGAACATTAAATGTGGACACCATATATGACTTGGATTGAAAATACTATTAACAAATAATTTGATCTTTTTTTTTCTGCTCCTTCAGGAAGTGCCATTTCTGCCCATAGTTGTGGATGGAGTGTTTCTTCATAAGTCACCTGAGGAGATACTGGCTGGAAAAGAATTTAATGCAGTTCCACTTATGATAGGAGTCACCAACAATGAATTTGGCTGGAATATCAGATCTGTAATTTAATGGTTATTCTTTATTTTTTTAAATGTTGTTAACTGGTAGAAGCAACTTGAGAAGGTATTTTCTGGTAGGACAAGACTTTGCATTGTTAATGATACATGCAAGGTAGACTTTGCTTGCATTGACTCTGTAGTGACTCAGAACCACAGGCATCCTTGGAACATCAATTTTGTACAGTATTTTCTTACCCTAAAATTTTAATCCCTCATTCAGACAGAGAGAGGGAAAAGAATACAACATTCAAGAGCTTGTTACTGAAAGTAAAATAAACCAAATGCTTTCCCTCACAAGGCACAGTAAGTCAGGGTTGGTAGAGTCTTTAAAAATGTGACACAGCTTCCCCTTTGTGTCATTATTACTCTGCAAAAAGCTTTCCTTTGAAAATCTGCTCTGGGGACAGAGGATGGGGGTGATGCAGGTATCCAGCCCATTCTCTGTGCAGAAATTCTTTCCTGAACTCCACAGGTAACTCAAAAAAATGAGCAATTATTGTCACTGTACAGAGCTTCAGGAGATGGATTTGTGTCCTCTCTCATCCTCTTTTTTTTTCATTCCTTAAATATTCAGGTTACTCTATGTGTAGTCAATCTGAACCTATGTAACAACTGTGTCTCTGTGCTGGTGCTGAGTCCAAGAAGAACAGTGTAAAATCTGTTTTCATTTATTTTTCAGTCAGAAGAGTTGTTTTATGTAATGCTGTGAAAGAGGAGGAGCAGTGCCTTTATTTCAAAGGGCTCAAACAATTGAACTAGACACAGAGGCTGCCAATGACTTTTAAGGTTTCCAATAACCCTGTGAGACAGAAGAAGCTTTTTGCTTCAGCTCTGCCCTAATTCTTTCTAGTCTGACAACTTTCTTAATGTCTGTTGATTTAAGAATAAACTGCTTAGTGTGAGTGGTTTATGTAGAAACCTTCCCCAAGGAAACATTTACTGCAGTAAATACTGGCTTTTCAGGGCAGCTGCTCCATTGTGCTGCACTTTTGCCTAAGATGCTTCAAAAAATAAACACCAGTAGGAAGAGTAAAGTGGAATAATATGTGGAATGGTGCTACTAACATTCTTTTTCTTTTTCCTGTGCAGACATCAAAAATAACAGGTTTGAGGGAAATAGGAGATAAAAAATCAATCGCTTCAACTTTAGAGATTTTTCTACCAATGATAGTAAGTACTGTTGCACTGATTTGATTTGGGAAGTGAATTTTCTTCTTCAAGCATATAACAGATCTGAGTGATAATGTTGCTAAGAGTTGAGGTCACATTATGCTTTGGGGACAGTCCCAGCAAAGTTGACAGGACTAGGGTGTTACACAGCAGTAGGATTGAGTCAGGCCTGGGATATGGGGAAATGTTTTCCTTTCTAGATTTCTGAAGCAACATTTTTACCTTACCTGTATGTAGGTAGGATTCCTGTAATAGTGTCCTAATGCTCAGGCATCTCATGGATAATCTCCTGGTTGATGGGTTTGTTTCAAGGCAGGAGTTTTCAGTGTGTTCACATGAAATTAAAAGCAGCTTTTAAAGTAGTTACTTTGCACTCTTAAAATTTATCTTCCAAGCAGCAAATTCCAATACTAAAAACCTACCCTGTGTTCCGAGATCCAGTTGGTCTTGCCCTGTATTCTAATAGTCCATAAATCTTTCAAGGACTCAGAGAATTTACTTTTGTTATTCCCATCTCTTTTCTCCTGAAGAAAACAGAAGCCAGAGGTATTATCAGGAAAAATTGCTGGATCTTTGAGTCCAGTAGAGTTTTAAACCATATAAATCTGGTGCAAATTTGACCTGAGGTGGTTTTGGGGTTTAGGGTGTTTTTTTAATCTGTTTTTGTTTGTTTGTTATTGGTTTGATTGTTTTGTTTTGGGGTTTGGGGGGTGGTTTTGGTTTTTGTCTTGGTTTTGTTTGTTTTTTTATGTTGGTGTTGGGAGGGGGAAATTTTTTCCTCACAGAAAGTCTGAATGGGTTTTATTTCCCATCAACATTGCAGAAGCTCTGAAGTTAAAAAGATGACATTTTTAGCTGCTAATAGAGACAGTGATGATTTGTCTGTTTGTTTTCTGCCTGTTTCCCCTTTGTCTCTTAGGATTTGCCATCAGAGTTTCTGCCCATGATAATAGATGAATATGTAGGAGACACAGATGATCCAGCTGAGCTACGGGACAGGTTTCTGGACTTGCTGGGGGATATGGCAATTGTCATGCCAGCCATTAAAGCCCTGAATTATCACAGGGGTAAGCTGATGAACAGCAGTAGGATATTCAAACCTCTTACTGTGTGCTGCATCAAATGATGTAGGCACAAATCCTGCCAGCTGGAGGCAACCCTTCTTGAGATTCCTACTGGGAACTTGAGGGTGAAGAATGGTACAGGTCTGCAGGGTTGTGTGTGGTCCTTCATCTTTGTCCTAGTGTCTTGCACTGTGCTCATAATCACAATTATATTGAAACCAGAGCATGATAACACAGGTAAATGTTTGCTAACTGAACTATACAGGCTTAAAAATTAAAATATATCAAAGCAACTTTTGCCCTTTGGCCCAAAGCTACTTGAGAAGTCAGCAGCTCTGTGGTCTGGAGATTTCTAAAATCATGACAAACCCTGCCAAGATACCCAGAACTGGAAACAATTTGGTGTTATTTTGTTTTCTGTAAGTTTTCCTGTGGTGAACTTAAATTTTTTTTTTTGGGGGGGGCGGGGGGAAGTGCTGTGAGTTTTTAATTTTGAATTAAAAATAAAAGTACATATTTGAATGTGACAATAGAAATGTGCCCAGTATAAAGCTTTGGGCATGTTTAAAGCAGTATTTTAAACAGCTGTATACAGTACTTTATGCATCTCTTTAACTCTCTAAATGTTGCATTTCTAGAGTCTGGAGCCCCTTCCTACTTGTTTGAGTTTCAGCACCGCCCCAGTTCATACTGGGACAGCAAACCAGAGTATGTGAAGGCTGATCATGGGGATGAGGTTGGCTTTGTCTTTGGAGGACCCTTTCTGGCTGGAGAAATTCAGCTGCGCAGTAAGAAACAGTCATAAATGCTCACATAGACATTACTCTTGTAACTGGCATGATTACATATTTTAATCAGACTAAAGTGCCTCTGTTAACAGTGAGACCAAAGCATAACCCTTTCTCCTGTAGAATTTGTTTTACACAATTTGTCTTCCCCAATCTCTGTCATGTACAGTTTGCTCATTCTGAAGCACAGTAAGTTATACATATTTTTAACAATTTAGCCAATAGGACATTTGCTAAAAAACTCACTGCCATTAGAGCAGCACTGTGCATGAATTTGTCAAATAGCTTTGGCTGAAAAATAAACTGAAGGAAAGATCAATTAAGCTTGAAGGGGACTGGCAGAGTGCTTGGACAGCAGGAAATCTGGATATCTTCTTTTCCTGAGGAATTCAAGGTAGTGTCTCCTCCTTTCCAGGAAATCCCAGGGGCTGTCAGGCTCCAGGGAATGGGGGACTTGGTCTGTTTTGCAGATACTGTTCCAGCTGTGTTCAGAGCAAAGCCTGGGGCTCTGGTGTTTCATTTTCTGCATGAAGATTCTGCATGCTTAGGTTAAAGACTGTTTTGCCCCATGACTCAATTAATACATAAGCATTTTATTTAAAATGGAACCAGTCCATTGAGGGAGGATTGAGGGTGTACTCCCAACATTCTCATGAGTTTTGGGAAGTTCCTTTAGGCAGAATCCCACATTGATACATTCCAAATGAACGTGCCAATCACTGAACAGTTCAGATACAGGATCCCATATCCCAAGGAATACTGTGAATCCAGCAATATGCTTTAATTATTTATGCCTAAAACAATAATACTGGGGATGGTGGATTTTCTATCCCATGAAACAAATTAGGAACAGTTCTTATTTTGACAAAGAAAACACAGACATTCTACTTATTTTAAGTGAATTCACAATGTTTTCTGCTGTTACTTTTGTCATTTGAACAGTAGTCCATAGTCTGTTTCAAAGCTTACATAAATGAAAGTGCTTCCTTTTACTCCATTGAACTTTGGAGCAATCCAACTATGGTGTTTGTTTATTACCTTTTGTTAATCTGTTACTAGAGCCTTTTGATTTGCTTGTATTTTATTTTTTTACTTACATACTTACTACACTAGGAAACACTGTACAGTTCTTTTCCTATTTGCCTGAATTTACCGAGGGCATTAAGATAACAAATATTTTTCTTAATGTGTTGAGATGCATTTATAATTAATAACACACTGCAGTTATTTTCCCCTGGTGATACAGTGGGCTTGTCTGTCACTGTATATAAATGAATATAGTTGAAATGCTGAGAAATGACATCACCTCATATCAGAATGAACAAAATCTTTGCCTCATCATGCTCTGAATAATAGGGAGGATTTCAGTCCCACAAAGCCAGAATGACATCCAGGAAGCTAAACCATGTGGCCCATTCCTTGAGCTGTACTGGCAGAACACAGAGGGTTTTTTGGTTCTGCTTCTGGTTTCTGGGAAAGCTACAGGCACATCACCTTGTTTCCTTGTTCCCAAATTCCCTGATTGTAGAATAAGGATAATTATGTCACTCATGAAGTGCTGAAATCTTGTGCTGCTGCATCACTAACATTTTGCAGGTATCATGTCTCTGCAATTGATAAGTTGTTGCAGCATTTTCACAGACAGAAATGCTGCTCCTGTAGTAGTAATGTCTTGATTTTGCCACACATAATAACTATTTTGTATTTTGCCTTTCAGGTGAAGTTACAGAGGAAGAAAAGAACCTCAGCAGAACTCTGATGAAGTACTGGGCTAACTTTGCTCGAAATGGGTGAGAATCATGAGAGTCATGACATATTAATGCTCTGTACTGACTTCTGTGATTGAATTTGCCTGTGCCTGAAAAGAGCATTCATTCTTCCTTTCTTTCTTGTTGTTTACAGAAATCCTAATGGAGAGGGTTTGGTGGAATGGCCATCTTATAACCTAAATGAAGAATACTTGCAGATAAATCTAAAACAAAAGAAAGCCAGAAAGTTGAAAGAAGAGAAGGTGGATTTCTGGAGAAAGCTGATGCTTGAAAAGGCAAATAACCAAAGAATGGAAAACAAGAAGGTTAATTCAGAGTTATAATTTGCAGTCTAAACATGCACATAATATGCAAGCTATGAGGATAGGAAAAGAAATTACTTAACTTATTTTGAGGATAAAATTCTGTTTCCCTTCTTTTCATTTTTTCTTCACAGTTGTCATACTTGCAATTATTCATTGTAATAATTCCAGTTGATCCCTCACTTGTTAAATACAGCTACCACATTTCTCCAGTGCTCAGGTGTTTCTGTCACTCCCCCATGACTGAAGGCAAAATGTAGCAGCAACATTGTTTTAATAAAATAAAACCAATGAAGACAAATTTTCCAGTAAAACTGTCTTTTGATGTTAAGTGTATCAGTGGTGGTACAGAAATTTTGGTGTGCTGTAGATACAGAAATGTCCCCTGTGGAAAGAAAATGAAACTTCAGAATGAGTGCTTTGTAAGTTGGTTTTATGATGGAGACAGTATAGTTCTGACTGTTGTGGTACATACCTGTCACAGTAGTGCTGGGATTAAGACTTCTCTCAAATGTTAGGAGGGAGAAAATGACAACCACTTCTCTCCCCTCTTAAAGAATTTTACATTCTTCATAGCTAATAATGGCCTACAGCAACTAGCTAGCCATCCCTTCTTTCCAAATTACTTCATTGGAAGAAACAGGGTGGGATTTCCTACATCTTTTTGCCCAAATTCTGTTGCTGGTCAGAAATCAGGATGTAGGGTGAGACTGTTAGCACAGCTGGTGTTTTAGTAAACAGAAATTCCTTCTAAGGATCTCCTCCTTTGTTTTATCTAACATGCCTGGCAAGGGGAATATAATTTCAAAATAGTGTTGATAGGTTTTCATTGCACAACCCCCTGAGGTCCTGCACCACTCCCTCTAAAAGGAGATAAACCAGGCAGCATTGAATGTATGCTCATCTTGTAAGTGTGTGCAGAGAAGTGCAGTGGAACTGACTGTGGCACAAAGCCCCCTGCTAAAAATACATCACAGTGGAAAATGTCAGCAGGTTTTACTCATATCTACATAGCCATGAGTGCTCTGGCTCATCCCTGCTCTGAGACATCCTGCTCTGAGTTCACCACATGCTAAAGAGAGTGTTAAAGCTGTCTGAGCTTCTTAGACTCCAGCTCTGTTTTGTACTCTGTAGCTTCATTGAAAACTCACCAGGGGCTGTGATAGTTGTCTATTTTTTTTCCAGCTATTGGAATCAAGAAAGACAGCAGTGCATTAAAGTACAAAGAGCCAAAGGTCATCACATGTGGCAGGATTTTTTTGATTGACCCCTGATGTAGGCATTGTTCATTGATTGAGGGTGAGCTGCAAAATGTTATCTCTTAAATGCCAAGCAGGACACAAGAAGTGCCCTCACCAGGTAGGTAGCACTGCTCCAGATTCTACAAGTCTGGTCTGTGCCACTGGAGTAAGACTTTCTACATTTGCAAAGCAATTAGGTCATGCTTGCAGATCCATCAAAGTACCTACAGACAAGGCAGTCAGGATCTAAAATCCTGATTTTTCTTATCTTGTTATAAGTCAGATGGGCAGAGTTTGCCCATGTAATATTTTAGAATGGCTGCTTCTCCAGGCCTGTGGGTGGGATATGCACTGAGACTTTTTGCAGAATGGGTACTTGGGAGAGAAGTAGTGAGTAGAACAAAGTTTGGAGAGGAAGAATTGGAAAGTAGTAATGAAGGGGGACAATAAAAGGAAAGTAAATAGGAAATACAGAGTTCAGTAAAATCAGTAAAGATCAGGAGACATGAAATAAATTGTTTATGGAAATGAAGTTTGTTACAGCAAAAGGAGAAAGCAGCAAGCAGAGTAAACAGTGTTTGGCTTTGCAGTAAAGGACTCCTCCTGTAGTTTGTGGGTCACAAGTGAGCTGAGACATGAGCTGAGATGTCCATCAGGATGAGAGCTGAGTCACAAGGAGGGATTCCTCTAGTTCCACCTCTCATTGAAACAGTTTTCACTTGCCAGGAACTAAAGCAGTCCGAGGTAAGTGGAGACAGAGAATCTGCAACAGCATCTGGGCAGGCAAACAGGAGTGCAGAGTTTCCCACTGTGCAGTGCTGCTGCCCTTGGCACCTCAGAAACCTTTATCACACAAATGAAGGTAAAAGGTAACATGTTAAGCTCCACCACTTGACCCCCAGGCCCCTCTTTCCTCTAGTTGAATTGGACAACACATGCAATGCTGTGTGGACTGTACACTCACAGCAGTGCAGACCAATCCCACACCGGTTCTATTGACCATTAGTGTCACAAACTTCACTCCTGAGGAACAAGGGAAAAGGTCTCCCAGGGAACACCTCCACAGCCACAGCAATTCTGCAGTGAAGTGATTGTCCACTTGGTTTTCTCTACACTCAGATTTATGTGTTATCCCAGTTGCCAATGTCCAGTGGGCACTGGCCATGCCCTCAGGCACAGGTGAGCTGCACACCAGCACAGCAGGCAGTGTTTGAGGGCACTGCTGCACCCAGAGCTCGGGGCAGGAGCTGCCCCACAACCAGAGCAAATCCTTGGGAGGCTCAGCATGCACTGTGTGTGTACACTGGGGCTGCTGCCAGCAGTTTGCTCTCTGAGCAGTCCAGGTTAAAGTTGACTGGGATTTACCTACAAGGGCTGTAAATCACACCTGTGCCGAGTTACTGAGGAAGATTTGGAGTAAAGTACACAAGCATAGCTACAGGATTAGTAGGTGCATAATATATGTGCTGAACTAATTTAACGACTGTAGGTCTTTGCAACCGATCTAGAGAGGTGCAGGCAGTAAATTAATCTATAGAAATGGAGCACCTCTCCTATGGAGACATCTGAGAGAGCTGGGATTGTTCAGACTGGACAAGAGAAGGCTCTGGGGAACCCACAGAGCCCCTTCCAGTGCCTGATGGGAGCTACAAGAAAGATGGAGAGGGACTTTGCAAAGGACATATAAAAACAGGACAAAGGGGAATGGCTTCAAACCAAGAAAAGGCAAGTTTAGATTAGGTATACACAAGAAATTCTTCCCTGTGAGGGTGGGAAGGCCCTGGCACAGGTTGCCCAGAGAAGCTGTGGCTGCCCCAGCCCTGGAAGTGTCCAAGGCCAGGTTGGATGGGGCTTGAAGCAACCTGGGATAGAGGAAGGTGTCCCTGACCATGGCAGGGGGAGGGATGGGATGATAATTAAGGTTTCTTCAAACCCAAAGCACTCTGTGATTGTATGATATGATTCTATGAAATGCTGTCTCTGACAATTAAGAATTCTCATGATTTAAAATTGCAAAACTGCCTTTTTGGGGCAAGAGCTACAGAGCCTTGAAAAAAACAAAGGCAGAACCTCAAGCTTATATTAAACTAACACAACCCCTTAGTTAATGTGAGCAGAAAATTTCCTTTGTTCCTATTCAGCGGTTCCGGTCCCTCCTTTCCACATCATGCTTTGATTAGAGATGTGAGCTGGCATAGAAAATAAATCCTCCTGATTTTTCAGAAGTAATATATATTAAAATACCACCTTTAAATATTATTCCAGCACTACAAAAGCTGGTAAGTCATCTCTTTTTTGTTGCAACTGTATTGCAACACTATACCAAACATCCCTGGACACACAGGACTGAGTGACAGGTGTCCCCTGCACCCTGCAGAAAAAGCTAGGATTTTTCTATAATTATTTTTGTCAAAAAATACCCTTTTTGTGAGAATAAAAATCCCTCAACTTTTAGTTCAGGGAAAGCACACTGTTCAGGGATATTGGTTTGGATTTGGCTATGTTGTGCTTCTTACACTGTAATTTCTTACATTATGTTATCATTTCTTAATACCAAAATGAGATGAGCTCAGTTGGTCAGAGCCTGGTGCAAATAATGCCAGGGTTGTGGATTCAATCCCTCTGTGGGCCATTCACTGATCTGTTGGACTTGAAGATCCTTGTGGATCCTTTCCAGTTCAGAATATTCTGTGAAAATCAAATGAACATGTAATAAAGCAGAAGTGAGGTTCCCTTCCCGGTCTCTGCTGCGTAGTGTGAGGAAATCCTCACTTCATTGTCACAGAGAGTGGTGGCACTGCAGCAGGACACATCTCCTGGGGCAAGGAAGGCTGTTTCCAAAGCGCTTGGAAGCAGAGATTTCGTGGCTAAGATTCCAAAGGAGCAGCAGGGAGGCAATAGGACACTTGTGGGGCAGGAGGCTCCCTGTCCCAATCCCGCCGGTGCCCCGCAGTGCCCGGGAGCGGCTCCGAGCGCTGCCCCAGCCCCGCTGGCTCCCAGCCCGAGCTCTGCCCCGCCGGTCACGGGTGTGCCTTGCACAACTCGCCCTGCACTCGCCATAAAAGGCCGCTCCAGGGGACCCGTGTGACCCACTGCACCATGGCAGCGGGCAAGGACACGGCGCTGCTCCCCTGGATCCTCACCCTCGGGATCACAGCGCTGGTGGCAACAGGTAAATCCACAGGGTTTTTGTCAAGAGGAGTGCAGAGGACTTGCTCGTGCAAAGAAACTCTGCATTTCTTAATTGCACCTGCAACAACTGGGAGCAAGTTACCAGTCCCAGCTCGGCTTTCAGATCTGTTCTTCTTGGATTGCTGCTCTCATCTCAAGGCTCTTTATTTTGCAGTTGTGAAGGTCTGTGTAGGGAATGGCAGATGATTCTCACAGACTGTATTTTCCTCTGCCTTTTTTCTTGCACTGAGCATGGAAACAAATGTGTCCCTTCTCTGCAGCACTGGTGATAAACATGCCCGAGGGAACTGGGGATATTTAGATCAGGTAGCAGCTCTTCAGTGGATTCAGAAAAATACCATGAGCACACCTGGGGATCTAAATTTTTGATTAGTAAATACTAGTAATCAAATCAGTAAAATAAAATAGTAAGTTAGTGTGCTGTTAGACCTGATTAGAGTTTATTGAAGCCCTATGTATGAAAATTATTAAGTAAACAAAAGGTGTATATTTAAGTAGCAAATCCAGCAATTAGAAATCTGGTAAGTACTTAAAAATAGACCAATTGTGGTTTTGTGCTCACATCCTCCAGGCCAAAAAGCAGAGCAACCAGAAGTGGACACCAAATATGGGAGAGTCCGAGGGTTCCAATTCAATGTAGACACAGCTGGGAGGAGTGTAAATGTCTTTTTGGGACTTCCTTTTGCTAAACCTCCACTTGGACCCCTGAGGTTTTCTGAGCCCCAGCCACCTGAGCCATGGAAAGGTGTCAGAGATGCCACTTCCTACCCACCAATGTAAGGCAGTGGCAAAACCACTGGATTTTTAAATAATTTTATATTTATATATTATTTCTACATTATATAATTATTTATATATTATTATTTCTGTATTTTAATGCAATTTGTATAATTTATATTATACATTTTGTGATATTAATGTTAATTATATTTTTCTATTTTAATTACTTTATACTACTCTAATATTAATTTATATTATATAAATATTATCTATTTATTATATTATTGTATGCTCTATTATTTTTATTATTTGTATTTAGATAATTTTAGGAATTTGTATAATTTATATAATTACATATTATATTTATAGTATATTTATATTTGTATTACAAGCAATTTCATGACACTGCAATTGGAGATGTAAAACAATTAATTTACATTTTCATTGAAGGCATTTATGTCTTGGGAGCATTTGGCCATCACTTCCCAGTGTTTATAAACTTTTGGAATATGTATAAAGGCAAAAATGCTGAGTCACATGGTTAAAAGGGCACATAAGAAATGCAGGGCAATTCTAGTCTCTATTGTAAATGTTTTATCCATTTGTCCTCCTGCCCTTTCTTACTGTTTCAAGCTTAATACCTCCCATTACAATATAAAAAGCTATTGGAGATGTAAAACAATTAATTTACATTTTCATTGAAGGCATTTATAGCCATATGTGTTTGCAGATATGTTTCTGTATCATCGTGAAACATGCAACATTTATCTGCATGTCCCTGTGTATTGCAGTAGGCAGTGGCTTCTTTTTACACGCCTCATTAATGAGGTCAAAGGAAGAAAATATATTAAAAATATTTATTGCTTGTTATTTTTTCAGGTGTGTGCAGGAGCCAGTCCAAGGACAATTGTTTTCAGACATAATTACTAATAGAAAGGAGAAGGTTCCTCTTCAGGTGTCTGAAGATTGCTTGTACCTAAATGTGTACACACCCATTTCTGCAGGAGAACAGCAGAAGTTGCCTGTAAGCAAAACCATTATAAAACCTCTAGGAAATTTATTTTATGCTTGATTTCCTCTAAATAATCTGTCCAAAGTCACAGGGCACTGATAAATTGTGTAACAAAATGCCATTTTGTAGACTTGCAGATCCAAAAGATTTCTACCATTTTTGAAATGTAGTCTGAAAGAATCAGGAATGAAACAACAAAAGATATTATATTTTGGGTTATGTTTAGTTTTTATCACTGGGACCTGTTGTCTGTGCTGGGCTGATTCTGGTTTTGTCTTTCCAGGTCTTTGTATGGATACATGGAGGTGGATTAGTTTTTGGAGCAGCTTCAACATATGATGGTTCAGCATTAGCAGCCTTTGAAAATGTGGTGGTTGTAACAATTCAGTACAGATTAGGTGTCCTAGGATATCTCTGGTAAGATGTTTTATCTCATTTTTTGCCAAGTGATTTCCAAACTGATGTGTGCAAAGCCTTTGTGAAGTGCAGGAGACTTGTTTGTGCAAAGAAACTCTGCATTTCTTAATTGCACCGGCAACAACTGGGAACAAGTTACAAGTTACAAGTCCCGTAACTTGGATCCTGTTCTTCTTGGATTGCTGCTCTCATCTCAAGGCTCTTTATTTTGCAGTTGTGAAGGTCTGTGTAGGGAATGGCAGATGATTCTCACAGACTGTATTTTCCTCTGCCTTTTTTCTTGCACTGAGCATGGAAACAAATGTGTCCCTTCTCTGCAGCACTGGTGATAAACATGCCCGAGGGAACTGGGGATATTTAGATCAGGTAGCAGCTCTTCAGTGGATGCAGGAAAACATCATACATTTTGGAGGAGATCCAGGATCTGTCACTATCACTGGAGAATCTGCAGGAGGAATCAGTGTTTCTGCTCTTGTAAGTTCACAGTAACATTGAATGTTAATTACTTATGGGATTAAAAACACCATCCACGTTCATTTTTAGTATCTGCATGAGAAGTCTGAGAGCAAAGGGGTGGTGTTACAATAAGTGACACATCACCTCTGTCTGTGGTACAACAACAGTACAAGTACTTGTAGTTAAGTCCCAAAATGTTATCTCTCATCCACTAAATTAAATTTGGTGTGTTTGCTTTTTTTCAATACAAGCAAGCCTCCCAAAGTAACCTTGTGAGAAAAGTCCTGTAAGAGGGCTTATGGACCAGTCACTTGTGCAAAGCCATCGAGGTCAATAGTGATGAGAGCTGCACTGGACACACATTTTGTGTCCCAGTGACTGTGTAAAATTTTGCATCAACACTGAGCACATTGGCTAAGATGCTCTTCTTCTCCAGCCTCTCACAATTTGGTGCAGATCACAGAGTGAAACCAGCATAAAAATTCCTGTTTCCTAAGCTTTGGCCCTCTGGCCAATAGCTCTTCATTCCCCTTTTGCAGCACAGCCAGGCTGCCTTAGGAACACTCCATTAGTTTCTGGTTTGCAGTGGAGTTCCATGAAGTCTTGGAAGCAAAGTGCTGTGTGAGGGGAAAACACAAGCATGAAATCCTTATCCCTGAGAGTGCTGCCAAGGCCCTTTGCACAGCTGAACTATGGTCAGAGGCTGCAGAATAACAGTCTTACAATATTTGCTTTCAAATGTTTCAAATGGCAATTCCTGATATTGGAATTCTTAGCCAGTGTCAAAACATAATGCTTGTCATGCTTGTTCTTGCTTTTTCACAGGTCATATCTCCCCTGGCAAAGGGCTTGTTCCACAGGGCCATTTCAGAGAGTGGTACTGCACTCCTGGGGTTGTTCACTGACCAGCCTAAGGAGGAAGCTGAGGTGGGTATTTTGTGGTAATTTTAATTCTTTTTTTCAGATAGATTTGCATATCTTATACTGTTTATTCTAAAATATAGAAATAGGCTTTTGTTCTTGTGAAACAAAGACCACAGTCGTCAAAGACAGTACTTCTGTGTGCAAATAGTCCATATTTAATGATACTTTGGATTTCAAGTACCCAAATATCCACATATATCTGAGTGAAAGCAAAAGACCAAGGAATTGAAGAGAGAAAGCAGGGAAGAAGTGTGAAATGTAAAGGAATATTAAAACATGTAGCATCTTCAAGAAAAGTTATAGCTATAATTTTTGGCTGGCAAATGGTATCAGATTCTGAATACTCTTCTCTTCCCCTTCTATCTGATGCCTGTTTGCAAATAAACAAGACTTTATTCAGTTTGTTTAATTTGAGAAGTACTGACCTCAACCCTTTTTGTTCTTCTTCAACTACAAGAAACAACTTCCAGGAATGTAAAACTTGGGATATAAAAGAGACAACACTTTAATGAGCTCTCTCTAATGACAGCTGTTACTCCAGCCAAAAAGACATCACCAAAATGGTATAAAGTGCTCTTGCTTATCATGCAGATGGTTGTATCCTCTATCTCCTTTATGCCATTCTGCTTTCTCAGCCCAGCATCTTATTTATCAGAATGATTTTCTTGGCATATTTTTGTATCAAAAAAAAAATTGGAGGCATAGGTTTTGTCCTTCTGCCCAGCCCACAGTGTGAAGGTTAAGAAGGCTTCCTATTCCCTCCCTCCACAGCTGGGACACACCAGGCTCCAGCCATCCCCATGCAGGAGTTTCTGCTCCCACACTGGGCTCTTGGGTTTGGTGGCTCATACAGTCACATATAGGAAATGTGTCCAAAAGTGTTTGTTTTTATTGCTTACAGAGAATTGCTGATGCCTCTGGCTGTGAAAAATCCAGTTCAGCTGCAATAGTTGAGTGCTTGAGAGAAAAAACAGAAGAAGAGATGCTCCAGCTAACACTAAAAATGGTGAGGGAAATTATACCTCTTGCATTTAAATGACATTTCAAATGTTACCATCACAGGGAATACTATTTATGTGTTGTGATATCAGGAGAAATCGAAGTGAGTGTAACCTCTGACTTTCTGGACCTTTTCAGGACATGACAAAACTGCAACTGTGCAACACCTCCCCTGAGAACTGCAAGCAGGTACTGCCCTTCCTGCATGCAGCCCCCTGTGGTTGCTGTCATGCTCTACCAGGGGAAGGGAAAGAGTCACAGTTTCACCTGGAGAACCTGAAAATTAATTAATATAGTATGTTATGTCCACCTTAAAAGGTCTTATCACAAGGCTGGGCTATATGTGCCTTTGAAATTTCAATACACAAGTTGGTTCTCCCCCCACTGCTCCAAACATCTGTTATGATACTGAACTAAGAAAAGATGTAAGTTGGACATAATAACTTATGTTTCACAAGCATTAGAAATTTAATGCTAATCTTCACAGAATCTTCTGCCTAGTGCAGAAAATCTGTCAGAGAAAACTTAAAGATGGCTTGAACCCCATTAGTTGTTGTATTTTTGTTTGGCTTGACTTTGGAACCACAGTAAAAAATATGAACTTTTTTTTAGAAGCAAAATTAAAGTATTGATGAAGTTTTTCTTTTCTTTTTCCCCCATTTTTTTCAGGGTTTCTTTTTCATCAATTCATGTGTAGATGGTGTATTTTTTCCAAAGAGTCCCAGGCAATTACTATCTGAAAAATCAATCAGTGCAGTCCCATATATGATAGGAGTAAACAGTGGTGAATTTACATGGGGACTGCCTATGGTAAGAGACTTACAGTGTTGTTACTTATGTATCATTTTGTAAATATAAGATTTTTCTGATAAATATGATTCTCTGTATCATGCAGATGATGAAATATCCTCCTTTTGTGGATGGCCTGGATAAAAATGTTGCACATGAAATTTTACAGAGCTCCTTAGTAGCGGCACTTAAGGTAAGAGACCATTTTCAGAATAACCCAGTGCTGCTGCTTCACCTGCTCTTTTCTATGTTTGCACTCCTGGAGGGACATATTTCACAGACAAACTTTGTTCTGTTGAACAGCTTCCTACCACGGGGCAGTAATGGGCAGCAAATGAAAATACTCTCTAAATTTCCAGCCTCAGTGCCCCTCTTCTTAAAAAAGAGTTCTGTGGAAACCCAGGAGTGACTCAGGTACCTAAACACAGGTCCCTTATGACATTTTATATACCCCTGGGTTATCCAAGGCAAGCATAGTCCCAGCAGGTATGACACAAAACCAACAGAACATGACAAATAAAGCACTACTGGGAGACAAGGAAGGACAACTTGAAATGTTTGGGATGCTTGAGGTTTGGCTGCCCTCTACAAATCTCTTAGCTTTCTGGTTCCTTTGTGCTCTCCTATTTAGTAATATAGAAAAATACAGGTTAAAAGGTAAGAATTAAGGACTCTATAGTACTTGCAATAGATCATTCAGTGTCACAGACATCCATCATGAACTTAAAAAGGGAGGAAATTATGGTCATCTACAACAATAAATGGATTTTATGAAATCTAGAAGATTTCTTTGCTCTTGTGAGGGTTTATTTCCACAGAATGGAGAACAATCAACATCACTGGCTGCTGTTTATCCAAAGATGTTTGATCTTTAGATCTTGCCTATCTCTTTTCCCTGAGAACATCTATATCTGGTAGGTGTGTAACTCCAATCCTGAGCTCTGAGCCATACTCTGACAGTTGAGGATTTTCTCTGAGAGGTAGTATTTGGGGTTTAGCCAAAGACATGCATGTGCCACACTCAATTAGTGCTGTTATCATTATAAGCAGTACTTTTATTGTTCTTTCAGGGTGTTACGTCTGCAGTTGTCGATGGGCTGTACAATGAGTACATAGGGAATGCAGACAACCCTGCTCAGGTACGAGATGGCCTTCTGGATGCACTGGGAGATGTCTTCTTTGTGTTTTCATCCATTGAAGTGGCTAAATTCCACAGAGGTAATTCAGCATCAGTAGAAGAAAGGTAGAATTCACACCTGGGCTGTGATGGGGACAGTATGTGCCACACTTCATTACCCAAAGAACTGGTAGTGCTTTCATTGAACTAAAACAGCTGGTAATGAAAGTTTATCCTCTTTGGTGGCTCTCAAACTAACACACTTCTGTATCTACCAGATGCTGGGAACCCAGTCTACTTCTATGAATTTCAGCATCGACCAAGTGAAACGGAAGGTGTTTTACCAGACTTTGTAAAAGCAGATCATGGAGCTGAGATCGCCTTTGTCTTTGGAAAGCCATTCTTAGCTGGTGATGTATCCATGCTTGCTAAAGTATTCCTTTCAAAGCATCCTGATTACTCATTTTACTTATTGGAGGACTTTAGAATAGGCTTTCTCTCTTACAAACATTGTAATGAACATAAAAATTTCCTGTCTTTAGTAGTAGATACTTCTAATGAAATCACTCATCTGCAGCTCTCTCCCAGAGCTCTGCTCAGGTAAAACTGCCACAGCTCAGAGCAACAGGTAGAACTGGCTACAGCCTATTGGAATTGATAGAGCTGCTACTAATTATCCAGTTTCTAATGCTTCCATTTCATCTCTCACTTTGCAGGACGTGCTACAGAAGAAGAAAATAAACTTAGCAGAACTGTTATGAAATACTGGACTAACTTTGCTAGAAATGGGTGAGAATCATAATGCTATTTACAGCTCAAGTTTGGTCTGTGCTGCCTGAGACATACTTACATGCCTGAAGCAGTACTTATGTGGTGGTTCCTGGAAATGTGCCAGAATTTAAGACAAATATTAAAGCAAATTATTTGTCTTCTTAATGTCTTAATGAACCTGCAGACACAAAAAGAAAAAATATAGTTCAAGAGCTATCCAAAAGTAATGGCAACTATTAAACTTGTGCTGTTCTACTCAGGAGCATTTTCATAAAAAACATCCAACTATTCAGGTACCAGAATCACATAATCTGACTCGTGTTAGTTTTCTCAAATGCTCAACCTGAGCAGCCAGAGGGCACTGACAGGCAAATGGAAAGCTAACTTTTCCTTCTGTTATTTCCAGAAATCCCAACGGAGAAGGTTTGGTCCACTGGCCTCAGTACGATCTGGATGAGAAATACCTGGAAATAGACCTGAAGCAAAAGGCAGCACAGAAATTCAAAGAAGGCAAAATGAAGTTTTGGACACAGCTCATGAAACAAATGATGAGTGAAAGGAGAGAACATACAGAATTGTAAGAGCTGCAGAGGGTACAGTTTGCTTTTAAGACCCAAAGCAAAGTCAAACAAAATTAATTTGGTCACAGTGAAAGGAGAGAAATAAGGGAAATTTGGAATGTTTGTTGGACTGAAAATCACTATTTAATGGAGCAAGCAGAAAAAAAAACCCCATGATCTTTCAGGCTCAAACAGACCACGGTATCTACTCAGTGGATATTGAAACTGAATAATGAGGAGGGAATTGGCAAATAAATTGAAATCTATAAGAAATTATTTATACAGGATATATCATAAGTGTCAGACTATCTTTTATGCTTAGTCCCCTCTTCTTTCAGAAGAGCATGGTCAGTTGTCCTTCTTACAGCCTCTTTCCACCTTCTTTAACTGGAAATAGCTTACAGGGAGCACAGCAGCCATCAAACTGTATCTGTGAGATTGGCTCAACATCTCACAACTGAGGACAGAAAATCTCTACTTGTTTTATTGGTTTGTGAATTGTTATAAATAAATGTTGCTTTTAATTTTTTTTGAACTTCCTTTTCTTCCACTTAACTGTACAGGCTAATTCCAAGAGGTTAAATCACACCCAGGAAGCCAGAAAGGTGCCCAGTTTCTTTCTTCAACCCAAAGGGTCTCAGGTATGAATTTTTCAGGTTTCTTTGCAGAACCTGAGTCTCAAGGCTCCAGGGTTTACACAAACTATTCTGTGGTGTGATTATGTGTTCTCCAGCCTGGCAAATTCCCAGTTCACTTGCAGGAGGGAGGAAGCACTGCTGGCAGGACAGACCCCACTGAGGCAGAGGGAGAGCAAAGGCTGCTGGTGTTGATCACTGCAGGGTGTTGATCACTGCAGGGTGTTGGCTCAGCACTGTCCAAGGCCCCACAAAGAGGAGACCTGCTGATGTGCAAAATGGACCCCCAGTCTTCCACCTTCCAAGGGCACCAGCAGCTGTGACCACATTTTTGGTGCATCTGGAATGTGTCAGGGCACACAAGTAGTGAAGTGGCTTTTTTGCAAAGTAACATGACAAGCAAGACACACTTGGCAGGCACAAAGGAACAGGCAATGCAAGCATCCAGGAATCCACAAGAACTCTGCTCTATAACAGTAACAAACCAGCAACAGAATAGCTCTAAGTAAATTAGCCCCTTTAACTGATGTCAGACTCCCCTTCCTGTCTCCCACAGCACCCCACAGCCTGTGGCTGCTCCTCCCAGGAGGGGCTGTCCCAGTGACACAACTGCCTGCAGACATTGAATTCTAGATGTTTTCTTCTTCCTCCTCCCCTCTGGGTTCACTTGGACTTGCTTTTACACCCAGGTGAACCTTGAGCAGTGGGACCTAAAGAGCCTGGACATGCTCTTTTGTGCATTTTTTCCCCTAACTTGCAAAAAACCCCAGTTGTTACCATTACTTGCAAAAAGCCATCATTAAGGCACAGCTAATTGCAGCAACCATTTTATTCCATGCACATTTTATTCCTCCCCTTGATTTGGTCTGAAGTAGCCTTTGTGTCCATTATCGGTTTATTAGTTGAACAAGTGTTGTCCTTGTAGCTTCACAAAAATAATTTTCTTAAACAAGATAAAAGATACTCTGTGTGTTTGGGAATGCAAAGTCATAAGTGGACTTATCTGTGGGAAAGGGAGGCCTGGTATTTTATTAGGCATATATGATAACTAAGGACTTTCTGACTGTGAGAAGAAGCATTTTGTCCCTGTGTCCACTTTAAAGCCCAAACATAAAGAATGGCGTGGTGTCAAACAGCTGAGAAAGGAGTAATACCACAGCCACGATGTGTAGGCTACCATTAAGCAGCAGGTTGTTCTGTTTTTCAGACAGAACCTTAATCTTTTTGCAAAATGTATTAACTAGACATAATTTCTATAATTGCCTTTCCAAGTCAGTCACCAAGTTTGTTATGTGCCAGTCCTGCCTCTCAGGTCATCTTATTGCAAAATGTGGAATATGTAAAAATTTTCTTTAAAACAGGATGTTCTTTGATGCTTGATTGTTGTATACTTTCAAGCCTAATCAACAAGGAGGGAGATTTAATCCGTGGAACAGAAAGCAGCCAGAGAGCTCTAAGTGATGTCCAGGTTAGAAAGACAAATTACTTGTTGGTAGAATTGCCTTGTTAAGGTTTAGGGCTGGATGTGTTTCAGTGATCTCAGACTTGGGGGAGGTTAACAAGGCTTGGGAAGAAGGATGTACCACTGATAGTGGACACAGAGACATTTGGCCCATAAAGATAAAAAATAAACTAATAAAGACAAGTCAGCAACTGTGCTGAAATCAGGTCCAAGTGGGTAAAGGGTAATTCCAGCAGGGGCGGCTCACGATCACCACAGCTCATGGCCAGTGACCCAAAAGAGGAAGACTGAGCATGGGACTAAGTAGCATGAGAAGCGACGGCATTACTAACGAATAGAACACTAACTAATAAGAGAACTAGGCCACTGTAGCCAAGGAACATTAGCGCCTTTGCTCGCCAAAGTGTGTAAGCGGTGAGAAGCTTTGACACAGCCGCTGCGCGGCCTTCACCCCCCCGCAGCGCCCCTTCCCGCGGGGAGCTGTAAATGCACGCGGGGTGTGATCGGGCCGGGAAAGGAGCCCGTGTGGGGACAGCGTCCCTTCCCGCGGGGAGCTGTAAATGCACGCGGGGTGTGATCGGGCCGGGAAAGGAGCCCGTGTGGGGACAGCGCCCGCTCCGGGGAGGATCTGTCCGGGCCCCGCACCACAGCCCGGGGCCGCCGCCACCGCCGCCTCACGGGAGCGCCCGCGCGCACGCGCAGCTCGGGGCCGCCATGTCGGGCGGGCCGCCCGTGCTGCTCGGGCTGCGGGA
>VYXB01009077.1:0-19602 GCA_013397135.1 Pachyramphus minor | reverse complement strand
GCCATCGCCGCCCTCAGCCCCGGCCCCGCCGCGCCGCCTCCCCCGGCACGGAGCGGCCACCCCCGGGAACCGGCCCGGGAACCCCCCGGCACACCGCGCTGTCCGCCTGCGCTGCCCGGCCGTGTCCTGCAGGGCTAGGCTTCGCCCGGTGCCGGCGTGCGGGGGGTGGTCGGGGCTGAATGGAGCGAGGAAAACCCGCGGGGAGGGGAGTTGTGTGTTCCGATACCGGGCTGTAAAACCCTCGGCGCTGGGATCCGGTCACCGCGCGTCCCGCGGGCTCCTGCTTTCACTTTTGCTTCCACATATTAATCTGAAAGCGTGTGGGAAGGGCAGGTGTGTGTGTGTGAGTGAGGGGGGTGATGGAAACGGGAAAGAGAGAAATGCTTTCGCAGAACTTTAGTTACCCGATGTCCAGACCTGTATTGATTCCTTACTGTAGTCAGGAAGGAAGGATTCAATGGATTCAAATCCAGCTGGAGCACAGTCTGTTCCCTTGAGTACCTTTGTCCTGCCGTGTGTGCCCGGGAGTCACAGTTGGGAGCTCTGTGTGCTGGGCTGGAGGAGTTTGGGGTTGAGCTCAGACTGGCTGAGCAGAGCAGCTCGTATCTAAAACTGTATCAGCTCCTAGAACAACAGCTACTGGTTTGCCGTGTTATCCCTACAACTCAGGCTTTCCCACTGAGATACTTTTTAAACTTGTAGAATGTGTTTTAAGTGTAATTCCAGGTTATCCCTTTTGTTTGGAGCCTTTCCAGTTTGAACATTGTAGCAGGGAAATAAACCATGGAAGAGAGGAAACCTGCATTTTCTGCAGTGCCTCCCCTTTCTTCCCACCTTACCAAGTCAGCTGTGTCCTCCTGCAGCCCGTTAGAGTTTAATAGCTCCTGATTTTCCAGTTGTTCATTAGGCATAAATCTCATGCTGACTGTTTCACTTATTATAATTTAGGTTCTGGTCTTGCCTTTCAAGGCTGACTTGGTTGAACTCCATCTACTTAAGTACATGTTGGATCAGGGCTGTCTTCATTTAACAATATCACTGGCAGTGTTTTATGCAGAACAGTAATAGTTTATTAACACAGGGAATGGGTGGGTAGAAGACAAGGTGAGAGCAAAAAAATAATAGTTATGCAAAGAGGGAATTTGCTGTTGGGAGAATAAATTGCTCCTGTCAACATTTGTGGTATTGTTGAGGGTTTTCCTTGGTTGTTAAATACTAACAAACTGGAACTCCTGAAAATGCTGTGTATTTTTATAAGTAAGCTGTGATTTAAAAAGAAAAACTAAAAAAATTGGTAGTTTTGAAGACAACTCACAAATATGTGACTTCAGTATAGTGTGTTGAAAGGCTGTTGTCCTCAGGAATGGAGAACAAAATGAAGTTACTCAGTATCCAGGGCTGAATTAAGAACATGTTATATATTCTTAAGAAGTTCTGATGCCTTTTTCTTCCAGCTGACTAAAATGGTAGCAGTGTAGAAATTGTTTAATAAATGAACTGTTAAGTTCTGATCATTTTTAGCTGGATTGGAGCTTCTGTTGAGGTGTAATGGTTAAGTTTTCTCTCTGGAGAAAACCTTCCTTTGTCTCCTTTACCCTGTTTTTGATGTTTGCAGTGGTGTTTTGTGTCCCTTTGTCCTCACCCCCAGTTAAAATACTCAAAGTTTTCTGGGAAGTGGAAGTTTTATCAGAGTTTTGCACTTAACTGTTTTCCCTTGAGGTTCTTGGGCTTTTTTGCTTTGGACTAAACAAGCTGAGTGTGTCTCAGGAGAAAGAAAGGAGGTAGAAATGTGTTTTCATGCAAATACCATTTTCATTAAAAGATACAAGGCCATGGGTAGTTACTCTGATACTGTGGGTGATAAAGTTTAACAATCTCTACTTTATAATACATTTCTGAGGCATTGTATCTTTTGTGTTTGCTCTATATCCACAAGTGCTTATATTTAGTGTTTAAATAAAACTCTCAAGCTATTGCAGTTCGTGGTATATTAAAGCTTAGTCCTTACATTAAAGATATTCCCTTCAGAAAACAGGAATTTTAGTCTTGGAGTTTGGCTCTTGCATGCAAAGGATGTTCCATAAGTGTGTGCTGTGCTTTTTTCATAATTCATAAAGTGAGAAGTGTATGAGAACACCCTCAGTGTCAGGTTTACCCCAGAGGAGTGTGAGTGACAGTGTCACTGTGTTGAATTTGTCACCATTGCCTGTGGGAATTGTGAGGAACATCTCTGATACTCAGAAAAACTCCCTCCTGGTTACAAATGTTAAGGACAGGAGTGGACTTCTAAAAAGAGTAATTGATCAGAGAAACTCTTTAATTAGAGGAAAAGTAGTAACAAAGCTAGGAATAAATGTCAATAAGTTAAATCTTAATTCTGGTGGTGGGGGTTACAGGCATCTGAGTTTTTGCTGTTCCTGTGCATATGTTAATAAACAGGAACAAGGCTTTTAGGGGAATTGCAGACATGGCATCCTTTGAGGTTGTACACCACGGGTGTTTTGTGCTGTGTGTTTTTAGCACCTTGATTGTGTGATTGGATTTTTTTATTTTGTGAACAAACTTCATGATTTTTTAACGTGCACTTGGGCAGTCAGTCCTGTGACAGGCAGTAAAACTTGTGCCCTGCAGTGTGTGTGTGTAAGGTGGTAATGCAGCCCTTGGCTCCGTGGTTCAGTTGCTCAAAGCCAAGTTCATTTATAAA
The DNA here is from genome assembly GCA_013397135.1 of Pachyramphus minor. NCBI lineage: Eukaryota > Metazoa > Chordata > Aves > Passeriformes > Tyrannidae > Pachyramphus > Pachyramphus minor. The sequence goes on along the minus strand of VYXB01009077.1, from coordinate 16,898 downwards.
CTGGTGGGTTTGGAGCAGCCTTTGCTGCACCTTGGGGAAGCCCAGAGCAGTGTTCAGGGTGGGATTCCTGAAAGAATGAGGTGATCACTTGTACCTCTCCAGTTGTTCTAGTGCAGATGTGACACCTGAAAAGGGGTCTGTAAAGTTTCTGCATTTTGGTCAGTCACCTTTCCTTCAAACTGTTTGTGATTTTGTTCCTTTTGTTTCTGTGAAAGTGAAATGCCTCTCTTGTGTGTTTGTAGATTGATTTGGATACTATTGATGTCAGCAATCTCAACAGACAGTTTTTGTTTCAAAAGAAACATGTTGGAAGATCAAAATCACAGGTGAGGAAAAAGTCAAAGCTCATCTTCTTGCTCATTATTATTATTTTATGGATAGTGTTAGAAACATGTCCCAGTTTAGTTTCTGCTGTGCAGAGGTAGGTGCTGGTTGGTTGATCATGGCTATCCACAGCATTTCATTGTAAAAGTATTTAAATCTCTTAAGGTAGCCAACTTACTCGATACTCAACTGGTATCAAGTCTGTCTTTAGAAGGAAGGAAGAAATAATAAGTGTTTTTTTTGTTTTCTTTTTGTTTTGTTTTGTTTCTAGGTTGCCAAGGAAAGCGTGTTACAGTTTTGTCCAGAAGCTAATATTATAGCTTACCATGATAGCATCATGAAGTATGTTTGGTTTTAAGCTCTAATTCCATGTTTTGATTTGCAAGTACTGTGTTATTTAAATGCTTTAAGGTATTTTACAAAGCTTCCTCAGTAAGGAGAAATAGCTGTAAATGTGAGCCTGCCACACACCTGAGTGTGGATTTTGCATGAGTTTTAAGCTCTGGTAGTAAGCTGTAGTCATTTGCTTGTGTCTGTTTTTCATATTATTAGCAACATTTGCCATGCAAGATTCCACACTGTAAGAATGCCCTGATGTCTTGAGCAATAATAATTAAATTAAAAGAAATGCAAATGTGGAGTCTGTGATTAAAAAAATTAAGTCCTTTTTGTGTGTGTAGGTAACTGTTGTTTCTATATGCCCCAAACTGTTAAAATTTAGTCTTTGTGAGCTGCAATCAGTGAGTAGAGTACAAGAATATGTAGATTTTCAGTAGCTGTTTCCCACGTTTTAATTTGTATTTGTGCAGTTTCTTAAAAATGGATATTCTGTAACACAGAGGTTTGAACTCTGATGTTACACTTAGCCTGAAACACTGACTCACTGCATCCTTCCCCTGAAACAGTAAAACTGTTAATGCTCTTTCCTCTTTCCTGTCCCTTCTCTTCCATCTTTTTCTTTAAATCAGAGACATGCAGTGTAAAGACACTGAAGTGCCAGGATTTCAAATCCCAGCCTTGGCTGCTGGAGGCACAGTCAGAGCCGTGGAGCTGTCTCAGTGTAATGAATTATCCACAGTCTGATGAGCTGTGGTAATTACAGTGTGCATGTTTTAGCCACAGCTGATGGTTTTTAAGGTCAGTTACCACAGCTCAGCCAATTTACTCATTAGGTCAGAGTAGTTTAATCACTTTTCCTTGTCTGCCCATTTCATTGGTCAAATGAGTACTAATTGCAGTAGCTTCCTTCCAGCAGCATAAAATTCAGGCTGTCACCCAGCTTTAAAAGGGGCAGGAGACAAGTGAGGCAGTTGCAGCCTAGCTAAGTTTGTAATACACGTAATTTATCACATGGACATCATCAGTCCAGGCTTTGCATGTGCAGAGTTTGTGTTGTGGGTGATGCCCCACGTTTGCTGTGCCGTTTCAAGTGCTGTTTTTCTCTCCCTTAGCCCTGACTATAACGTTGAGTTCTTCCGCCAGTTCACCTTGGTTATGAATGCTCTGGATAACAGAGGTGAAGTTTGCACTGTGCTTTATACTGGGAGATGTTGGTGTTGGTAGAAACACAACTGTAACTGTTCCTCTCTTAGGTTAAATCACAAATATCCTCTTAACCCACCTGTAGTTGGGCTAAGCCTTGTGTGCTTTGCTGGGAACGTGAAGGGCACTTAGTGCTTCTACAGGTGCTTTAAAAAGAAACATGATCTGCTACATTGCTGCTTTCTGGGAGCTGAGGAGTGTTGTGGGGGCATGTGTAGCTTTGTGGGTACATGTGTAGCTTTATTCAGTTGAGTTGTTGTGTTTAATAATGTAAATATATCTTGTGTTTATGGGAAAATGGTGTAGTGCTCTGTAATGGCAAGATTAAGGATCAGCGTTTGCACAGAAAACTAGTTTAAATTTGGAGAAGTGAAACTTTATTTTCCTCCCTACTTATTCACATTTTTTTCTTTAAAAACTCTTGCTTTGCAGCTGCCCGTAACCACGTGAACAGGATGTGTCTGGCTGCTGATATTCCTCTTATAGAGAGTGGAACTGCAGGCTACCTTGGACAAGTGACAGTTATCAAAAAGGTTAGGTTGTGTGCTACTCTTGTCACTGGCTATTTTGGACAACAGGGAGTTGGCTGTCTGGAGATAGAGTTACAGTTCATCTGTTAATAGCTTACACTATCAGCAGCCCTCTCAGTGTGACAAGTGAATACTTCGTTTTTTCCCCAGGGAGTGACAGAATGTTATGAATGTCAGCCTAAACCAACTCAGAAGACTTTTCCAGGCTGCACAATCCGAAATACTCCCTCAGAACCCATCCACTGCATTGTGTGGGCTAAGTATTTGTTCAAGTAAGTGTTTTTTTTTCTTTAAGAAGAAAATAGGTACTGTGGTTCATTCAGTTTCCTAAACCTACAGACAGAGACATAAAATGGACACACTTTTTCTTTTTTAATGAATTGTAATGGATTTTAGATTAATTTTAAATTATAAACTTTAAATTTAAATTAGAGTGAAAATCTCCAGTTCCTTGACCTGGGTTTTGGGGTGGTTATTTTTTTTCTTTTAATATGAAGATGGAAGGTCAATTAGACCTTGTTTTAATATCAGAAAAAGTAATGGCAGAGTAGTTTGGCACAGCAGTTGAAAAAGCAATGTATGAAGTGGCAGTCTGACAGCAAGAATCCTCAAGTGGATATATATTCATTAGCAAATATTTCAGTCTTTAACCAGTGTGCTGAGTTTTCTAGTGTTGTGTTGTTTTTGATATTCTATAGCCAGCTGTTTGGAGAAGAAGATGCTGATCAAGAAGTCTCCCCTGACAGAGCTGACCCCGAAGCTGCCTGTGAGTGTGATATAAGCTGGTAGCTTACCCTGTTACTGAAATATTCTATTTCAGAGATTATGACTTGTTTCCCTACATTTCTTCAGATTAGAGTTCAGCTCCATTTTCTTTTCAGAGGATTCTATTTCCTGTACCCTTGGACAACAAGAGTGTGGGGAGTGTTAGCTTAGTCTCCCTTACAGACTTTCATCTACACTGTGCATAATTCACTTCTCTCCTTTCACCTCTTATTAGATATTTAAAACCATTTCAGTGTTTGTTAGGTAACTCAATGCATGGTGCCTACCAGAGGTTTTTTTTCCTGGGCAGTGTGCAAGAAATACTCTTCAAAGTGACAATAGTTTAATAGCTTCACCTGTCAGAACTGTGGCCCTTGTGGGCAGCCTGAAACATTATTAAAATGGTCACTTCAGAACGGGGGGTCACTGTACTCAGGTGGTGTGAGGAACACAGTCAATGCACTCACTGCTCCTGAAGTTCCAGTTCCACATCCAGGTGTGAGATATGAGAGAGACAATAGCATTGTGTATGTTTGGAGTCTCCTGCTCCCTCTGCAGCAAATGGTTTTCCCCATGTGCCCAGAAAGTTAAAGTGAGAAGTGAGTTTGAAGTGCAGATGAAATATCACTGATCTTCANATGGACATCATCAGTCCAGGCTTTGCATGTGCAGAGTTTGTGTTGTGGGTGATGCCCCACGTTTGCTGTGCCGTTTCAAGTGCTGTTTTTCTCTCCCTTAGCCCTGACTATAACGTTGAGTTCTTCCGCCAGTTCACCTTGGTTATGAATGCTCTGGATAACAGAGGTGAAGTTTGCACTGTGCTTTATACTGGGAGATGTTGGTGTTGGTAGAAACACAACTGTAACTGTTCCTCTCTTAGGTTAAATCACAAATATCCTCTTAACCCACCTGTAGTTGGGCTAAGCCTTGTGTGCTTTGCTGGGAACGTGAAGGGCACTTAGTGCTTCTACAGGTGCTTTAAAAAGAAACATGATCTGCTACATTGCTGCTTTCTGGGAGCTGAGGAGTGTTGTGGGGGCATGTGTAGCTTTGTGGGTACATGTGTAGCTTTATTCAGTTGAGTTGTTGTGTTTAATAATGTAAATATATCTTGTGTTTATGGGAAAATGGTGTAGTGCTCTGTAATGGCAAGATTAAGGATCAGCGTTTGCACAGAAAACTAGTTTAAATTTGGAGAAGTGAAACTTTATTTTCCTCCCTACTTATTCACATTTTTTTCTTTAAAAACTCTTGCTTTGCAGCTGCCCGTAACCACGTGAACAGGATGTGTCTGGCTGCTGATATTCCTCTTATAGAGAGTGGAACTGCAGGCTACCTTGGACAAGTTACAGTTATCAAAAAGGTTAGGTTGTGTGCTACTCTTGTCACTGGCTATTTTGGACAACAGGGAGTTGGCTGTCTGGAGATAGAGTTACAGTTCATCTGTTAATAGCTTACACTATCAACAGCCCTCTCAGTGTGACAAGTGAATACTTCGTTTTTTCCCCAGGGAGTGACAGAATGTTATGAATGTCAGCCTAAACCAACTCAGAAGACTTTTCCAGGCTGCACAATCCGAAATACTCCCTCAGAACCCATCCACTGCATTGTGTGGGCTAAGTATTTGTTCAAGTAAGTGTTTTTTTTTCTTTAAGAAGAAAATAGGTACTGTGGTTCATTCAGTTTCCTAAACCTACAGACAGAGACATAAAATGGACACACTTTTTCTTTTTTAATGAACTGTAATAGATTTTTAGATTAATTTTAAATTATAAACTTTAAATTTAAATTAGAGTGAAAATCTCCAGTTCCTTGACCTGGGTTTTGGGGTGGTTATTTTTTTTCTTTTAATATGAAGATGGAAGGTCAATTAGACCTTGTTTTAATATCAGAAAAAGTAATGGCAGAGTAGTTTGGCACAGCAATTGAAAAAGCAATGTATGAAGTGTCAGTCTGACAGCAAGAATCCTCAAGTGGATATATATTCATTAGCAAATATTTCAGTCTTTAACCAGTGTGCTGAGTTTTCTAGTGTTGTGTTGTTTTTGATATTCTATAGCCAGCTGTTTGGAGAAGAAGATGCTGATCAAGAAGTCTCCCCTGACAGAGCTGACCCCGAAGCTGCCTGTGAGTGTGATATAAGCTGGTAGCTTACCCTGTTACTGAAATGTTCTATTTCAGAGATTATGACTTGTTTCCCTACATTTCTTCAGATTAGAGTTCAGCTCCATTTTCTTTTCAGAGGATTCTATTTCCTGTACCCTTGGACAACAAGAGTGTGGGGAGTGTTAGCTTAGTCTCCCTTACAGACTTTCATCTACACTGTGCATAATTCACTTCTCTCCTTTCACCTCTTATTAGATATTTAAAACCATTTCAGTGTTTGTTAGGTAACTCAATGCATGGTGCCTACCAGAGGTTTTTTTTCCCTGGGCAGTGTGCAAAAAATACTCTTCAAAGTGACAATAGTTTAATAGCTTCACGTGTCAGAACTGTGGCCCTTGTGGGCAGCCTGAAACATTATTAAAATGGTCACTTCAGAACAGGGTGTACAGGGGGTCACTGTACTCAGGTGGTGTGAGGAACACAGTCAATGCACTCACTGCTCCTGAAGTTCCAGTTCCACATCCAGGTGTGAGATATGAGAGAGACAATAGCTTTGTGTATGTTTGGAGTCTCCTGCTCCCTCTGCAGCAAATGGTTTTCCCCACATGCCCAGGAACTTAAAGTGAGAAGTGAGCTTGAAATGCAAATGAAGTATCACTGATCTTCACAGGGAGGCCTTTTTTCCTTTTGCATATTTGGAAGTGATGGAGCCTTTCCTTCCCTGCATCTGGAGAGCTTGTCTTCTGAACAGAGGACTGAGTGATATTTGTAGTCACTCTGCCTTTTCCATTCCTAGCAAGGCATGACAGGGATTGTTTGAACCCTTCTAGCCTGCAACACTTCAGCGTTAATCTACATGAAAAATATGCCCATTTTGAGTGATGTTTTTTTAGCTGTTCAGAATTTCTCTGTAAGGACAGTAATCATAATTACTGTGAGGTGGATAAGTATCATTGTTGGTTGCTTCTTTTGGATCCTTTGATAGATAAATGGACTTTTGGAATGGGAGCTTAGAGGATCCTCTGACTCTTCAAATTCTTTGATAGTGATCACTGGACAGGTTGTTCCTACAGGAAGTGCAGAATGAAATAGGTGAGTCTTAAAAAGAGTGGCCTATAAAATAACTTATAACAGTGGCTGCTGGAGGACTTGAAAGATAGCAGACACAATGCCACTTATTTCAGCAGAGATAGCTGAGTGAGGTGTGAGTGCAACCTGGTGTCTGCAGTGCTGCTGCTGTGGGCACACAAGGTGTGTGAGTGCCCTGCTGGCAGCTCCCACCCTGCAGCCCTCACTCACTGCCCCTGCCCAGCAGAGGAGAGCCTGACAAAAAGGAAAACTCACAGCCTGAGATAAGTGCAGTTTAACAATGGAAACAAAAAAGATGTAATGCTAATAGCAATGATAGTAATAATTGGAATGAAGAGAGTGAGGGGGGAATAGAACTGGAGACAAAGCAGTGATGCAGCTGCTCAGCATTCACTGACCAGTGGGTGCCCAGCCAGTGCCCAGGCAGCAACCAGCCCCTCCCAGCCACCTCCCCCAGTTTGTGCTGAGCTCTGGAATATCTCTGTGGCCAGTTCAGCTCAGCTGTCCTGGCCCTGCTCCCTCCAGCTTCTTGTGCTCCTGCTCCCTGGCAGAGCGTGGGAAACTGGAAAGTCCTTGACTCAGAGTAACCTCCTGGCAACAACTGAAGCAGCCTGTGATCACCATTATTACTGAATCCAAAACACAGCATTGGACCAGCTACCAGAGAGAAAATTAACTCTATCCCAGCCAAAACCAGGACAGTCAGGGAAGAGTCAATGCAACCTTTGTAAAGGGAAGTTTTGCCTGACACTGCTCTGGGGCTCGTTTGAAGGGACCTGTGGAGGAGCAGAAGCCAATAAACCTGGGGAGGAGCAGATCTGCTTGGTTTAACCATTCTGAATGTGCAGGGACCAGACTCAAAAACTCTTGTGAGGAACCTGAGGGATATAAGCACCCAAGGGGAGGAAGAAGGGTGAAGATCCTGAACTAATTGAATGCTAGAGCTAAATGGTGATTAGAGGAGTGTCTCTGGGGGAGATGTGGGCATTTGAAGTCCTCACCAAGCTAAGACTTTTGGGCTAGGAAAAGGCTCCTAAAAGGACGTGGTTAGATATTTATGAAATCCCAACACTATGTGGAGAATATTAATGGGAAACAATTTTGACTTGTTTCTGCCAATGAAAGAATTGGGTGACATAAGTTAAACCAGTGAGTTGCAGAGGCAAACAGGAACAGACACTCTCTGTCTAATTCAGCTTTTGTTGGGCGCAGTAAAGCCAGTTTATGGTTCCTGTATAATTTTGGTTATTGACTTGGGGGGAAATATTTGGATGGGCTTTTTTGTTGTTTTTTATTTTTAATTAAAATACTGGTTATCACTTCATTACTAGGGGAGCCAGCAGAAGCAGAAGCCAGAGCACTAGCATCCAATGAAGATGGTGAGATTAAACGTGTTTCAACTAAGGAGTGGGCTAAATCAACTGGATACGATCCAGTTAAACTTTTTACTAAGGTATCTTCTTTACCCCAGATAAATGTCTTTATTTGAAGTGTATGAGGTGCTTTAAAATTAAGTCAAACCCCAGCTTAGACACTTAATGCTCTCCATCAGTTCTGTGATGTTATTTTGCTGTCATGTTGTTCTCTTGCAACATTTGCTTGTTCTTTTGGCATTCCATGTGCATCAGGACAGGTGGCTTCAGCAGCTTGGCCATACTGTACAGAAAAACCCATTTGAATTGCTTTTAATATGAAAAAGTGTGTTTGACATCTGTAGGATGTCACTGGGCATAATGGGAACCCCAATGTGAGCACCTAAAAGCCATCAGTCATTTTCTGTGTATAATCAGGCTCTGGCATAAGAGAACAGAAATTGGTTTAGGAGGTTTTGTTCTAAATAGTTACTGAAAGTGGATGAATACAGACAATGAGTACAGAGTGTCATGTTCATAGATAGTAATAACTTTCCTTTGGAAATCCATGGCATGTAGGTAAGAGTGTCTCAGGGAGAGCATAGAGAGCTGTAGTGATGGGCACATGAACCCACTGTTGGGACTGTTGTTTCTGGATTTTCACTTTACTCCTCCCCAGATTAATCAGAGCTGTGTCTGCTCAATGCAGTGCGTGTTAGAAAGTAGGAAATAAGAAGTTTTTAGAATCTGGTTTTATGTAGTTGAAAATATTTTCAAGGAGAAAATCTAAACCTCATAAATCTAATCCTGATTTTCCGGTTTCACAGCAGATGTAAAAATAAAGTGTGTCTTTATTTTTTTTTTCCCTTTCATTTAATTTTGTTTTCATGTCTCCTAGCTTTTCAAAGATGACATTAGATATCTGCTGACAATGGATAAGCTGTGGAGGAAAAGAAAGCCTCCAGTGCCACTGGACTGGGCTGAGGTACAAAAGCAAGGTAATTGTCCCTCCTTCCTGCTGTATATTTTTAAGATGTACCCTCTGTTTATTCATGCACCTCTGTGATATGTACATTTTTTTTACTGTCACAGTTGAGTACTGATAAAGAACATATTAGTTCTTTGAAACTGCTGAAGATTTCAAATTTTTCTCTGTACAGAAAACATTTTTCTAAGACTGTTTTGGAGTCATTACTTTAGGTACTCAGTATTGGCTGTAGAAAATACACATTTAACAAAATTACATGTCTGCTTATTTTAGGCCACCTTACCATAAGCACTGATAGATTTATCTCTGAAAGCTGAGCTCTGTTGAAAGTTTACATTTGCTGTAATTTGTGCATGTCTGGGTGACTGATAGAATAGCTGCAGTTGCAATTTTAAATGCAGATTTGTTGTAAAATGTTGGGGCCGCTGTAGGTTAAGAATATTGTTCCTCAATTTAGAAAATACTTAATTTTGCTGAAATTGGAAAATTATTTGAGAGAGGAATTTATAAATATTCCTGATCTTATTTATTTTTCTTTTTTTTCCCCAAAGAGCAAAACATATCTGACCAACAAAACGAATCCTCTGCGGTGTTGAAGGATCAGCAGGTTCTCAATGTCAGGAGCTATGCAGACCTGTTTTCAAAGAGTGTTAAAACCCTGAGTCTTCACCTGGCTGAGAAGGCTGATGGAGAAGCACTTATATGGGATAAAGTTAGTTTGCCATATATAAACTCTCTATATTCTCTACATATGTAGCACAAATTAGTTTCATTCCAAAATAATACTACTTAGAATGAAAGTGTTTTCTCACTGAAAGCATTTTCCATATAAACACATATATTTTTTAAACAGTCTGTATTTTGTAACTCACTGAGGGTAAGGATTGACTCATGATTGGCATAAAAAAAAGGGTTTGTGAATATGGGGGGGAAGCAGTAAAATGTTATTACAACAGATAGTAAAAATTCTTCTTTCTGAAACACCCAGTGTTTGAAACTGTTTGCTTCAGTGTTGAAAATGTTTAAAACATTATAAGATTTAGGATTTAGCCTTTTTATTTAACATGCAAGGCATTTTATTCTTATAGTCTAATTTTCTCTCAAAATACATGTTTTGAATTGTATGTAGTATTTAAAGTATTACTGCTCTATCTAAACACAGCATCTGAAAGGGGAAATTTGTTGACTTTGAACTGGAATAGTGTACAGACTTTTTTTTAAAGCTTTCTGGTTTTTAAGGTTTTAGGAACCATATGTTGCAAACTATTTCCAAGGAGTATTCTGATTTTTAAATGTTTTTTGCATTAACTTGTTAGGATGACCCTTCTTCCATGGATTTTGTCACTTCTGCTGCAAACCTCAGGATGCATGTTTTTGGAATGAATATGAAGAGCAGATTTGATATCAAGTGTAAGGAAAAAATATACCATTGTTTTATTTAAGTAATAATTTACACTTCTTGTTTTCATTTGCTGCTAAAATCTGCATACTCTTGCTTATTTTGCAGCAATGGCAGGAAACATTATCCCAGCTATAGCTACTACTAATGCAGTAATAGCTGGTCTGATAGTGCTGGAGGGTTTGAAGATCTTATCAGGAAAAATAGACCAGTGTAGAACGGTAAGTGGGAAAAGGAGATTTTCCTTTCTTATTTATTATTTGTTGAAAAGTTACATTTAACATTTTTTTACCAGTGTGTGGTTTTACTGTCTCACTTGTTGCTCCAGTAGATTCTAGAGGTGCTGAGAACTTTCAGTCACAATGAAAAGAGAAGTGTGCAGGTCTCAAGGATCATTAAATTCCTGTGCTTTGATGAGAATTTGGTAGGAGAGAGAACCAGAGTGGCCTCGGTTGAATGTGGCTGTTTCGTGTTGCAGATGTTTGGCAGCAGCTGCTCAGTCAGCACAGGTGGCAGTGAGGACTGGGATGAGACTTTCTGCTGCTCAGCAGGAATGTCAGAGGGAACATGCAGTCTGTGAGACTAAGGGAAGAAATCTGGAGCAAAGCAGATTTTATACATGCTGTCACTTACAGAATAACTTGTTTTCTTCTGTTTTGTCCTCAAGATTTTTCTGAACAAGCAGCCGAATCCCAGGAAGAAGCTGTTGGTTCCTTGTGCTTTGGATCCACCAAATCCTAATTGTTATGTGTGTGCAAGTAAGCCAGAAGTGACTGTGAAGCTGAACGTGCACAAAGTTACTGTGTTAACACTCCAGGACAAGGTAAACCTTGAGTCAGAGATACAGCTTTCATTCTGATCCTCACACTGTACATTTTTAAAGGTATGTTTTGACTGAGCATCACCTGCCTTTACTTACATTTCTCTCAGCTACAAGAAGAGCTGGATTAACCAAGATGCTTCTTGCCCATGTGGGTTCCATGTCTTGTGAAGGAATTTGGTAATTTTTTGATGGTTTTAAAGCCCCTTCCTATCTGACAACAACAAACTAAATTTGTATTGCAGTTGAATGATTCAGTAGCCACATTGCAGTTGTGTGGGCACAGTTGATTTGTAATTCTGTCATTTTATGAAGTATTCTAAAAAACTTTCCAGCATATCTGAACCTGGAGATATTAGACATCAAAAATACAATCACTTTGTTCATGGCAGTGAAAAAAGAAAAGTATAGGTTTTCAGCAGATGCCAGGGTAATAAAATCAACATAATTCAAGGTTCTTTTTTTTAAAAGTGTAAGTCAGATATTAAATAATCCTATTTGTATTTTCAGATACTGAAAGAGAAATTTGCTATGGTAGCACCAGATGTACAAATAGATGATGGAAAGGGAACTATCCTTATCTCTTCAGAAGAAGGAGAAACAGAAGGTATGAGTTCTGAAGTTGTTTAGATAAGAATAGACAAAACCTTGGAAGAAACCATACAAAATATGTGTATAGCAGATGTTGCAGTGTTCATCCTGATGTTTGAAGAGAACTGGATTTGCAGGTGTTTTGAGTGGCCTGAGAATAGGCAGTGGTGTTGTGTACAGGCCTGCATGGCCACTTCAGCTTCCCTGCATGAAGTACTTCCAGGATTCCTTTCAAAAATAGCTGCCTGTTTGCAAACCCCCTTCATTTTGTGGTTCTTAAATGGTGGTCTCTTCATGATGCTTGTAGGCACTACTGAAATACAGATATCATCTCCAAAATGTTCCTAAGTGTAATTGTGAAGTGCTTGAACATGATGCATGAGGGGTAAATATGCCAACATAAGTAGTTTTAACTCCTAACAGGCTTAAAAGTCAGCTTTTACTTTAAATATAGCTAATAAATGCTAATCTTATGTCTCTACATAAAACTTCTGGAATATTCCTAAATACATATTGATTCAGGTGTAAAGGATCTTTATATAAATAGCTGTAAACACTGCAGCTTTTATTGTTTTTGTAGCAAATAACCACAGGAAATTATCAGACTTTGCAATTCGAAATGGCACTCGACTACAAGCAGATGATTTCCTGCAGGACTACACTCTGTTAATCAATGTGCTTCATAGGTAAGATTCTGGAATAATGATTTGGGATGTGTGTATGTAGAACAGTTCCACAGGGGTTTTCCACTCGGAATTTTAAAATACATGAATCAAGTTCTGAGATTCAGCTGCTGAAAGAAAATTTAGAGGTAAAAGAAGAATTGTTATTTTTTCTTATGAAATTATAGAGTTTAAAGTTTTTTGTTTGGTTTTGTTTTGGGTGCGCTTTTTTGTGGTTTTGTTTTTTACAACAGTATCAGAAAGGTTTAATTGAATAATTTATCGTTATACAACATAAAAACACAGTGCAAACCCAAATATACTTTTGGGGAAACAACAAGCAAGAAACTGCCATTTAAAATAAAAACAAACCAAAATTTAAAAAGGAAAAAAACCCTCAGCCTGCTGAAGGAATAGATCCTCTCTGCTTGACTACCTGTGTTGAGAAGTCACTTTGAAATAACTGGTGAGTGTATTTAACCCTAGATAAGTACTAGATATATTATAGACAGCAAATGACCACACTGCATGTTCAGGGAGAAAAGCAGTGTGACATTAAAAAGAAAGGTAAGCTCAGGTACTGATTCTTCTGACTCCTGAGCAAGGTAAATCATGGCACTGGGTGGTGGACATAATATGAAAGGACAGAGCATAAATTACCGAGGAGGACTGACCAGCTTTGCCTCTTTTTCCATCTGTTTTCTCATTTTGTCATACTGGCAGAGTGCTGTGATACTTGAATGATGTTTTCTTTGGGAAAAAGGCAGGGGTTTGTTTTCTCCTGGGTGTTTCAAAGCATATGTGTTTTTCTGCAGTGAAGACCTAGAAAAAGATGTGGAATTTGAAGTTGTTGGTGATGCCCCTGAAAGAATTGGCCCTAAACCATCAGAACCACCATCAAGGAACATCAGCAATGGTAGTGATGATGGAGCACAACCCTCAACATCAACAGGTAAATAACAGGATTTGGTATTAAATTAAATAAAATAATCTTTCAGCAGTGCAGTCCAATTAAAGTAATTGTTTTCAGTGTTATGACTTAACTTTGCCAAAACAAAATGAAAGGCCTTTAAGTTGCCTCTGTGTATGACTGTGATATTAAATTGAAAAATGCACATTTAAGTTGTTACAAAATGCACAAAGTTTACAGTAAATAAGCTTGAAATTGTATTATTTACCTGGCAAGGGCCTGGTGGGGTGTCAGCTTAAATGCAGTGATTTAAATAAAGTTAGACCCCTCCTAACTCATGGTCACACTGTTGCTTGATAAAAAAGAATCCACCACATTTATCACTTTCTCCCTAAAGATTAAGGACTCTGCTCTCAGGAAGAAGTACCATCACCTTCCTAATGTGGTCTTTCTTTGAACACACTCAAAATAGCTTAACTTAAATGCATGTGGAATGCTTAAGAGGCAGAGGCTAATGAACTGGAAAAGTCACACTGTTTGACAGGGACAGGGTATGAATCCAAGTACTTGCTGTGGCAGATGTGAGTTAGGGATCTGTAGTTCTATTTACACTTTGGGATTCTGTTCCTTTGCCTGGCAGATTAAAGCAGACAAGTATGTAGTCACTTGCCTCCTTTTTCAGGGGAGACTAAATCTAAGAGCATTGCTAAATTTTATTTCAAAGTATATTTAAAAATTGCAAAAATAGCATAAAATTAGTTTTTACAGTGAATTTGTGCTTAAAAACAAACCACCTCCACTAGATGTCTTATAAGTTCACATTTGGTTCTATTTTACCTTTTTATACTATGCATTGTTGTTATCCTGTAGCTCTGTAAGTCTGCTCACCCTTCCACTTCTCCTGTTCTTTGTGGGTTCTCTCTCATGGAGCGTGGCCTCTCCCGGGAGTTCTGCTGAGTGAGGATGGAGAGGAGAGGCTGCACTACAGCTTGGGGTGTGGAAAAGTTCTTTTCTCAGAAACTGCTGCAGACAGCATGGGATTGTTCTGTTTTGTGCACACAGAACAAGTTAGAGTCACTGAACATGCCAAGTTGGAAGGGACCCCCAAAGATCATCCAGTCCAACTCCTGGCCCTGCACAGGCCCATCCCTGAGAGTCACCCCCTGTGCCCCAGAGGATCATCCAAACCCTCCTGGAGCTCTGGCAGCCTTGGGGCTGTGCCCACTGCCCTGGGGAGCCTGGGCAGTGCCAACCACCCTCTGGGGGAAGAACCTTTCCCTGAGATCCAACCTGCCCCTGCCCTGACACAGCTCCAGCCCTTCCCTGGCTGCTGTCCCTGGTCCCCCCAGAGCAGGCCATATTTTATAGTCATTTCNAGGGAGTTGGAACTGCACTGAGCTCTCCCCTCAGTCTCCTCTTCTGCATTTCCCTAATTCTGGGGTTATTGCAATATTTTCCACACCTTTGGTGAAGAAGAAATAACAATGTGAAAGCCATATTTTATAGTCATTTGAGGGAAATTCAAAACCCTCTTGCAAAGAATAGGGATAAAAAATGTTCCAAGGTGGATTTCTTGTATTCGAGACGTGCTTGTTTTTGTGTGTGAAAATCAGCTGGAGGGCAGGCTGTGCTTCAGCATCTGTTTGAATGAGAACCCCGTGTTTTGCAGCTCCAGATCAGGACGATGTGGTGATTGTTGACTCTGAAGATGAAGGTCCTTCAGGCAACGCTGATGATGAGGTGGAGAACAGGAGCCGCAAGAGGAAACTGGGCCAGGAGTGTGAGTGTGTCGGGGCAAAGAGGGCTCGTGCTGGGCAGGGGTCGGACCAGGACGACCTGATGATCGTGGATTCTGAGGATGAAGGTACTTCAGGCAACGCTGAGGAGGAGAACAGGAGCCACAAGAGGAAACTCGAAGAGAAGGGCTGCGAGTACGTCACTACCAAGAGCGTGTGCTGAGCTGGCAGAGCAGGAGGAAGAGCATTTGATTGAACACACAAATGCCCCTTGACAACATGATAATGTAATACTGTAACAGCATGTGGTGTTGGGATGTGAAAAATGTCCAGAACTAGACTAATGTTAAGGCCTTGGTTCAAAGTGAACACTAGATCACTGGCTTAAATAATTCGTGTCTGCTTCTCTTGATGGTAAAGCTCTCGTATCACTAGACTTGTCCAGAAATGTTTTCCATGTTAATTCCATATATTAAATGTAATAGAAACATAGTTTATAAATACTTACAGATAAGTATTTGCTTAAACAATCATGGGAAAAGCATGTTATTTCTGTGTAAATACCTCTTGGGTATCATCCAACAGGACAAAAACAACCTCCACTTGTTTAGTAAAATCTGATGCCCAGATTTGAAGCAGCTACAGTTTTTCAGTGAGTACCTTTGAGGTTTCCCAGCAGTGGCCTGCTTGCACATTTACTTATCCCTTACTCCGTGTGTGAGGGCTTCACCTCCAGCATTCACACAGTCACAGATGCTTGAAGAAAAACATTTTTAGCCTAGTCCTAAACATTTTTCACACCCTGAACAAGTAAAGAAAAAAAAAATTCAACAAAGCAGATTAGTGCCATGTTCTAACATGTTCTCAAACATCAGCTGGCACTGTGTACATTACTGTAAAACTGTTAATTTACTCCAGTTTTTCAGCTCGTACTGCCTGGTATGTCAATGTAAGAAGCAAATTTTTGTGTATTGTTACAGTTTCAGGTTATTTATATTTGATGTTTTGTAAACTCAGATACTACTACTATACTGTACATCTGATGGACCAAATAAATAACATCTGAAATACTTGCTATATTTGCTTGCACAGTCCAAGATTATGCTGACTTATGGGATTTTACAATGTATAGCCTTCAAAAATTACTGTATTATTTCCATTTTTCTAAACATAACCTAGTAGTACAGAACTTAAGCTTCACTTGTTTGAGGTGAAAGGGGAATTTTTTTAATAAAACTTTTGTGAATGTTTTTTTTTTCTTGGACAATCAATTATTGGGCTCTTCAGCTGAAGCAGTTACACCACCACACACATGCATTCACTCCCTCCTGCCTTCAGAAAGAAGAAAGCACTGACTTTTATACATCACACTTTGTGTGCAGGACAAAAGTACAATGTTTAGAATCACTGTTGTAAAACCTACTGTGTTTGTTGGTGTTGGTAGCTCGCTAAACTATCAGTGTTGGTTCTTAGAATGCATTAATTGGCCATTTCTGTCATTGTACCAAAATTATCTTCCAGCTTCCAGTTAGTGAACCAAAACTGCTTCTATTCAGAGGTAAGTATGCAGAGTTGACCTTGCAGAGCACAGCAACTGAGCAGCAGGATTTGTTCTGTTACAGTTTACAAACTGAATGACTTGTAAGCACAGTTATGGAAGGCAAATGTAAAAAAACAAACAAAAAGGTTTTGGTTCCTGCCTGTGGTTCTGACAGTCAGCATGGTGAATTGCCAGTGCAGTGCAGAACTGCTTCTAAGAGGCAATTAATGTTTTATTTCTTGTTTTAGGCAGTACTAGTCATATGCAGTGGCTTGTTTGGAGGCCTTCACTGGCAAATAAATCCTTTAGAGTTGGCTGCTGCTTGTCTGGCATGAGCAAAGATTGAGAGGTAAAGCTGTAAATACGAGGCATTACAGGAAGGATTTTCAGTGCTACAGTGAAAACCTTCCTGCCATAAACAGCTGAAGCACTAGAATTTAATGTCTAATGACATCTTCCAAAAATTGGGGCTGGCATATGTTGGTTTTTAGCTTGATTAAAAATAAAAGTCTTGATTAAACTTAGCTTGCTAGCTTTTTAAAAC
>VYXB01009076.1:49797-86972 GCA_013397135.1 Pachyramphus minor | reverse complement strand
CACCTCTAAAGAGGAGGCACAGTAGTGGTACTTCGGCTTGAGTACCTATAGTGTCAGGAACACAAGCATAAAAAGCCCTTCTGAAAATCTTTTAGAAACACAGTTAATCAACCTAAATCCTGTAAAACTAATAAATGGTTTGTTTTGTTAAACAACAGATCAAGTGTATTCCAATTTACCTCAGCTTCTTCAATTAAAAAAGCAAGAAAAAAGACGCCAAAAACTTGAAATAGTGCTGCAGATTTTAGATTACCTTACTATTACAGATTTGCATGTCTCTGTAAAATCTGGACTGATAAAACATGGTTCTTCAATGTAACATACTGAGTAGCTGTCACTGCATCAGCAATAACCATCCATCTTCATAGTTATTTTTTATATTTTTATATATTATATATCTTCTGCTGGTATAATAGAAATAATGGAAGAGAACAACTCCATAGACTAATTGCCTCCTACTTTGAAAATAAGCTTGGTAATATCATCTCAACATTCATTTTTCAGTAACTTTTTTCTCTCCTGTTGTCTGTCAGGCAGGAGGGACCATTATGCTGTGACAATGTTATATTTTATTTTCCTTGTGTCTTTTAGAAAGACTAAGAGCTCGTGCAGTGCAAGTACTTCATTTAAATGGACATACAGAGAATAATCTGTCTAGATATCCACTGAGTAAGTTGATCTTAATAGACCATGATTGTCCTGGCTGACAGTCTACTAATTTAATCTCTCTTTTTGTTACAGTTACTCTTTGTAAAATTTTTATGACTAGAGATTTTTCTAGGGAAAACTAGCTGATAAAAGGGGGGAAATGAAATGTAATTGCTTATTCCTGTTGACAGTTTGTGCAGTGCTGGTGGTGTGGGCAGTTTGGTTTGGTCTACCTTTTCCTTCATTTCCCCAATACATGGCATGTTCTGTGGTTCCTTAAGAGGTAATTACGTTTTCCAAATGAAAACTTAGAACACTGTGAATTTTTTTTTCCTTATAATTAGCTGTGTGATCGTTCCTTGACTGCCTTGTCCTTTGTGTGCTTCTCGAAAGAGACCGTTTGAATTGAAGTCGGGAGGGGGATCACTTCTCTCTGTTCATGTAAGCCTCATCTTTTCCTACACCTGTAATTATTCTTTTATGATTGGCCAGCACAAAGCTTCCCATTGACCATATCCATTACTGGAGGGGGAAGATAGGTCTTTCCTTAGCATTCTGTTTTGGGAGTGCTTGGGCAGTGCTGAAATGGGCAGTACAAGGTTCAGTCTGTAGCCTTTCAGCATTAGTCATGGAAGAATTGGACAAGAGCTCCACTCCTGGTGTATCATCTGTGCCAAACATCCTTCTCATAATGGAGAGCATTTAGCCCAAAGGAATAGATTCATAACATTTTAGTCTCCATCCCTTGCACAGTCTCTCATCTTGGCTGGATTTTGAGGTTTATAATGCAGAAATCTATTTAAGAGCGAGTCCTCCAACTTTGCATGATGGGCACAGACAGCACAGAGAAATAGCTCGTCTTTAGGCAGGCACTGCTCAAGTGAATTGCACTTTATGTAATTGTCTGTTGTTCATGAATTGCTTCTAGAGTGACTTAGATCAGATATAAACATTTGCATTTGGTCAGGTCAGTCTTGGTGTTCCAAAGCCAGTGCTGTCACTTTCTTGTTATTTCCTTAGTGCACTGGTGGCCTAACCTTTTGTTTAACATAATTCTGCTTAAAAAGAGATTTCCCCCCTAAGAGCTAATTGTTTATTCCCTGTATGAAATCCATCCACATTAGTCAGCACAGCTTAAATTATTACAGTTGTTTAAAACCCATTAAGTGTCTTTACACCCTGTGCAGCATATGTGGAAAGAAACCAGAACTTCCCATGGCAAAGCATTCCACTTGGCCATAAATTTTAAGAAGACAGCCATGTGTCTTTTCAGTCACTCTTGCATAGGAACGATGTAAATATTTGTCTCAGAAGAGAAGCTTAGATATATTTTGTGTTAAGGCAGAACTTGTAAAAGGTGCAGAAAGCTGAACTGTCAAGACAAGCAATGGTTCCTGTCACAGGAGGAATTCTGATTCGCTCAGTTAATTGCTTCTTTATCTCTAGGATCACGTAGAAGGTTATCGGGAAAGAAATGACAGATGTGTCATCAAATGTGTCAGCTGCACAACCACCAGAGATACTCAGGGCGGTTTGGTTGCACTGAGCTGAAAATCTTCCCTTCAGGGAGATTCAGAAAAACCTTTTTAATCACCTCTTTAAATCACATAACAAATTAATGATTAAGAACTCTCGTTCTGCTAAATCGTTTTCCGTTCCCAGTCCATTAGCCGTAGTACCTTTATACCATTGTTCAACGTGTCTGCTGTGTTTTATGTTGACTTGTTGGAAATAGCAAGGAAAAAGATCATTCTGTACTTTAGAAAGTGTAAAGGAAAAGGAGTGTTATTAACCATGGTGTCTCTGGAGCTGTCTGACGCCCTAGGACTGACTTACTTGAGCTGCAGTAGTGTGTAATGTTATGCACTGCGAGACAGTAGAGAACTAGAATTTGATTTCAGAACTAAAATATAACTTTAAAACAAGTTACAAAAATTGTTTTATGTATTTTATGGACTGCTACCAACATAAAGTACACTTTACCCGTCAGTCATTGTAGCATCGAAGATTTGGTTTATGTATCAACTTCTATGAATTTTAATCAAGTAAAATTGTTACAACTGCTGCTCAGTACATTCCAGCTCTTTTGTTAGAGGCGTAGTGATGTTTGAGATGGAAAGCTGGATAGAAGTTGTCAATGAGAGAGGGTGAGTGCAGAGGGGCCATGGAGACACAGGATGCTTCAGGACTGATTTCCTTCAAGCTCTTGTACCCCAGCATCAGATTGGACTGTTGGTTGTACCCTCCCTGCTCTGTGTTTGTGACAGAACCACAGTAAGGAAATCTTGAAATCTTCTGTGAATGCCCTGGTGCTTTCCAAGTAACATGATGTGCACTACGGATTCAGTCACCTAAATCTTTCCAGAAAATGAGAGTAATTTGTTTTCGTGTTTGAATTCCCCACATTTCTCTGTGATGGTGAATACTTTGATGTCCTTAGGCTTAATGCAACTCTTAGCAATGGTATCTTTCTGTTGTCAGTGGAGTTTTGTGATATCAGATCTATTTTATTTAAAACACAAGGAATTGCACTCCCTTGAGATCCAGTGGGGTAACTGAATATTTGGTAACACTCTTCCTGCTTTTCCTTTGATACCTTTACAGAGATACCTTTACACTTGAGTTTAAGGCTTCCTATCCAAAGGAATCCACACAAAATCTTAAATTCACAAGGTGTACCAACCTACAGTGATCATTTCTGGCTCACAGCCACTCAGTTAACAAGCTCTGTCTTCCTCTGCCTACTTGGAAACTTACACTTAAGAAATGTAGGTGACTGTTTTCATAGATGAGATAAAACTGCATGTGATTGTGCGTATTTGGAGTGTTTCCAGCATAACCTAAACTCAGCAGTGTTTGGATTCATCCATCTGGCCGTGAAAACAAAACCTGCTGTCACATCAGTCCCTCTGTTTCCTTGGGTTGCAAATTCTCTTGGTCAGAGGCTCTTCTTGTTCACAAAGCACCTCAGTGATATGAATAACAACAGTGTAATACAGCTTCCCACAGCGCTGCACAGATCCCTCCCCGTGCCAGTGGCTGCTGCAGATTTATTCTGGCCTTTTCCTGATCACAAGTGTGCCATCCAGCTCCTGCTGCTAATGGAGCAGAAATAGAAACACACTGCACACAGATGTAGAAATCAAAGCCATTAGCTGTGAAACATGATAGCAAAAGCGAGCCTACCTCCTTCCCCAACCTCAGTCACATCAAGAAAGGCACAGTCTGGCAAGAAGAGGAAAGTGAGGGTGGCAGTGGGACTAAAGATACCTCAGGGTTGTCTTTGGTAGAACTCTTAACAGCACTCAAAAGGAGGATGAGAAATAATTTTGCATTTATATATGAATAGTAGGGGTTTCATGGTGTGAAACATTTCTCTTATCCCTTGTCCTTTCTCACTGCCATTGTTACAGGTAATAGAAATGTTGAAAACGTAATCTTGCACATATCCTAAAACCAAGAGGAATACTGAAATATACCCGAGTTTGTAATGGAAACTGGTTTGAAATGAAAGCTGACTATGAAAAATACCATTTTACATCAGTAGAGTACTTCATCTCACTGACTGAGGAGGTTTCTGGAGTATTGTGCTCAGTTCTGCACCACTTGATCAGAAATACTTAGAGACAGCAGAATAAGTCAGGAAACATCTGAGCAAAAAAATGAAGACTGAAAAATTCGGTGAGTAACAATGGCCAAAGCAGAAAGCAATAGGCTGCAGATGTCTGCAGGGTGTTAACAGCTAGGAGGGATACAAATATTTAATGTAAGGCACAGAGGTGTTTAAGTGTAGGCTGAATAGCCAGTAAAAGTAGCAGAATAGAGACTAATATGCAAGAGGAAGTAAAAGGATTATATAAGTCTTTAAAAATTAGATTTGGCAAAAGGCCATGAAATATGCTATTGGAAGGAATATAATATTGGCAGGGAATTTGTACTAAGATACATTCTCAATCTCTTACAGTCTAATCAAATGCAGAGCTCAGCTGGATTCCTGCGTGCCCGTTTGAGGCTGCAAATGTAGACTTTGCCAGCTGGGATATTTCACTATGTACATGTAGTTTTTTGTAATCTTGTCTTTTAGAAATGTGAACACTCATGCAAAAGCAGGAAAGGTGTGTTTTAACACTTCAACAAAATCATCCCCATGTTTTTCACTTGGGTTTTTTAATGTTCAGTTATATCCCTCAGACTATGGAGGAGTCAGTGAAACTGTCCCAAGTTTTCATTAACTTGAAGTAAGTCCTTATGTCATTTCTGTGTTGACTACATATAATCATAAAAAAATGTGGCTTGAGAAAAGAGTTATATCTGTTATTTTGTGGAAGCTTTGTCTCTTTTTTTTGTCACTTCTTTTATACCAATATTGATGTAGCTGGGGAATTTCATTCAGCAGCTTTAGAACTACTCATAAAGAGAAGAAAAAAAGATAAATATTTGTGACCCATAGCTGGTGAGCAAGCTAACACTGAATTCCCAGCTGTGTCTTAAGTGGAGCTTTCAGACAGAAAAAATGAAAATCTTCTTGGCCAAAGATTGTTTTTTCTGTTGATAAAGGTATAGAGGAGAAAAAGAGCTTTTGGTGCCTTAGCTCGCCCCAAACATAGGGATAAAGGTAGATACTGTTAATCAGATGTAGTCTTAAGAGATGCACGGGAATATTTTTGACTCTACTAGGAAAAAAAGAACATCTCAGAAGCCTTTGTGAAGGGACTGTGTCATCAGTGTGTTGCCCAGCCCATGGAGTAATGTTTATTGAACATGCCAGTTCTGTGATAATTTTGTTGTGCTTTACTAAACAGGGAAAGAACTGGCTCTGTGGTGGTTTTTGTATAAATGACAAGGTTTGAGTCTTCATTTATTTAGGCTTTGTTCTAATGTGTGTAAAAGGAAGCATTAACACAAATATTGTGCTTCAGCCTTACCTGGGGGGAGGAGGGGAAGTATAAACTGAGAAGTGTTCCAGACCATGTCAGATGGGTCTCTGAGCAACCTGGCCTAGTGGAAGGTGTCTCTGTCCATGGCATCTTGCAGCAAGATGGTCCTTGAAGGCCCCTTCCAGCCCAGACTGTTCCATGACCTGCCTCGGGCTCATCCATGTGCTGTGTCTCGGAGCTGCTGGTAGCACGTGCTGTCCCTTGGAGGGGTGTGTGGGGTGGAGTAGGGAGGGAAGGAGGTGCTTTGGAGACCCCATGGACAGGGCAGGCCCTGTGCCCACGGGAAGGGGAGTGTGGGCTGTTGCACCGTGGGAATAGCAATTTGGGAGACAAAGCTGGGGGATACTATGGAACAAGTTTGTTCTTTGACGTGCAGGCCGTGGGTGTATAGGTGGACCTGAAACTGTGTCTTCAAAAGAAAACCAAAACCAGGCACTTGGGCCAGAGTAACGTGGCCACAGACCAAGTCAGACTGGAGCAGGTGCAGTGACCCAGCTGCAGGTGCCTGCACATCAGGTGAGACCCCGTGGGTTTTGCTGCTGAGAGATCAGGAAGTCATTCCATAGTGGAGCCTTGCAGATATTTTCAGCATTGAGTGGCTGTGCAGAGCCACAGGGTGCCAGCAGCAGGGGAAAGGGCCCAGAGCCGCAGGGCTGGGCAGTGTGCACTTCATCAGGGAGGCCTTGTCCTCCAGCCAGACACTGCCTGCTGTGTGTGTTGGCTGCTGTGAGAGCTAAAGCTGGAACTGGCGCTTGAGGAAGCATTAAATAAGAAGCAAATGTGCTGTTGATAATGAATGTGGTGCTAGGAGCTTGGATCATAACCTCTGTCCATTCTCAGCTGGGTGACTATAAAATACATGCCCCATTAGACTGAAGAGCCATGCCACTGTTTCATCGGTGACAAAATACCGTGCACCCTTCCAAACAAGATGTGGAGTTGTACAAGTGTGGGCTGTCTAATGAGGGGGTGCAGAGGTGTAATGCCTAACATTGGCTAGGAGCCAGACAAGTGTCGACACGAGTCAATGAACAGCCCTTAGAATTTATCTGCTGCTGCTGGGAGGCTGTGGAGACAAGCCAGACTGAGCAGGCAGAGCAGAGCAGCCCAGAAGTGAACTGGAACAGGATCTGAACCACTCTGTCACCCTGAGAGATGGGCTGTCGTGCCCAGGGCTCAGGCAGCATGGTGGGGGGGTGTGTGCCTGCAGCACAACCATCTGAAATGCTTTCCATTAACAAAGCTCACCTTCCTGCTCTACTGGCCATCACCACATCGCAAGAACTTCACTGGATACATATGGAAGAGATTCCAAATGCATTTTAGAGCCTCTTTGTTTTTGAGTTCTGTCATACTCTGAGAACTTTCCTCTTCATACTTGGTGTTTCACAAGCAGGCAAAGTGTTAGGTAAAAATGCAACCAACAGGTTTTCTATTGAACCCTGTCTGAGCAAAGCCCAGGGAAAAATACGTAGCAGCAGGGTGTTTGTTCTATTTCAACTGACCTGGGATTTTTTTTGGCCTTTGTTTTAAAGAAATGCTGCATTTTCTTTCTGTTAACTGCAGAATAATGAGATCACTTAGACCTTCAGTAACAGTAACTTCTTTCATCTAAGTACAGTTTAATTAAGAGCTAATAATGCAGGATTTCAGACAGAATCCTGAAAACACCATACTAATTGCTTACTTTATTAAGTAGCATGGCACCAAGTGTTTATAACCTTGACGTTACCTTGCCATAATTAGCTTATTCTCATTAACCGCTACCTCAGCCTCCAATGAGCGACAAGTTGGTGTAAGAAGTTAGAAATATTTCTTAAATCTCTTGGTTGTACCAATGATTTACCTGGATGAAAGAGCCTAATTACTTGAAAATATGTATTTAGACCATCATCAAGATCATTATTGTATGTGATATAAAAACAACTCCAAAGGCAGACCCAGTGACATTTAAAACAGTGTGTTCTGATTAAAAACTTTCGTGGAAATGATTTCAGCAACGTTTTCCAAAGTGGCAACTTAGATTTTTTGGATCCTTTAGTGGACCTGAAGTTCAGGTACCCAGTTACAGCATCTGAACACATAAACCGAAGTTGTGGCTCCTGAATTTTTTTTCTTATATTGGACACTGAAAAACTTAAGGTGCACATAATTGATTGACCTTTTGAGGGGAAACTGGGTTGCCTGTTCTCTGCCAGCAGAACACTTGGCACAAGAAGCTGAAGGTTTTCTTTGTTTTTTTCTCATGCCCTCTCTGTAGTGTCAACTCTGTTAGGAGAGTGCACAAAGGCAGTTTAAGCTTTCTTTTCCTTTTGTCTGAAGGATATTCGAAATATTTTTTTCAGGTACACCCAGTACACCCAAAGCAATTATTCTTTCTCCTGTGTAGGTTAAATGTTTATGATAATGGGTGTCAAAGTGCTCATCTTGGAAATCCAGAAAGAGTAGACATTGAATTTTAATGATGTTCCAAAATACATAATTTATCACGAGGGAAACATTTTTCACAGAAGCAAAGTAGTCTGTCCAATAAAATAATGATTGCCAGACATTTGGGATGGACCTTCATTGAGGCTGTCTCCTGTTTCCTCTTGTCAGAGGGTAGAAAGGCAAAGTGATGTCACAGAAAGTGCACAGTAAAAGGACATTGCACCAGTTACAGCTCATTAAACCTCTCTATTAAGAACTCCATTCAGAAGCTGAAAAAAATGGTTTTGGTTCTGTTTCTTCCCTTGCTTGCAGGGGTTGGACTACAGAGGAAATATGGTATGGGAAACGAAAGCTACTTCTGCACAGGAGCTCCCATAAAGGGGTTGGTGTGCTTAACTCGTGTGCTTTCACACTGCACTTTCTCTTAGTTTGTCCTTCCTTTGCATAAGATCCTTGCCTTTATTAAAGAGCCAACATGGCATTAGAAATTCTCCTCAAAGCAAAGTAATTTGTAATTTAATAGCTCCTTTGATTAGTATTTTCAGACACAAAATAGTAAAGTGAGCACTGAGAGATGAGATCTGCTTCCCAAAAAAAAAAAAGGAGGAGGAGAAAAGCTGTTTGGAAAATGGTGAAGCTGCCCTTGCTTTTGTTGGTGACATGAAAGTGTGTACTGAAGTGTAAGATGTTAATGCTGCAGCACTGTCTCTGCTTGCTAGTGGAGTTAAAATCCACGTGCTTGCAAGGAGAGTTAACAACTTACTGAGTTATTGCGCTTCACAAGTGGCCAAGTTCTTTAGCAGCTTTGGAGCAGGAAAATAGTGGTAAGTACGTTGATATGACTGCACAAAGTCATCATTCCTCTTTGGAAGCAGAGTTCAACAAGGCATTCTTGATTGATTTCTTTGATCAGTCAAGACATTTGGGTCTGACTATTTTTTTTTTTTTGGGTGCTGAAGAAATTACAACTGTCTGTTTACCAAAGACAAGTTGACACTTGTAGCTTCTCTGTGACAGACTCTGAAGTGAAACCATGTGAAGAGATATTTGAGGACAGGAGGCAGGATGGTTTCCTGGCTGTGGAAGTGGAAAGCAAGTTTGATGATAGGAATTCTATCCTTGGCTTTACAGCTGATTTACTTGAGCAGAAGCTTTTGACAGCCCATGTCATCTGTTTGTCCTGTTTGTGAGATGAGAAAATCTGTTGTTTTGCTGCTGGGAAAACTTTTGTCTATTCATTGGATAATAAAAGGGGCTTTTTTGGGGATTCTTTTTTTTGGACTCTTGGTGAAGAAATCATATATAATCATATAATGAATTCTCACATTTGATTTCTGGAACAAGGAATTTCCTAAACCTAGTATGTAAGCTTAGGAAAAATTGAAAAGAAAGTCCTGAGTCTATAGAAGTAGTTATGCAGCCAGCGATTTATTTTCATTACAATACCAGCAGAAATATAGCTTGGACTGAATAATTATTTATAAACATATGAAGGCTTTTCTAAATAGTTTTAAAATACCATCTTCAGTACTAATGTACGTTTGTAACATTTCATACAGACACTCAGAGGGTCTGTTCATAAACAATCATAAAATATATAGAAAATATCAGCAGCTCCCCTTCAGCATATAAAACAGCATGCAAAAAAAGAAATTCTGGGCTTTTTGTCCCCCTGCTTTTCTCTCTTTCTGTCTTTCTGGTGGAAACTGCCATCTGCTACTGTATATTCTTCATGAGTTTTAACATTTTGTTTTTAGAACCTGAAAGATGAGTAAAATGTCAAGTCGCCCAGAAAATAATCCTAGGCACGACAACTCAAATGTTAGCTCAGGTTGTCTGTGCAAGAAGTGGTTCCCAGCAGGTCTGGGCCCTCCCTCTTGGCACACGGAGCAGGTACCCCCTTGGTATCAGCTGCTATTTCCCAACACCAGGTGAGGAGCTGGGGAACTGCACAGGCAAAACCAACTCCCAGAGAAGGAGTCAGCTCTGTGTGGCATTATTATAAAAATGTCACGGGCTTCTTGCTGCCTGTTTGAAAGCCTGGGTGTCCTCCTTTTTGCGGTTCTGGTTTGCCATCCTGCTGGGACCAGAGTGGAGCTGACAAGCTGGGAAGGTGTTAGAAAGGTGCAAGATACCTTTCAGCTGGAAAAATGCTCACAGCTCTTAATGGGGAGGAAAAGAACGTGCAGCCCCTCTGTGCCCCCTGGCTGTCAGGCTGTCGTGTGTGTGTGGCCATATCCTGTGCCTCCTACCTTTTTAACTGTGCAAAGATCCAGTTATTCCATTGAATCTGTCCCCAGCAGCTGGAGGATGGTTTTCCTAATAAATCCTGTGCAGATTTGCTGCCTTTCATTACAGTCAGAAGCCTCCTTGGAGATCTTTGCACTCTCAGCCTCTGTGAAAGCCCTTGTTGCAGCATTGCAAGGTTTTGCTCTTAATATTCCACTTCATGAGTCTGGAGCTTGTTTTCAATTATTTCCATTCTGTGCTTCATTTTACTCATGCCTTTAGAAAGTCCCTTGTTCGCAGGACATTTTTCAGGCTTTGCAGGGAAAGAAGATGCTCTTTACCAGGTGAGGGCTGGAAAAGACCTGAAGAAGAGCTCCTGTGCCCTGGTAAGGTGGATATTGCCTCCATCTGCAAAATGGGCCATATTTTAAGGAAATGTAACTTGACTGTACTATGCCTAATACCTAAACTGGACTTGACTTGTGTGTTAACATCTTGTTGTCATTGGCATACCAGTTTAAAAAACAATTGTAGACATATTACTTACATAATGAAAAGGTCCAGAGAAACTGTAATTAAAATCACTCTTAATTTTACAAGGCTTATATTTTATAAGGCAGCAAATTGTCATTGAATTTGAGGAATAAGGAGCCTACTAGACCTTTAAGTCTTCGAAAATCTCCAGTCACTTTAATCTTTTTTTTGTGCTTTTAAACACATTCCTCCTTCATAACACACTCAGGTTCTCATCTCTGACAATAGTAATGTTTTTAATTACTTTATTAAAATCATTGTGCTATAATATTTACTGACCTTGAAAACTCTTTGATGACCTTTGCTCTTCTGTTTTGTACTTGCTTTGCAAAGTTTGGAAAGCTGGGTTCCTATGTTACACCTGGAAAACTGAGAGACCAGCAGGATGTAAGAGTTTGGGAGATAACTCCTGAAATGCTGTGTAAATCTTGGGAGTAACAAATCAAGAAGAGCATATTGAAATCAGGGAGCAAGGCTGTAGCTGATGAGTAATGCTTTCCCCTTTCTTCCTACATGTTGTTTTCTTGTTTGTACTAATTTAGTGCAAGTACAGAAACGCTGGCAGCCAGTATTGTCACTGTCTGAGAAATGAGTCAGAATTTGGAGGAATCTAGTTGTCTGATGTAGAATAGGCTTCCTCTAACTTCTTTCTGTCTTTCTAGATTTTTTTTTTCTTTTTTTGCATTTTCCCTGGTTTTGAAACACGACTGAAATGCTGTGGATGTACTTGAGCTGATCTATAGGAACACAGTCCTAAGAGTTGCTGTTCACCTTATGAATGGAGCTGGGGGCAGGGGCACAAGAGACCTGAAATTCATTCCTGGCTGTGTCCCAGGTTTACTGAATGATCAGTGGAAGGTCTGTCCTCTGTGTGTCCCTTTGTTTCCCTATCCCATGATTCAGAGAATAAACCAGTATATAATTGCTGGTCATCTTCATGAGGAAAAGTATGGAGTTTGCATGCTTGAAATGATAATAAAGTACCTGTTACTGCTTTGTCTTATATAAAGAGCTGTTTTTAAATAGCAAAACTGATCCAACAGACATACACCTGTAAAAATACTTATATTGTTATATTAAATGTCTGTGCCAGGTTGTGTTTTCTACAGGTATGTTTATATGGTGGTTTGCTTTTTTTCAGGCCCTGCTTGACACTCAGAATCTTTTGAGAGCCCAGATTACAAATTTTACTTTCAACCTGGGATTTTCAGGGAAGTTTTATCACACAGGTAAGAATAAAATGCTAAAATCACTTTCATTTTGACCGTGTTCTTCATAGTCTGAGGACAGTGGGAAGGATAGAGACTAAAGGTCTTCATAAGCTGTGATTTCTGCATTAGGTGCCAGTGTGGAACAGATTCAATTCCTCTTCCCCTTTATTAAAATTTCCTTCCTTTCAGCCTCTTGTTGACTGCTGAATTCCACCAATCACATGAAATTTTCCATTAATTTTACTGAGAGACCTGTTGAGCTACCACAGTTTATCCTTTTGGATAATTTATCTACTGTAGAGATACAGCAATATATATTATCCATTAAAATACTTTTGTACTTAATCCACTGTAGAAATAGGTAGAAGGTATTAAAATAGGATGTGAGCCCCACAAAATGGTCTGACTGCCAACTCTATCACCAGTGCCTCAGCAGGCAGTACTTGAAATGGACACATTTTATTATGTTAATACAGTGCTACATTTTCAAACACTTGGAAGATTATAATAGAAGTAGAAACTTTTCTTCAGAGCTGGTTTTTTCCTTCTGCAGGGACTGAGGAGGAGGATGAAGGTGATGACCTGCTGCTGAGATCTGTGGATGAGTTCTGGTGGTTTCCCCACATGTGGAGTCACATGCAGCCCCACCTCTTCCACAACGAGTCCTCGCTGGTGGAGCAGATGATTCTCAACAAAAAATTTGCCTTAGTGAGTTACAATTTGGCGTTTTTTATTTAATTTAGGTCCTCAGAAACCATTATTTCTACTTTGTTGGAGAATCAGTCCTTGTAGAATTTGGTTTAATCTCAGGGAATTGGGGAAAAAAGAAGTTTTGATGAAGTGCTTTTTGCTATCACTGTTTTGTGCTATGAAAATTCTATGTCTCAACAGTTTGTATTTCCTTCTCAATTAAAGTTTGATTTGGCTTTTTGAAAAAAATTATAGAACAATTTCTTTCAGAATGAAGAATTACTATGTTCCCCTCTTGGAAAGTCAATATAGATAAATTATACTCTATTTCAGCAGGTTTGTATAGCAAATTTTGTCCAAATAACCCATTGTTTAGATGAGAGAAAAAAAAAAATAACCGTTTTCTGAAAGAATAAATGCTCCATCCAAACATGTCAAATGACCTTATGAAACCACTGCATGTTAGGATTAGTTACTCGTGCCACATTTTCGAAGGTGATTTTCTGCAGTGATACCTAAACATATTATATATTCCCTTTGAATCAGCTTATATAAACTTGTTTTGTAAAGCTTTGCCTTTACTAATTATTTACTCACAGCAGAACTCTGAAAAAAAAGGTTTCAGTGGGAATATAAAAAAAAAAGTAAAACCAGTTTTTTTTAGGTCTGAGGATACCAGAGAAACAGGCTACAGGCACACAGCAAAACAAAACCAAAATGCCAAACATATGGCATTTGTTATATGTAAATATAACATTTGTAAATAACATCAGATGTTATTTATCTGAAGAAGTGGTCAAACGTAAAGACCTTAAAATGTCTTACATCAGAATATCCCAGCAAACATAACTTACTTCCTGAATTACATCTATTTTTCCAACATCCTAATTTTACTTCTTCCTTTTCAAAATGCACTGGTTGCTCTTTAGTTGGCAGGTGAAGACTTTGTTCCTGGGAAGAGCAGGGGAACTTGAAATGCCAGAACAAAAGAGAGTGCACTTATGGCCACGTGTCAGTGAGAGTGGGAGGGAGGTATAGACCTGAATATCAAGCAGTTAGTGTTGGTATTTGAAAACTTTGCTTTTAAGTAAGGTACGTGCTTTCTTTCAAGATGTTACCAAGTTTTCTGAAGATTGTCATTGTACTGAGTACAGGCCAGCTCAATTTTAGTGTTTCCTTTCAAGAAAGCATTCTGCTAGAGGTTAGGATGAGGAAAATTTACAAATCCTGTGCCCAAATTTTCCCTTTTAATACGATTCTGTGTGCTGTTCCAAGTTCCACTGGAAATGAGCTCTTGTGGTTCTGGTGTGACCTAGGACATCCTCTGGGATTAATGTAAGCATTAAAGGATGTTATTAGAATAATGCATATTCAACCCTGGCTTTACATAACTTCATGAATTTCCATGTTCTTCACTACTTTCAATGCTCTTAATGCTTTTCTTTGAGATAAGAGAGTTTTTTCATATTCCTTAATAACTAGTTTATTCAAAGGAAGAGGTCCAAGCATCAACTGACTCTCTGCACACAAAGTATGGTCACAAAACATGCTGAAGATGACCATATGAATACAACCAATATAAGAAACTCTAAAAGAGAATTCAAAGGCAGTGCCAGGGCAGCCTTCCTAAATCATGGCAACACAAGGACATCCTATGGCCTGTGCATTCTGCTAATCAGGCTGTCAAAGAAAGATCTGCTATCCCCTGTTCCTCTGAAAAGTAACATGAAAGAAAGTACATGAAATATGAGGAGAAGGTAGTAGCAGCAAGGTCAGTATGTAAACAAGATAAATGACAGGAGTCTGCAGAAACAGCAAAGGTACTACAAAAGGGTTTATGCCACGACATCTGCCTGTGGAGTGTTACAAGTGGTCATCTTTTATCCTTTTGTAAAATTACTGCTTTTTGAATATGGTTTTATGTTTTGAGTGGATTAGAGGGAACAGGCAGTGACTGCAATTCAGTTCCTCATCCAAGTAATTGTGAAGGGACATGGGGTGGAGATCGCTCTTGCGTAGCTGGAACTGCCAAATGCTACCTGTTGTGTTGAATACGTGCCATTTTCTCTCTGAATTCTTTGATGCTGCCTTCCATCTCCCTTCCAGATCCAGCATACTTTGGTATTACTCTTATTTGTGTTGCAGACCTGTTCTTGATCTCTCATAAACAAAGGATCTGAGAAATACCAACCCATGAAGTTTCGTATGTTTTTGAAAGCAGACATTGTTCTGTTCTGTTTTAGGAACACGGTATTCCAACTGACTTGGGCTACGCAGTGGCTCCACACCATTCTGGAGTGTATCCAGTACATGTTCAGCTTTATGATGCCTGGAAAAAGGTCTGGAACATCAGAGTTACCAGCACAGAAGAATATCCACATCTGAAGCCTGCAAGGTACAGACGAGGCTTCATCCACAAAAACATCATGGTGAGTTGTATTGATGATGTTCGTGTTGTACTCTGGCACTTTATGAACAATTTATTTTTAAGTGGAAAAGCACAGTATCCTGAAAGTTCACATTGTGAGAAGCACATATTGCTCTGCATAAGTAGCAAGATATATTTGACAGTGCCTTGTTAATTAGAATGAGTCTGTTGCTGATGATGTTACTGCTGATGAAGGTGGCATCCAGGCACCCCGCTGTCAACAGTTTACAGGCTGTTCACTCCTCTAGTCCTACTGTTAATGCTGGTTCAGAGATCTCAAGGGAAAAAAACAGCTTGGCATGGTTTAACAGAATAGGATGGGTTAGGTTCCTCTCAGTTTCCTTGGAACTACATCCTTGGCAGCCGCCTTTGCCAAAGGAAGGGGTTGTACACAACTGACACGGAAGGCGTTGTGCTGCTGCCATCTGGGCACTGGGGCGGAGGCTATTTCGGATTCACATCCTGTCATTATTATCTCAGAAGTGTTTCTAAACAGCTTTCCAAAATACTTGGTGACATGTTCTCGGGTAAGTTGCTTTTGGAGCATGTGGGGAGAGCGGGGAACAGGCAGGATCTGGGGGGTGTGCTGTGTTATACCTCTGGCTGCAACAAGCACTTGTGGAGGGTTGGCTGCCTTACCACAATATTGCCCCTTAGAACAGAATTCTGGCATTGTTCTAAAGTTGCCATGGATACCACTTTGCTTAGCTAAATAGTAATATTTTAAAGTTTTGATCTATTTTTGGGTAAAGCAAATGAAAATGATCTCCAGAAGTCCAGGAACAAAATGGACACCGTACAGGTCTGAGCTCCAGTTTGTTCTCCTCAAAGCAATCCCTGTATGTAAAATCAGGGTTGTGGATGTGCTGAGGGAGCATGACACATTTGGGGAAGATGGATTGACTCAGAACCTCCAAAAATCTCGTTCAGGAATTTCTGTAAAAACACGTCATTTGAATCTCACATAATGAGATTTAGTACAAGGACACTGCGGCCAAAACCTGTGTCCAAGAACAGTCATATAAAACCACCTGTTTTGGGAGTCTCAAGCTTTCAGCTCTCCAGGGCAAATGCATTAATATTTTACATCTGCAGGCTTATAGTAATGAATACATTCAGTAATGAAATCAGTGTGTAAGATTTACCAGAGCACCTCCCAGCCAGTACAGCTTCATTCCCTGTCCCTGCAAAGAATTATGCTCATATTTCATCACTGCAGTCCATAGGTTTTTTAAAAACATATGGAAGTTTATAGCAAATATATAAATTCCATACATTTTCTGATAACACAGAATTTACAGGCTGTGGTCACAGTATCCTTTACCTTACAAAAAATGTGGAGAAATGAAATGCAAGAAATAAAGAGTGTCTCCAAAACCACAGCCTGTGTCAAATAAGCACTTGTACGCTTTGAAAGTCAATCTGTCATGACAAGCCCAGTGTAAGAATTTTACTTGAACATCTGTAGTCAACTGTTGCTTTTCTGTAAGGGATAGACAGAACTTAAATACTCTCTGGCAAATTATTTTCTGAAGTCGATAGAAAATCTTTTAAATTTCTGCTGGAAAACTTAGCTGCATTTATTAGTTCTTCCTCTTCGAAAGATTTGTTCTTGGAATGTTTTGTAAAACAATTTTGTTTGTACTATTTTGTATTGCAACTGGTCTTCCAAAACCAGCACAGTTAATTGAGAAGGAAAATTTTCTTAGGGTGTGAGCATTATTGGCAAAATTCCCCATGTGTAAGTATGAAATTACTATTGCTGCTTATGCCTGGGCCAAAGAAAAAAAACAATTTGACTTTCAAATTCCAATTTAAATTTACAACAAAGCCGTCATTCAAATAAAAGTGGAACTGATTAATATGATATAGACTGATAACATTTCAGATTATGTTTCAAAATATATTAACATTTTAGAACTCATTGATGACTACACTTCAGATGCTTGATTGTGGGATGAGGTGTTACAGACTAAGTAAATGTGAGGAATTTTGGGATGTTATGAGTTCAGTGTTAATAATTCAAAGTTGAGGTGCCAAACCTACCCAGCAGTTATCAAGTTATGTGTTACTTATCTGGCATTTATTATCTCAGTAAAAGTATGAACTGTTGCATCTTTTTAAATTTTTTTTTAATAAATTCAGGTGCTTCCTAGGCAAACCTGTGGCTTGTTCACCCACACCATTTTCTACAAAGAGTATCCTGGAGGTCCAAAGGAACTGGACAAAAGTATTCAAGGAGGAGAGTTGTTCTTCACAGTGGTTCTCAACCCAGTAAGTACAGTGACATTTTTTAACTGTTTAAAGGAAAACACACATGTGGTCTCACTTCTAGAGGATGGCAGGAGACCCAGTCCTTACTTAGGTGATATGTATCATTTCAGGCATGGAATCATAGAATGGTTTGGAAGGGGCCTTAAAGATAATCCAGTTCCAGCCTTCATATCAATAGAGCTGAGGATTGGAAAATTCCTTGCATGGGGAGGATATTGGTACCATGGCAATGCTTGGGCAATTTATGGATTTGAGCTGAAAGTTACTGGGCTTAGCAAAGGAGATTTAGAGGAAGGCACAGTAACAGCATTTTGAGTCTGCACAAAATATATTCCATATTGAAGCACAGCCAAAAACTATTTTACAGCAGTAGGGGAAACAGCAAAATTTAATATGGGTGCTTGAGGCATAAGCCTTTCAAATTAAAAGAATTAAGAGAGTGGAGGGAAGGACCAGATAAGAGGTAAAACAATCATGATATTTCGGTATCAATCAACTTTGCTCATCCCTGGCTGACATCCTTGAATGTGAGTACAGTAATGTCTTCTTATATATTACAATTAGGTCTTTGAGTCATGCATTGCTGTGTAGACTGTGTGAACATCAAGTTCTGAAAATTGTGGTATCCCCAATACAATACAGGCTAAAAACCAGAAGTTAAATACATTATTTTCTAAACATAACTGTAAATGAATATTAGGCCAAAACCTACCCAGGACCAATTGCTGAAATCCTTTTAAGGAATGCCTTTTTAAAGGTGATGCATCTGGTTCTAAATATCTGCTTATAAATAGTTTGTAAAGTTCTCAGCATTAGCCTGGAATGTAATAATTTTGAAGATTAGGGTTGGCATCTTTGTAGTTTTTATGTATTGCATGTATTTATATTGTAATTCACAAGTCAGAGTTGGGCAAGGATTTAGACGCTAAAAAAAACACAAAGTAGCTTTACAAGGCTGTCTGAAGTGGCATTTTGAACTTCATAAACTTTCCTGTATTCACGTTAAAATTGCCTGGATTTCTTAATGTGGGAACACCCAGCTTTTCAGAGGATGCAAAAATTCCCATATGAGGCATTTTCTAAATGTTACTTTTCAGAAAACTGAGAAGAGGAAACAGTGACCCAGGAACCATTGCAGTGTCACCTGAACAGTATTCTCATATTCTCATTCTGAACAATGAGAATTTCCAAAAATGGGTGTGAATTCAATGTAAATGTTAACAAATTCCTTCATTATGATTAATTTCGATGACTGATCGTAAGTGAACATAGTTTTTGAGGTGTACATTCCTAGGCTGAGACTTCAGTGAGTACCCTGCACGGAAAGAAGTGCCCCCAAGAGTGAAGCCCAAACTTTCTCTGTGGTTTGGCTGTACAATGGTAGTTCTTCACAAGGGAGGCTCTGCTTCCTTGTGGTGTTCCAGATAAACCACAATCTGCAGATTAAACCACAAAAACCCACAGTATATTTTGTATTTTGAGTGTCTGTCTTCTCTTCAGGATCCTGCTGACTGCAGTGGCCCTCAGGCAAGATCATGCTATATCAGGATCTTCCACCAAATGTTTTACAAGAGAAAAAAAACAGGAGGCTTCAGCAGCCCTGTATTATTAGTATGCTGGCATTATTCTCCCCCATATTATCAGTTGAATAACTGACTTACAGGGAGGTTGTGTGACTGGCACTGATTTAGCCAGGGAATTCTGTAGCAAAGCCACAAGGAAAGCATGCATTGTAGAAGTCTGTAGTGATGAGTATCTCACCCAGTCAGACAGATCTGTGTCTTTCTTTTATGATCTCACGTTGTTACTATTTTTCCTAGCACTCTACTGACTTTAAAACATTTTAGCAAGTATTTTGCCAGATAGACTTGTTAGAATCTTCAATGACTTCAGATTGATCTGTCTCTATCTGCAGTATTCAGTGACACTCTTGGATTAGTAAAACAAATTTCTGTTCAGTGTCTGTTAAAATGAAGTTGTACCAGTCTTATCTAAGTATGTCTTGTAACTGGTGAAGGAGGTGAGCCATTAGATTTTGAGCTTTGTATACGAGTGATGTGGGTATAGACCCTGCCACCAACCACATCGCTTTTCCTCAGGTGTGCTAGTAAATCTCTTTATCAATACTCGCCAAGACTCTCTCAATAATTCTGATAACCCAGTGTTACTTTTCCCCTTTGAACTATGGAAGATACAGATTGGGAGCTCTGCTATCTTACAAGACGAATGCTTAAGGGGAAACAACAGTTCATGAAAAATGTCTACCCTTTTTCTACCCCTAAGAAAAACAAACAGGAAAGACTACAGTAATTGCATTCCGTGCACTTCCTTACAGCATACCGTGTGTCTGCAGGTGCAAGGTAAGGGGACAATGCCCTGTGGAGAGGAATTGCATGAACGCCTTCAGATGGTTGTCAGCCCAACAATGACAGTGATGTGTAGCCAGCTCTGTGTTCTCCACATGGTTACAGCAGTGCTGATCAGGAGGGAACGCTGGTCATGCTTTAAGCCCTTTGTCTGACTGATCTTAAAATAATTGTAATCTTCGTCTGCGCGCAGTTCTAAGTATTATTTTCTTCTAATTTTTACCTCTCCCCAGTTGCAATGAGTAGAGCTGTTATTAAGCTAATTGACTTGCAGCAAGGGAGAAATTATTTCCTTTAGCAGTAAAAGTGAGAGGATTTGTGTGAGCATCAGCAGAACCTACTGTATCTTAATGTGACCATGAAACAAATGAATACCCAGGCTTTGGCACTACAGAGGTAAAAATAAAAACAAAGGCATTCAGGCTCACATCTTCCCTTTCTGTCTGTCCTGCTTGGCTCAACCTCATATTTAATTGTACTGATTATGAGAAGCAGGAAAGATGGTTCAGTTTGACAAGCTTGAGTGAGAACGGCATCAGTTTCATCTGCATTGTTCCTATCTGTTCTTCAAAACCCACCCATAAAAGCCAGACAGAGTCTGGTATTTTGTGGGCAAAATAGAAAAAAAAAACACCAAGAAATCCTAAATGAACAGGCAGTATGGAAAGGCTGTGGAATAGACAGGATGAGCTATCTCATTAGAGGTGATTCCTTGTAACACTGTACAGGAGCCCTGTCGAAGTTTTGGGCAATGAGAAAACTTTGCCCTTCTGTGATCCTTAAAATAATCAAATGGAAAGCCTTGTACGAGTGGTTTATTGTATCACTGTGTCAGTCTGATGGAGCAAAACCAGCTGTTACTGAGCCTCTGAATACCTGAAACAAAATGTTCTGAGGAACCTGGAAATAACACCAGAACTGCAAACAGAGTGTGCACAGTGCCAAATTAATTGGAATATAGGTGTTCTGAGAGTCAGACGTACTCTTGTGGCCTGTAAACATTTGCTCAGTAGTTAAAACCTCAGCAATGTACTCAATTGGTAATGCATCTGCTCCTAGTGCCTAGCTGAGCCCACATAACTAATTGTCAGTGATAACTGAACTCCATTTTGGAGTGTTGTGCATAACTTCATCGAGTTCAGAGGCCTCAGTGCTGCCTTTCCATTTTGTTGCACAGATTGGAGGGGGACAGAGTGCCCGTGACAAAAGTACCTTGATGTCTGGTTTGATAGTATGAATTTATTCAAGTTGGAATTGCCTCCAATAAGTCTGTGTGTGGTAAAAAAAAAGGAAGTATATGCCCAGTATGTAATAAATGTTTATTACCAGTTTTTTCTTATTCAAACTCTTCTAGTCACAGATTAAAAATGCCAGAATTTTTAAATTAATCTGTTTAACATCATCGGCATCCTGAAAGTCTCAGACCTCCCTCCGTTTCCCTGATGGGGAAGGAGCACAGAAGTTCTGGGGACAAGATGGAAGGGGAAGGCAGAGTATAGGAAAGCACCTTGACTGCTCTGATTTGAAAATGTGTGAGAGCAGGGAAGGGGCTGCTGCCTAGAGGTCAGATTTAGTCCAAAGCCATCATTTTAAAAGTTGTCTGCATTCCATTTCAGTTCCCTCATGAAAGATATTAAATCCCGTGGAGACTGTGCATTGAAGTGCAACCAAGATGATAGTTTGTGTGTGAGGAACAGCAAAAAAGGGTGATCCTTCTGCACTGAGAGAAGGAAAATGCTGAGATGCCCTGAAAGAAATTATTTCAGAAGGGTGCTGGAAATAATAAAATCAAATGAGCTCTTTTTATCTGAAAGGGAGGTTAAAATGGTTGTTAGAGTACATATAAATCCATTCACAGCTGCGTCCCTTTTGAAGAAGGAATAAAGAAATATATGAAGCTCTGCTTGTAGTTTACAGCACTTCCCAGAGGTCCAACAATGTTGAACAAATAGTGTTATTTA
Organism: Pachyramphus minor; assembly: GCA_013397135.1. Classification (NCBI taxonomy): domain Eukaryota; kingdom Metazoa; phylum Chordata; class Aves; order Passeriformes; family Tyrannidae; genus Pachyramphus; species Pachyramphus minor. The sequence continues at coordinate 65,264 of VYXB01009076.1, read as the reverse complement.
CTAGGGCTGGCCTTGTGAGATGCCCACGAAGGATTCCTTCTAAATCTCGGGATTGCTGGTTCTAGGAGAATAAATCTTTAGTAGTATATTGTGCTATTAGTTGCAGAGAGAGAGTAATCACTCTCCTTAGTTAGAGCTCGTTGGAGTGAATCACGGTGTGGTGTGGTTGAGCAAAACAAAGCATCTTAACTCGATGTGGAAGGCAAAAGAATATTCATGATGTGTTGTCTTGGTGTGAAACAGCACCACCTGCACAGGGAGGGGGGTGGTGACACTGTCCCTCCCAGCTCAGCTGCTGTGGGTTTGGTGCCATATAGAACTAAAGGGGACCTTTTCTTTAATGTAGAGTCATGTTTTAGATCATGGATTTGGTTACATTAAGCATGGACTTCTTTACAGGAGTCAGTCATCCAAGTTTTAAACCACCATTTGATCGTCTTTGTTATAAATAATTAACCATAAAGTTTTTGATTTAAAAAACCCCTCTGTAAAATGGGAGCTAAGGTCTCTGATGTATTCTTCCGCTTCACTGGCACAGTTATATGTGCTGGAAATTATTTATGATGATATGTCCAATCAGTTTTTCAGCCTGCACTCTGACATTCTTAAAATTACAGTGATATTCTCTTCAGGGGAAAAAATAATACATATTTTCCCCAAAGTAGCAATCTTTTCAACTGCTCTTGCTTTTTCTTTTGTGGCACTGCTGTAGCTGTTGGCAGGTGAGGAGCTGCCAGGAGGTGAACTGACATTAAAAATGCCAGAGGTCAGCCCAGCTGTAGGAAAGAAAGAGGCTGTCAAGAAAACAAGTTAACCTTTTTTATGGAAACCTGCTGATTGTACCTTTGGTGAGAACAATGTTGTCCTGTGGCTGGTCTGTTCCTGCTTTGAGAACTGAAATAAAAAAGGGAACTTGAAAAGGTTATATATTTGGTTGCCTAAAGGGGAGGGGCTTTCAGTCTCAGTCCTGTCTGCATTACATTCCAGTTTTTCATTCTTCTTTTTTTTTTTTTTTAATTTGAGGGGTGGAATTCCTTTACAAAAGACTAACTTTGGTTCCTGAACTAATTTCAGAATTATGACCATGATAAGCCTTTCTTTTTTTAAAGTGGCTTACATCAGGCCTTACTTTAAATAGAAATTGCTCATTCATGGCATTAGCAGATTTATTTATAAAACGAGTCATGTTTCTAATTTTTTAGTGGAAATCAGTCTGGAGAGTTTATCTTGGGAGAGTTCTATTTTAAAAAGAACTTCAAAAAAGAACTCAGTGGTGGAGAGATGAGGGTTGCAGATTTGATGTAGGAAGAGTTTCAGTGTAAGAACACAGTTTAATCAGTGAAAAATTACCTTGGAAAATGCAACATAGTACAGAACAGAGGTTTCAATCCTGAGCCCATGAGAGACCATCCTTGCAGTCCCTGTGTTCCTGCTCTGCTCATCAGCACAGTTTAGATGCATCCAAACACGCCCTTCCTGTGAGAAACCTGCATGGAAGCACTGCTTCCATTGGGAGTGTGGAAGTGCAGATCATGGGATGGAGTGAGGAAGGTGTCTCTGAGCATCAGTGTCCGTGCTGGGAGAGTAAAATACCAGCAGTGTTAAAACTTGGGGATTTGTTTTCCTTGGGAGTATTTTACGGACAATGATTTGGATGTGCTCACTTGGCTTTCAGAGGTTTGTTCTGCGTTCTGTATGATTTGTCTGTCACCCCGGTGCTTGCTAAGTGGCTTTGTGGAAGAGAGTCTGAGTTACTTATCCTTACAAAGTTTACAGCTGGAGCAAGGAGATTTCAATCACAGCAGTAGAGGTCAGCTACCTCTTGGTCTCTGCCTTCTTTGCTCTTCCATGGAAATGGAAATCACATCTTTAATATTGCATTTGTATTTCACTTCAGTTAAACTTGTGAGCATTGTTTTTGCTGTATCCTCCATTAAGTAAATTTACATAAAGGTTATGTCAGTATTGCCCAGCCCCAGGGTAGGATTGCATATCCTGGTGCTCACAGAGCTCCTGGGACCTGTTCCAGCGTTTCCTTCATTGATTGCATTGAGTTGACTGGAGAACAAGGATGTAATGCAGTGAAGAGCAGTGAAGGTCTGTGTGAATGTGATCCAAGTCCAGCAGTGATAAATAAGAGCAAAATGCAAATGAGATTTGTGTTATCTGGGGTTGCACTGCCATCTAGTGATCCAGACACTCAAGGTGCTCTCTTATTTTGTCTCCTGCAGATCAGCATCTTCATGACACATTTGTCTAACTATGGAAATGACCGCCTGGGCTTGTACACCTTTGTCAACCTGGCCAACTTTGTGCATACCTGGACAAACCTCAAACTGCAAACCCTTCCTCCAGTTCAGCTGGCTCACAAGTATTTTGAACTATTCCCTGAGCAAAAGGACCCTCTCTGGCAGGTTGGCTGATTCAGAGATCAGAAAAAAATTGTCTTCATGGTGTTTCTTGTTTCAGTTTCATGTACAGAAAAGCATTCATATTTTTAGATTTACTAGTTGGTTCCTTAAAACAGCTTCCTGAAGCTTCAGTATGTGATGGTGTTACCTGCCACTTGTAAAAGGCTGTGGAAATGAATATGTATTAATATGTATAATCAAAATGTATTAAGATGTATAATTAAAATTATCAATCTTTGATTCATTTTATTTGTGACTGTACTTTTAAAAATGTGGGGAAAGACAGGAGAATGCATGTTGTGTTATTTCTCTTCTCCTTTCAGAACTAACAGCAGTGAAGCATTTGACAGAGAGGTGTATATGCATATTCTAGCAGTTAAAGAAATGAACTTCTCTCCAAGTATAGAAGGAGAAAAGAGCACTGAGACCATGGATACCCTAATGCTAAACCCATTCATCAAGTAGAAATAGATTTAGAGTGATTAGAAAGTTATAGAAAAGGCTGAGAACTGCCCAAGGAAGAAGTTTGCCAAGAAGCTGTAGGTACCTGGGTCCTTGCAGTGATAATATGTAACCCAGATATTCTTGAGGTGACTCGACAGAAATACTCGGAGGAGCAAACGTTATTAAATCCAACATTAAAATGTGTTTCAGCTTGCTTGCTCAAATGTTTTCCAGCCTGGGATATTGAATTGCCAGCTTGGAATCTGAGACTGCAAATTTGTACTTAAATATGCATGTTGAACTTCGTACTGTTATTGAATAAAACATTGAACTAGGGGGTCAGGAATTCTGCATTGTACTAAGATAAAATGGATTTAAAAATGGAAATTAGCCTGTTGCCAAATTACTTGAAAAATTAGAGTTACTTAGAAAAGACATTTGTAAGTAACAGTGACTAAGACATACTATATATGGTGTATTTTGTCTATAATGCCCATTAATCTGAGTACAGTTACATATTTTTAAGCCTAGAAAGAGTACAGGAAGATAATTCCCTGCACCTCAGGGCAGTACTGCCAAACAACAGTGTCAAAAACTGTTTGCAAGTGGGATTTCCAAAACAAATTTAAACTGATGCAGTTGTAAAGCAGCAAATGAAAAAAACAAGATGAATATTATGTACTGATTTGAACTGGAGGATCAGAATATGTATGTGTATGGAAAGCCTTAAATCATAATTAATTTACCCTTTTAGTTTAAAAACTGCAGCACGTATAGTGTGGTAGCTGTTCTAGTAATGGAAACTTAAAAATCAGTGATTAGATAACTCATCGGCAATTTTAAGCCTTGCTAACTCGTATGTTATTAATATATTTGTAGATCAGTGAAAATTGGCCGTTTATACATAATTTAAAAACCTTCTCAGATGAGATGACCAGTGAAACTCTGACTTTTGTTCTCTGTTTCAGAACCCCTGTGATGACAAACGGCACAGAGATATCTGGTCTAAGGAAAAAACCTGTGATCGGCTGCCAAAATTCCTGGTTGTAGGACCCCAGAAAACTGGTGAGATTTTATTGCATTTCAGCAAGATAGACTGTGTGTAAGTTGAAATACTTTTACTCAGGCTGCTGTGTAGAGATCTTGATCATCTAACAGCCTTTTTAAATTTTCAGATATCATCCAAGGATACTTTAATAACATGAGTTACAACGACAGAGAGTAAACATAAATAAAATGCAGGGTTCAGGTGTGTGTCAGATTTTTGGGGCTTTCTTTCAAAATGAGTAACACTTGGATCAGTAAGACAGACTCTTGTCAAAGGGGAAAGAGGAGGTGACAGCACAGACATTTGTCAAAGGCTTGGATTCTGAATTGCAAGTCCTTATCTGTCCTGCAAGTGTCTTGTTTACAGAAATCTGGTATTTCTTGGCATTTATTTCAAGTCATGAAATTCCTAATGGACAGTTTGAATTGCAAGATTGCAGTAGTTTATAAATTAACTTAATGGTTAATTTTCTTCCCTGTAATCAGAAAATTGCATATGTGCTTCCTTTCATCTTCACCAATTCCTAATAGCTCCTTGAGTGCAAGAGTTCTAAATTATTTTTTGTGACAGTCTCATTTAAACCAATAATTATTTTTAAAACGCAGTTATTATAGGTGTGAAAAACAGATTTCAGGCATTGGTATTCCAGTTCTTTTGTTAACTATTTACAGTTCTTTAAATGTCTTCATTCCAAAGCTCAGAAAGCACAGAATCTTAGGTAACATAAATCAGTGTCTTCTCACTGAAATGAAATGGAATAAAGCTGGTTTAGTCCATCTGTGAGTATGATCCTCCCCCAAAAATGTATGTGTGTGTTTTATGTTTTAAATCTTGGACTTCTATCCTATTTGCAGGTACCACAGCCTTGTATTTGTTCCTGATCATGCATCCTTCCATCATTAGTAACTCCCCCAGCCCAAAAACCTTTGAGGAGGTACAGTTCTTTAATAGAAATAACTACCACAGGGGGATTGATTGGTAAGATGGGTTATTAGTATAAATATTCAAGTTTATATATTGTGAACAATACAAAAATGACATTACTGTTGGTAATGGTAACTGTGCATATATAGAGTGAGATAAGAAGTAACCTTCAGTGAGATGAGAAAGAAATGCAAGCCAAGAATGGTCTTACTACAGAGTGTCATAAATGCACTAACTTTTGTGAGGCTTTCCTATATAAATCCATATAATAATATATGCAAAACGGTAACAAAATATGTTTTTCTCATTCTCACACGCCTTTGAAGTTGGGACAGTGATGGTTGTTACTTGGATATATGGACACAAAAATTACATTCCTGTTGCAAGTCTTATGAGGAAAAAAAATCAGGGAGAGGCTTTTTTTTCCTTGAAATAGGATTTAGAAATAGGAATCATGTAAAAGGGGGAACAGGGAAAGCCTCCCAAAACGTTCTTTAAAAGTCAAGTAATTGGGAGAACGTGTGTGTGTGTGGGGGTTAGTGGATGATGGTAAAACAAAGCACCGTGTCCCTGCTGCCATGTTCTCTGTGGGTACCAGGGAGTCCCAGGCACAGCTCCACCAAAGTCACTGGTGGTTTCTCCTGCTCTCAGAAGGGCTGCCCTGCAAAGCACCACACGATGAAAGCAGTACCGTGTCGCAGGGGCTGGGGAGCACCACCGAAGGATTAGTGGTTTTTTTGGGTTTTTTGTCTTGTTTCTTTATTTTACCCCCAGTTTAAGGGGAGGTAGTTTTATTGCCTTTGACTTGGTATTCATCCATAAAATTAACAGGGTGAGCACTGTTGTGTGGTCTCAGTGCAGAGATGTCAGATCCAATTTGTTTGCCAGTCACTGGCTTTCCAGAGTTGTAATTGTTGCAGCAGATTCTTACTGGAAAGTGTGGTGAGTCAGCCAGTTACTGCCAGTTGAGAGGTGCTGGATGAACGACTGGGACTGGGAAAGCTGCCTTCTTGCTGCTGAGGCTTTTGGAGTCAGTGAAGATGACAGGCAAGTTAGGCATAGCAGCTCCACACTGATGGAGACAGCCTAAGTACGCTGAGCCAGTTCTTCCACAGAATCAAGATTTTCATGTTGCTGGAAGACCACTTTGCTGCTTCTCTCGTTCCTCCTGCCATATCCACCTCCCTAAGGTGCAGAGACAACTTGGCTGCCAGACCTGTGCCAGATTGCCTTCATCTTAACACGGCCCCAGTGCATGGACCAGGCACAAGCTCCTGCCACGTTCTGCCCAGAGCACCCACCTCTGCACTGGCTGCCCCTCTCACCACTGCCAGGTTCTCACTCTTGAGTCTTGGATCCTCACAGCTATCCGTTGGTGTAGCTGCTCAGACTGGCATTGCCAGACACATCTTTCAGACTTTCAAGTCTGATGCTGGCTTGTATTGAGCTTACTGAGTGGTAATTAGATGAAAGTGCTCTCCTCATTAATCCATTAATTGGCTAGGATTCGTGCAAGAATCACCAATATTCAGTTCAGTTTCTTTTGGGGTTGTGTAGATACAGCTTTATCCCTGCCCCTAACTGAGGCTTTGGCCAGGCTTACCTTTAGACCAAGGCTACCTACAGAAGCTGAAGAGCTTCTTTCAGCCCTCGTGACCTCAGCGTTACCATTTTGAAAGCAGTATAGATGTAAGTTGTCATCAGTGGTCTTCAGGAGAGGTTGTTTTAAATGGCATTTATTTATTTTATCAGTACAGTTTAACTGAAGAATCAAGAAGACAAACATTTCCCATCTATCCTTTTCCCCAACAAAAATGAGAAGCGCTCTGAGGGCCATGGGTAAAGAAGAATATTGCTTGAATTCATCTTCGTAATGGATGAGGAAAGCTCACAAAACTAGAAGGAATACAACCCATGTTTCCCCAAAACTGGGTCTCAGAACAATAAGTGAAATATTTTGTCACTGCCTAGAAACCTTTTACCTAATGAAGCTGTTTCAGTGCAGCTTCCCCACGTAAACAGGCTCCTTTGAGTGAAAGCAATTCTGATAATGAGTATCTTTTTCTTACAGTTTTGCACTGTAATTGATGTCAGCAAAAGGGCAAATTTGGAAAATTCAATTTCTACTCTTGACTTCAGCAGTTTGTTGGGTCTGAAAAGTGAGAATTTGCTAATTTGAAGAAGATACATGAATATTGTAAAATTTTCATCCGGTTACAAAAAAATAGCTGCAATGTATAGTTGTATGTAGTGCTAAGAAAGCTAGTGCCAAGTAAAATATGATCAAAAATGTAATGTAAACTTCTGTTTGCTTCTATTTAGCAATTACCTATTATTTTAAGTGAGTTTTCTAGAGTAAAATATGCTTAACAGATTATCAACCTTTGTGTGATTTTTAAGTAAATCTGAGGATGATGTTGCTTTCCTAGGTACATGGATTTCTTCCCCACTCCTTCTAATGTCACTACTGACTTCCTCTTCGAGAAAAGTGCCAACTATTTCCATTCTGAGGAAGCTCCCAAGAGAGCTGCTTCCCTCATCCCCAAGGCCAAGATCATCACCATCCTCATCGACCCATCGGACCGGGCGTACTCCTGGTACCAGGTACGGACCTTGAAGAACACAGGCAGGCACAAATCAAGGGTTCCACCTTAAGTTCTCCCTGTGTATCCTCTCAGTATGTATGTGCAAGCTTTTATTCATCAGTCAGTGATGATATGTGGTCACACATGGGCTGAGGTATCTCCTAATCCTGGAAATATTTTAGGGGTTGAAGTACCAGAAACCACCTTTTCAAAACTCTGCCTACAATAGAAACATGTAAAAGTGCTTACTTGATGAGTTCATGTAAGTAGCACATACAGAAATTAGTCTATAGACACAGTTATCTAGTTCATGCTCAAAATGCACGATAGATGAAGACATTTTTCTCAGTAAGAACAACCAGTTTTGTCTCGTTTTCCCAGCTTTTGTGGTCTGTAACGTTCCAGCAATGTGACTTCTTTTACAGCATCAGCGATCACATGAAGATCCTGCAGCTCTAAAATTCAGCTTCTATCAGGTGATCACAGCTGGTCCTCGAGCCCCCTCTGAGCTCAGAGCTCTCCAGAAGAGATGCCTGGCACCTGGATGGTACGCTATCCATATTGAAAGATGGCTAACTTACTTCCCATCTTATCAGGTGAATAAGACTGTAACTTGACATCCTAACCTTAGGGATATGTAGATACTCTCTTAAAGTTTACCTTTGTAAAACCCTTGCCTATGCTGATCCCTAGGGATATTCTACAAATCGTTATCCTCCTTCTGGCCCTGTGTAGGATTGGCCCTTAAAAGATGCACATCCTAAGCCCTGGACATCATGTGATAACACGAGGCCGGGCAGACAATATCATATGATCGGTATCTCCTTGGCAGATTTATTTCTGGAATGGATTTCCATGACATTAGCAGTGTGTCTGGCACTGCTCCCCACCCGACAGTTAAAGTTACTTCTCGTGAGGGAGCTTGGCTGCAATCCAAGCCTTCTGTTTTTCCAGGACTCTTCTGGCTGAGACAAGTTGGCTGAAATCTGCACCTTCTGTTTTCCCAGAGCGTGCCAAGGAAGCTCTGATGCATCTATTTGGTGTTATTCTCCACATACTCTCTTCTCAGCCAGCCTTGTATCTCTCTTTGTGAGATACACAATACTGTAATATGATGGTACTCTTATGAAATTCTCTACACTATGTTGTCATTAGCTTTTCTCCAAAATCAAGGCATGAATATTGAACAATAAGCATTGTCATACAGATTATTGCCAGATTTTACATCCCACAGTGATAGCAAAGAACTGGTAGCCCTATGTTTTCTCTGTAAAAGTACTAGCCAGTAATACGATTTTTGCTTGGCTGGACCAATCTTTCTCAATTTCCTGCCAATATTTCTTATCTTTCTAGGCCCTTTGTTATTATTTCTCTGTTGTCACAACACCTTCCAATTTAATATCATTTCATATTTAATTAACATGCCATTTACCTGTGTCATTAATGATGATGATAATTAAAAGTGGACCGGTTATCGTTTCCTGGTGCAGTACTCTCCATGTAATGAAGGAGTTTGACAGAGGTGGAAGTTTCAGTTTGAAGCTCAAAATAATGAATTTCAAATTAGACTTCCATTTATCTGTTGTAGTTGCTAATTATTGATGGACACCAGCTGAGAACTGACCCGTCTACCGTAATGGATGAAGTACAGAAATTCCTGGGAGTTTCTCCTCATTATAATTACTCTGAAGCCCTAACGTGAGTTAATTAATTCGTCTTTTTCATGTGTTCCTACATTCCTAAAATACCAGTTAGCCTGTAAGTAAGGTCACTGCAAAATAAAGCCTCTCATACTTGTTTGAGGTGTCAGTAGGATGTATTCTTCAGAACACAGTTCAGGGTTGAATTTACCACAAGTCATCCACTGAGCCCCTCAGTGCTGACAAACAGACAAAGCTTTGTGAGAACTGGGTTCTTTTGGATTCTGACACTTAGATTTGGTTGCCCTTAAAATAAGGCTGATAGCTTTAGGTTTACTCTTTTAAGTCTTCAGTCTAAACTGTGGGGATTTATCCTCCTTGCACTATTTTACAGCTTTTACACCACAAGATATTTGTTTCAGGTTCGACTCGCATAAGGGATTCTGGTGTCAGCTCCTGGAAGAAGGAAAAACAAAGTGTCTTGGAAAGAGCAAAGGCAGAAAATACCCTCCTATGGATTCTGAGGTAAACTACTGTGCTCATTGGCATTGTGCAGGGATTCAGCTGCCACATATGGGACATGATGCAGGCAAAACCATAAGAAAGGAGAGAAGATAAAATTAGGTGCTTCTGAAACTGTCCCCTTTACTTTATGGACTTAAGCAGCAGAGGCTTTTTTTCTCCTGGTACTTAAATTGCAAGTAACTTCATGTCAGTAGAGTCAACTGACACAAAATCATTGAGTGAGAAGGATTTTGGTAGAGGTAAGACAAGACTGTATTTGTTTACTGTTGTCTTCTTCAACTCTAAATACTTCTGAAAATGAGGTTACTAACCGATAATATCTACATATGAAGATAATTTGGAAACTTTCATTTCCATCACAGTGCAGTAAGTTCAAAGTAATTGCATCAAGTCAGTGTGATTCTATATTCACTGTCTGAGAGTAGAATTAAGTCCTTGAGTTCAGTGTTTATTTGGACAACCTCTTTTTGTTTTGGAATTATCTTTTAAGAGTTCAGCTCCTAACTGAAGGGCTTAAACTTGCATGCACTAGATAGCATAAAACCATATTGACTGTATAAGAGAAAGTGAAGTTTTGACACATGTCAAACTAACTTCGAAACATCAAATTCCCAGCAACTGCAGTAGAGCATTTTATTAAATAAAAATACCTCCTTTTGTATCCATCAGTGCAGGGCCTTTCTGTCAAGCTACTACAGAGATCACAATGTGGAACTGTCAAAACTTCTTCACAAATTGGGACAACCCTTGCCATCGTGGCTGAGACAGGAGCTACAGAAAGTGAGATAGCATTGGAAAACAACTGTTTGAAATCTCCCTTCCACACTTCAGTCATCATACCTAAACTGTCCAGCAGCTACCAGAAGGTCTTGTAAGATATACCTCTTCGAAAAAGTGTAGAAGATAGAAATTATTTCCATATGCTGGCATGTGGATTGTAAAAAATACATGCATTTCTTAGAGCTCTGGCGGGCCACATCTTTCATACAAACATTTCTGGGCCTGTGGACTTGTGGACCAATGTGCACAAATGTGGAAGTTATTTACAGCTGGTAAAAGCATCAGGGATACATGACCTGTCCAATTCCATGGTAAATATTTACATTTTTATATATCAGTTTTAAAGTATTGTGTCTCATGTAGGTTTTGTAGCCCATTGTTAGGCCGCTGACAGTTTTTCGTACCGTTTGATTATTGTGTTACATAAGGTAAGAAAAGTTAATTGTAGCACAAAATGCCAAGTGTACTTCTGCCTTTGGAATCAGCTTGGTGATACCCAAAGTGTGTACAAACCCAGGTGAGAAGTACAGTTTGTGTGGTGTATCTGATTTAGCTGTGCACAGCGACTTACGCAGAGCAAAATCTGGAAGCCACAGGCAAAAGCGGTGTAGAAAAAAACAAACTCACACAAACAAAGCTATGGGAACTTCGTTTATATCCTGTAACAACAAACCTTTACAGTGGGGTCAGGACCTCTGTCCATAATTATGTCTGATCTTATACTGACAGAAATGTTAGAATATAGCCATTATCTCAACAGAAATTCATTTGGACATGTGAAACACAAAAATTGCAGTATAGTCCTCATGAGCAGTATTAGACTTGAGCAATTGTGACCCAAACTGGAGCGGTGGAACAAACTCCTGGTTCTGTTAGCAGCCAGATGCAGGCACTGCCCTGCACAGGCTTGCTGTGAGTCACGAGTATCTGCACTGAAACGGATGAAAAACTCCAAGAGAGTAGAAACAGATCCATACGTTTGTTGCCTTAAGTTGCACCTCTGTTTTTTCCCTTATTTGCCTTTTTGCATTCCAAGATCCTTCAACCTTATCAAAATTGTAGCACCTTTCAGTAACCTTCAGTTTACATCAGCTGCAAAAATGTATCGGGTTTCGAGAAGAAAACACTGTCCTGGTTCCAAACGTCTTAAACATATTTGGTATTAAAAGTTGAGGACGAGATCAGTGACAGCTGCAACTGAGTGTGGCCTTAATGCTTCTGCACTGAACTTCGGCTCTGAGTGTTTCTAAAGGCATGAAGGGGTAATGAAAACAAAAGAGAACTGCAGTACTAAATGCAGTGTTTTATACAGTAGCTCTTACAATGTTTTCATGCTTTGTTTTAGGGTGAATACTTAAAAACATGCATCAAATGGTGGAAAAACTTTCTGTGTCTCAGTGCTGTTCTACGACATTTCTGTAATCATATGATTTAATTTCCAAGGTAATGGAATGGAAACCAGTCTGTTATTCCCTAAACAGAAAACAGATGTTGAGATCCTTACTTTACCTCTAACTGGTAATCTTTATTATTTATTGATTTTGTCTGTGTAATACGTGGTTTTGATAAGCCTGTAAAGAAAAAAATCTAGACAAATTTGCTGTATATACCAGTATTCTTTACACAGCACATTTTTGCTAAGGGAATATGCATGATTAATGATGAGGAGCTACTAGAGTAGACATTTTTTAAGATGAACATCTTTATTATTTATTAGAATGAGAATTTTCATTTCATTTTAAATATTCAGTGTCATGTGGATTTGTCTCAAAAGCTGACTTGTCTTAAAATACTTCTTATTTGATAAAAGAAATACTCTGGATTCTGAACATCTGTAAAAGCAAGTACTCTGCATGCTATGGACAGCTCATGCTTCCTGCAAGCATCTATATAGATTTGTTACAACTAAATTGAATAACTGGAGAAAATACCTGGGGTTTTCATCCCGGCATGATTGATTTTACCCTTGATGTAACCTGATGTAACATCACTCAAACATTTTTTAAAAATCCCCAGGGATTGCACAAAGCTCCCATTGTGCACTGCTGCCTCAGTTACTCCATGTTCTTCAGTGGAACAATTAGAAAATGGAAGAAAATGGGAAAAACCTTGGGCACTATCAGGTGCCTGATATTTCAGGGTGAGAGAGCCATCTGCACAGAGATTTGAATGCCTCCTACATGCAGGAGGAATGGCCCTCAGCCACATTCCGAAGTTCATTCTTTGCTTTAAAGAATTGCCTCTCTGTCTTCCTTCCCTGGGAAAAGAATGGGAATGAGTGGGCAGCCAAGGACAGGGCGGTGAGGGGGACTTACACATTGGTCACATTGTCCCCTGGGAAACTGTAGAGCCCAGCTGTGGTCACCACGAGGCACTGGCATAGTAAGTCCTCCGCATGCACGACCTTGCCCTTTGATCACTGTTTTATAAAAGGATGGTAAAAAGCCACATCTTCTTTTCTCCAGGGCTATTCTACTTCAATATGTTCTTCTATTTAACAGGAGCCTTTAAAAAAGAGAGTGACTTTTAACATGAAGTCAGCTTGGTGAAGGATGAGGAGGCTGAGCACAGCATGCAGACAGCAGCTAGATGAGTTATTGCCCATATCATAGGATGGACATGAGTACAGCAGAGTAAGCAAGTCATACCACATGAGTTACCTGGCAAAGTTTAACCTCTCTCTTCACAGCTTACCTACAACCAGTGTTGGATTTCCAGAAATGGGCTATCAGTATTAATACTCTTAAAAAAATATACTGATTTCTTAGAATGAATTTCTGTTTGCTAGTCAAAGTCAGGTATTTGATTGTGGCTGGTAACACAGCCATGGTTTCTGTTCCCCTGATAGGTAACTGCACAAGCAATTTCTTTGACAGCTGCTTGATTATTTGAGCTTCACCTTTATTCTCCTAAATCAGATTCTGAAATTTGCTTTCTGCAGACCTCTGTGCCATTAAAAACCAACATGTGTGGTTATGAGCAGCGAGTGACCATTGGGGGGGAGGTGTAAACACAGAGACTGATACTCAATTACCTAATTATTTGAGCAAACATTCCTGAAAATACTGTGATATTTTCCCAGTTCTACTTGTGCAGAAGGAATTAGTTTGAATGATTTGCAGACTATCTTGTACAGAATATCCTTTTTCATTGCTTAAAAATGTGAAACTTCCTCAGGAAGAAATTAAATAGATATTTCGATGTTTATAGATGTAATACTCGTCATTCACATTGAATGAAAATTGCTGGAAACATTTTTCTCAGAGTTTTTTTAAATAAAAAAAATAGATATTATTCTGATAGTGGCATGGTATTTGAAGTGCAACAATAAACTCTGATAAGAAAATGTGTGGAAGTGCCTTTTGTGTTCACAAAAGTTGTCCTTTTCCAGGTCGGTTATCAGCTATTGCAGCTTGACACTGAGCTACCACACAATCCAGCAGCACAGGAGCAGCATGAAATGTTTTCAGAAATGAAAAATGTTGCTTACTCTTTCTGTGAGTGAATATTGCTGCTTTATGCAGCTGCTTGTTTTACTGCTTTTGCTTCCTGCTTACTTTTTATTTCTTGTGCCAGAAATTGCTAATGTGCTGGAGAAACATCTCCAGAGTTTGCTATTGGTAAGATAACAACCAGAATTTATTCAAATTACTTGCCTTGGGGATTCGTAATTGTGCCAATGCATCAGCCTACACAGACATGAGAAAACCCTTCTGAGGAGAAACCTCTAAAATATGGTATGAATCACTAAAGGAAGATTCACTCTTATCAATACACTTGGAATAGAAAAATGTATTTATCTAGCTGCTTAATATCTTCATAGGAGTGTGGAAAATAGGAAACCTACGTTAACAAAACATTCACTGTAGAGATAAGATGCAACCTATAATTAAGCAGTCTGAGCTTCTTGCATAATACCCATCTCCATAATCTATTAAAAATAATAGAAGTGAAATTATAAAGTCATAACAGGTAGTAAGCCAAGGGAAGAGATCCTTGCTGCAAATAATTCCTTCTTGACCTCTCTCTCAAATTTATCTGCTTTCATGTCATATTTCTTTTTAATTCTTCAAATCTCCAAATCGTTAGAGCTCAAAGGCAAAAGACACTCTTTTTTTTTTTTTTTGTCTCTGTGCACTACACGGATGAAGAAAGCACAACAGTCAGCATCAAAGGACAAATCCCTGGAACAGGAGAGCAGGCAGCAGCTGAAACCAAGGACTAGGGAAACCTGAATGGAGGAGGAGTTTAACACAAAGTAAGGGTGATAATTTCAAAAACATATATTGAGCTTGTAGCTGAGGATGACAAATAATAGTTAAATAAGATGTTGTGGTCTGAATGGTACAGTAATTAGGGAAATTTAGATTTGGCATTAGGAAGCATTTCCTTATAGAAAGCAGACTGTGAACAGGCTCCCTGCAGCGGTGGTTGTTGCCCCAGGCCTGTCAGTGTTTAAGAGGCATTTGGAAAATGCCCTACAGCAGGCTTTAATTTGGGTCGGCCCTGAGGTGGTCAGGCAGTTTGTCCCTGCCAACTGAAATGGTCTGGTCACTTCCATTCTATTGTATTCCACCCTGTACTAATTAAAATCGAGGGTGTGGGAATTTGGCCAGCGTTAACCTATAATAGGAATTTGGCCAGCGTTAACCTACAAATTAAGCATTTGCTTATACAGACTGGAAAAGGTGTTCACCTAAAGGGATGACTTCATTTTTCTAGCACACCCCTTCTTTCTTCTTAGTCTATGGTTATCAAATAACAAGCAGGGTTGGTTTAGCATTTATGGCTGGACCAAGGCCAAATACACATATAAACACACTTGTATCCACATAGCTAAAGCAGCACCGATGTCTTGGCCAGCTGAAGGGCTCTACTTTGGAGTAACTGCGGCCTCTTTTCCGTGGATCGTTTAATCCGTTTGCCCTCGAGGGTGCTACCCCGTAGCTTCAGAAAGGACCAGGAACAGATTGATCCATTTACGTTTCGCGCGTTCCCTCCGCCCTGGGGTTGTCGCCTAGCGGGGGGCGGGCCCCGCCCACGTCCCCGCCCGAAGCCCCGCCCGAGGCCCCGCCCACGTCCCCGCCCGTGCCCAGTTCCTGGTGTCGTC
>VYXB01009076.1:12873-49788 GCA_013397135.1 Pachyramphus minor | reverse complement strand
GTTGGCGGTGGAGGGGGGGGGTCGCGCGGGGCGACCGTTGGCAGTGAGGGGGTGGCGCGCGGGGCAACCGTTGGCGGTGGAGGGAGTGGCGCGCGGGAAGCGAAAGAGAGGCTGAGGCTCTGAGGGGGAGTCTGAGGGTGAAGCTGAAGCCGGCGGTGCTGGTGCTCACGGACCGGGCGCGCTCTTCTCCTCAGCGGAGCCGCCGTGGCAGAAGAGCGGAGAGAAGTGGGGCGAGCAGCAGGTGGGTTTCGTGACGGGAAGGGCGGCAGAGTGGAAGCCGTGAGGAGGGAGGGAGGGGAAAATGGCGGCTGCCACGTGGCGGGGTGGGAAACGTTGATCCATGACTCCATGGGGGCTGCCGCCTGTGGCTGACTCCCTTCCTAGGCATGGAAGAGCAGAGCCTTGCGGATTGGCACAACTCGTACCTTCTTGTGGGTGTGAGTCGTTGACTGTAGCAAGTAACAAACCGAGTCTGCCACGGGGCTGGCCGTCTCCCCCTGTTGTGGTATGTGGTTGTTTGGTTTTCAGTTTTCACCTTTTTTGTCTCCAATAAGCGATTACAGCGCAGTTTTTAAATTTGGTGGTTTTTTTAATTTTACAGGAGCACAGAAGCTGAAAATATGGAGACGTATCTGTTCGTGAAGATCCTCCCCCATAAAAGTATGTGGCTGGATGTATAGTACATAATAAGCTCTTCAGGAGTAAGATTTTGATCGTGAAAAATACCAATTTGATAATTTATGTTTAGCGATTAATCTGCTGCTACTTGTCCTCTGAAATCAAGGTATAGCTTTGGTGTTTTATTTTAAGCCAGACTTCATTTTTGCTTGGTTTATTGTCGAAAAATAAACCTGACTGCATTAGTGTGACTAGGAGGAATTGGGTTTGGGTGTAAATGCATCAGAAAAAATCTACTATTCCTGGCATAAAAGTCACATTGCGAGTACTCTTACCTGCCAAACCAGAGGCATCCCAATTCACAGATTTCTCGGGGATATTTTGTGCAAGGGAAATGTCTTTTTCAATAAGCACGTCAGTACTAAGCGGAATCTGCAGTTATAGGAGCAGAGGGAGACACGAGGTCGATACTAAAAGCACTGTTTCAGCACATCCTGCTGTTCAGTGATGTCTGCTGTGTTGTATATTTTCCCGGTAGCAATATTATACTGCCTCAAACTTGTTTTTAGAGGGGAAAAAGACCGAAGTTGTGATGACAAAAGAAAATGGGGGTAAATTCCACATGTGAATTCTAGGAGTAGCTGTGACTAAAATTTTAATTTTTGCTTAAGGTGGGGTGGGTCTGTATAATTTACTGGAACTGATGCCTTTTGTGAGCAGTTATGTTTCTGGTTATCAAGCAGAGCTAGTAAAAGGTAATTTTAGGCTAGATCTTAACAACGATGTTTAAATAAAGTTAAGATTTGGAGCTTTAATGAGAGATTTTGCAGTCCATCTCATCTTGGCAAAGAGGGGCTGGAACGCAGCTTACTGTACCTAAAATTAGCCTTGGCTGCTTCTATACAGGTACAGTTAGGACAAGTAGCCCATTTTGTGCAGCTTTCAGGGATGTGCTGCTCCTCTGTGGGCTGTCGCTAAGTGTTGAGCAATTACAGTAATAGTTTTGGTAGTTCAGTGGCTGTGCTGCACTGTCCTGTGGCTGACCACACGGCAGTGACACATGCACCTTGAGTGGTGGCTCCTCTGATGCTCAACTAGGTTAGAAGGGTTGTCACAAAGAGTGTCTACTGCAGAAGCTGAAGGTAAGTTTTTGAAGTCTAGAAAATGGTTGTGGAAACTTACAGTCATGATCTTGGTGTCTATGCCAATACAAAGCGTTTAAATGTATGAATAAATCAATAAAGAGATTTTGGCTGCAAGTGTGGCTTCTTTCTTTCTGCTGGTAATCAAGATGAGACCTGTGCATGTTCACTGGAATGACTTACACATGCCAAATCTGCCTGTTCTGGGGATACACCTTTTGGTAGGTAGGCCTTACATTTGGCAGAATCTGTGGTTTCAGGTGGCTGATGTATTGTCTGGGAACCATTCCAGGAGGGATGTGACTTTGATCAGAGGTTACTGCTGCAGTGATGAAACAGTGGCTTTAAATGTAGCTGCTTTTTCAGCTGTAGTTCCTGGGGGGGTCCATATCTGCAAAAATAGATGCAGCTCCAGTAGATGGTGAATCATTGCAAAATCAGACAAGACATTTTGCTTATGGGTAAATTAGCTAATACCACCTGTGCTGGCACAGTCTTGCATGGGATATTAGGAAATCTAGGCTAAGGAGGCTTTGAATGGGCTGGGAAACAAAGTCTATGAAGCTAAGAACTGAGATCATCAGCAGGCAGTGTAATTCCTGCTAGGTGTTTGGCAACTGAGGTGGGAATTCCTGTTGGGAGTGGATGGAGTGGAAGTGTGGACTCCTGATTACAACATGGATTAGAACTGTGGAAACTACCTCTGGTGGTAGTGTTATGTTTTGGTTGGGAGATCAAGGAACTGTCATAGGAAACATCATCTTATTTTTCAAGCATATGCTTTTGCTGCCAGAGTGGAAGTACAGCTGAATGTATATTCTCTGTGGACCTATAATAAGTAATCCCACACCTGTTTAATTGGTAGTGTATGATTCCTCTCTGCTTTTAAACAGCCCTATCATATGGCATCCTTACTGCTTGGCATTCCAAGCTTGTGGCTGCCAAGCCTGGAAGCCAACAATCATGAGTGTGTACTGTGAGTTTCCTTTTCTCCAAGAAGACTTGGCTTGTGTAGTAACCTTAGTGCTTCTAGAAAATAACATCATTTCTTACCTTCCACCAGCAGATGCCAGGCAGGCTGGTCAGGAGAGAGCTGGGGCTGCCCCAAAACAAGGTGTGGGGCAGAAAAGTGCTGCTGTTGTGGCAAGCACACTGATGCAAAGTGGCTTCCTGAGCTTTGGCTCTATGAAGAAAGCCACGTGTAGGTAAATGAAATGGGAAGCAGCAGGAGTAGGGCTGGGGATTGGTTTTGCCAGGGAACTTCTTGAGTATAAATACTATAGCACAGGAAGGCATGAAATAGTTGCAGTAGCATTGAAAATGTATTGAGGACTGACCTTTTGTTATCTAAAAGCTGTTACAGTGCTGTATCTCTGGAATTTAGACAGCTAAGGTTCTTGGTATGCTGCAAGTAGTCATAAAATGGGATCTTGGGTTACCTGTGGTTTTACAGGTAAGTACCTTTTGTGGGAAGTTGTTTGGGGTCATGATAATAGATTCTGTGTGTCAGTTGCAGTGTTGCATCTGCTCTTGTATATTCTCTGTAAAATGAACAAAAGGGAAGTTGAGGAGGGCTGCATCTAAGTATAAGTCTTTACAGTGTAAAGACTGGATAGATTACAGACTGGTGTTCAGGGTGGTCATTGGTAGTAGAAGTGCTAATAGTTTATGCCACTATTAACACTGTGGCCAACCTGCTTAATAGAAAAAACCCTTAGCATAGGCTGAAAAGCAGGGCGTTTTGTATAACCTCATTTGTTAAAAATGTTGAGGGAAGATCAGCAAGGGTCAAAAAATTCTTAGGCAGTTTTAAGAGTGTAGGATTAACTTATTTATGACAACCTAACTGGTCTGAGTTAAAGTAGTAGGAATTCTGTCGTACAGGACAAACTTCCCTTTCTGGGGAAATAGCCCTAAGCTTATGTGCTTTGAATTAAATAGTTTCAAGAGCACCCTTTCTCATTTAATGAAGCTCACATGAAGTTTATGCAGCTGATGTTCCTGCAGCACCTGTCTGTACATGCACAGTATTAATGTCCAGAGGTTGTAGTCAGTGTGGCAGTTTTTATTGTATACACGTACATCATCAGGCTCATGGAACAAAAATGAGGATGGCATAACACGGAGACAATTTCATTTACAGTTAGAAACTGGAAAGGCATGCTCAGCATGGAAACAGTAGTGCAACATCTTAAAAGCTAATAAAGCGTCCTACTGAAAGCAGTACTAGCAAACTATTGTACTAAATCTGTTTACTACACTTAGTGTGCAGGCTTAATTCCCACCCCCAAGTATCGTACTTCGGTGGTGCAACTTGTAAAAGAAGATGATGGTTTCCCCTGTACACAATGCATATATTGCACCATATGGCCTACTTCACCACAAGACCCCATTGTCTCGTGTAGCAAAGCTTGGACGGTACAAGTGCCTACATTTTGACAGCCTTACGTCCCTTGTAACTGAGTGGGCTGTGGATAAGGAAAAATGTAATGGGGTCAATGTTCACTAGCACAGTGTTTCACATTGGTCTAACAGCAGCTGGTCACAGTAACATCATTTTTGATGTGTTTTTAAGTAATACACTTCACACAATTTCAAATAGCATGGAATTACAGAGAACTAAAATACATTAAAGCACCCCATGTACTAGTTTAGCACCATTTCCAATAAGATATTTAAATTAGTCATGAACCTTGAAAACTTAAGTGTGAGGTCAGAGAGAAATAAAGGGCCAAGTTTTCAATCACATGGGCTTCTGCAGCGTCACTGCCCCTTTGTATGCAATTGAGCTGTGGGTATTTGTTACAACACTAGAGAGACACAGAACCACATAGAAATGAATGATTGCCCACTTAGAGCATGTATGCAAGCATCCCACTTTTTCACAAGACACCACAGGTCATAGGGTGTTTGGGGAATAGGGAACAGGGAAACAGTCACTGGTGGTCACAGTTTGCACAATCACTATGTGGTGACACATCTGCCACACTTGTCACACTGGAGTGTTTCATGGCCCACAGAGACTTCAGTTCATCTTTTTATGGGCATGTTTGTTAATGGAATACACAGAGCACACTTGAGATGGTCAGAATGGCCTTTGATAGGGATTGTGGAGATGGTGCTGAGCTGTCCTGGCTCCCTCTCATCTGCAGTCATAGGTGTTTTTCTGTTAGTGTTGCACTAAGATGGTGATAACCTGCTGTGTTCTGTGTTCTACGTTCAGTGGGGTGGCCCTTTCTAGAAGGACAGTAAGCTGATTATCAGTGCATTTTTATAAGTTGTTAAGGTTTTCACAGCATAGGGAACAGTATTTGGAAAAGAGATTAAATGGAATCCAGATGTGTTAATGCTTCAGAAGTCAGCTTTCCTATAAAGATCAATTTGAACCAGTGCTGTAACTAAGCAGGAGAGAGCTGTCTAAATATTACCTTGTAGAAAACAGTAGTTTAAGACTATAGACCTTGTCAGACAGGTTTTGGCTCAACATCTCCATTGTCTGCATGTATAACTTTCTCTTATAAGATTGGCAGAGGTTCTTTGCACTACTTGAGTAAACCCCAGCAATGAGAAGAGTGGGATATTTGTTAGTCTGACACTCTGGTAAATAGGATAAGTAAATCTCTAAAAATGCTGCATTTACTCAAAATTACAGATTTTGAAATCTGACAAGTGTTACTTATCTAGAGGAAGGAAAAGTGGTCATTTGTTTTTTTTATTTAGCTCTTGCAGCTGTGCAGGATGTTTGTGAGGAAACAGTCAGTGTACTACCTGTTTTACTTGGGAATGTACTTTATGCACACTAAACTGTGAGAACATTTATCAGAATAGCTGGGGATCTGATTATTGGCAATGATTTTCCTTCTAACATTTAGTACATACTCAGGATTACTACAGCAAGAATCCATCTGCTAATGGTCTCATTAGCTACTGAAACATGAGTCAAATTTAGAGGACTGAGTGTAAGATCACAGGGATAATAGGCAGACAGTCAAGAAATTATTAAATAAACTAGACTGAAGATTAATTGAGATCTGTAATTAATTCTAGAGAAGCTTGGAGCATAAATAGCTTGGAGCTACTGCAGTCTTCCGGTGGACAGTGAGTCTCCCGGTGAACTCTCCAGCTGTCCTGTTCCAGTGTTACTCTCAGCTGGGTATCACTTTCCCCTTAGATACATGTAACTTGTTCATACAATAGATAAACTTCCTTGCCACAGAGGACAGTAATCCCTAATTGGAAAGGCTGTGTGTATACAGCTTGGATTTAACAAAAAGAAAAACACACGAATCAGGAAAATGTGCCTGTTTCCACCCACTGTGGGCCCCAGCTGTGCACTGTCTGTGCTGTTCAAGTTGTCCTGCTTCAAAGTTTGGTTTTCATTCCAGACATTCATAGTTTGGTCACACTTTTTATCCAGGGCACAAAAGAGGATACTTTTGTGTAGACACCTGGGGAATCCTTGACCCCACAGCCATAGCCCCAGGAGGTCACCCCATACACCACCCAGCTTTCCCCTGGACGTTCACACATCAGTGGTCCACCGCTGTCTCCCTGACAGCTGTCAACACGTTTCTGCTCCTGGACGTTTCCAGCACACAGCATTCTTCCTGTGAATCTTCTTTTGTAGCGCTCCTCACATACCCTCTTGGGAAGCAAGGGGATGGCAGCCTGCTGTAGTGTTCTTGAATAAGCCCGTCCTAAAAAGAAGACCCAAATTACTGTCTTGTTACTGGTTAGCCTTGGAAACATAAATGGGATTTAATCCAGTTTATGCTCCCAGCCATCACGCTGTTTTGTGCTGAAATAAAATTACTTGAAGCAGGACTAAATACTGAAAAAAAAATCTACTGTGCATTAAATATAATACTAAAATATATAGCTATTGTACATGTGAAATATAGATGCTTTAAAAAAAACCCAAAGAAGTAGCTTGTGTTCTCTGGATCTTTCCAAGGCTGGAGTTTGGTTATATACTTTCTCCGAGAGTATATACTTGAATACTTACATGGGGAAGCAATTTTTGGGAGTCTTGAGCAGTGGAGATTGAAGTCATAGAAATACCTAATTTCTAGGTCACCAGTTCAAATCCAGTCCAGCCCAGCCTGACAGGTGCTGCATCTTCTGCTGGCTTCCATGTAGAGCATCCAAATTTGGATCTTTGTACTTCCTTTCTATAGCTTGCACCTCTTTTTCAGTTAGAATCATGGGAAATGAAAGCCAGTGTTGGTTTGGCCTTTTTAAAGTAAAATCTTAATAGTTGTAAAGTAACTGTGATTCACACCATAAGTGTGAAATGTCAGCTGAGGTACTGGATGATGTAATTTCTTACCATAATTGAAGCCAATTATTGCTATGGTTAATGTTTCCTTAAATAGACGTCCTAAGTTAACAATCTTGCAGGACTTGCAGTGAATTTATGTAGAAAGGCTAGACAGAGCTAGGTGAGGAATTAACAATTGTTTTTAGCAAAAAAGGCCCCCTCCAAGTCTGTGTCCTTTACTGTAGTACAGTGACCCAGACATCTGTGCACACAGATTAGTGCATGTGAAGACGAAGAACCGACACTTGGCCGTGCCACCTTGTCTCCTTGCCAGTTTGAGTGAGTCACTGGAGCAATGGCTCAAGTGTGGTTGCTGACTTGCACTGTGAAATGCACCATAAAAACATAAAAGTAAAACATGGTTATCAATTTGTAAAACATTTAAAGGACAAAGACCTTTGAAGAAGAAGAATCTCTTGCTGACCGAAAAAGTGACTAGCAGCCTGGAATGCAGATTGCATTGTGGCTCTCCTAAATTTTGGCAAGATGTTCTATTACTTGAAAGTGTCAGTGGTAACAAGGGAGACTAAAATGTCACTTGAAATTCTATTCCATCTACATTTTCTGTCCCTTTTTCTATTGAAGTAGTGTTATTTAAACAGCCTTTCCAAAATTAAAACATGCATGGTCCTTACCTTTAAAGTAAGTTAGTAAAGTACTGAGGCAGTGGGTGATAAGCTGCTGCACAGGGTGAGCCTGGCAACACCTAAGCTTTTTATTTGGACTTGTCAGTCTAAATGAGGCCATTTTACTGCCGGGGTCTCTGATTTAGAGTGACATGGTTAATCACTGCTTTTCAAACACAAACTAAATTCAGTCAATAAAATGTTGTCATTCCTGGTTAAGGATCAGGAGAGGAAGTATTCCCCTTTGCAAAAGCAGTACAGTTGTTTCATTTTGAGCGTTTTCATATTTTAGGTCTCTGAGGTTTGTGGTTTTTTTAAAAGCAGCCTCAGCAAGATTGGCACATGGAAATCATTAAAACATTTTTACCTGTGTCACCCCATCCAGTGATATAACAGTTGGGAGCAGTTTTCTGTGGTCTCTCTCTCCTTAATGGCAAACAGGCAGGTAAGACGTGGGTGCTGAACCTGGCACACTGTTCCTCTGGGCCCTGTAGCCTCACCAAGGCAATGTCGTAGTCGCTGCTGTCAGGCCTGTACTCTTTATGCATCACAATCTGTTGCACTCCAATTTCTTCCTCATACTCCTCTGGTACCAGGGTGTGATAGTCTCCGACTCGCACAGCGTAATTCCGAGTGTTGTTGCCATACCTGAGATTGGGGTGAAAACAATTAGGGCTGGCTCGTGCAAAGTCACATCCTAAACAGGCAAACACATTTCATCAGGGTCTCTGTTATTCATGTAACTCATGATACCAAGAGATGTTTTTAAAGAGCAGAAATGCTCTCTCAGGTGTTTAGATTGACATCCAAGGACAAATACAAATACAAAAATCTTCTGACTTTTCAGATTGGGCTCTGTTCCTTTTTCACAGGCAAGTTCCTTAGGGCCATCTGCCAAGACTGACACTGATTTTAAAGGTGTCATTATAATGTATTTCAATATATTGTCAACATAATATATAGTATATTTCAAAGGTGTGCATTATAAATGTGTTTAGTTGGGGTAACATGAACTGCCTGTAATTACAATGAAATCCTGAGTGCTAACATCGTTGTGATGCTCCAAATAATTATTGAAATGAAAACAAAGTTCAGGCCTGTTTTGTAGGTTGGTTGAGAAATTCTGGAGTCTTAGAGAACTTGATAAAAA
Organism: Pachyramphus minor; assembly: GCA_013397135.1. Taxonomy (NCBI): domain Eukaryota; kingdom Metazoa; phylum Chordata; class Aves; order Passeriformes; family Tyrannidae; genus Pachyramphus; species Pachyramphus minor. The sequence continues at coordinate 40,932 of VYXB01009076.1, read as the reverse complement.
CCTCTTACATCAACTGAAGTTATAGTAAGGAAGACAAAGCATATGTGCATCACAAGCACCTATAGTCAAAGTGACAGAAGGCCTGGAAATCTTAGACTTGTGTTTCATATAAAATGATCCCAGTTTCTTTCACATCATAGACTAAATGGTAAATGCATTAGAAATTACTACTGTGGGTGAAATAACAATTTTCTGTGCATGCCTTTGGAGCTTTTTGTATTACAGGATACAGCCCTCGGGAAAATTCAAACAAGGCAGTACTGTTTGGTACGTGTATTTATTTTAAAATCTGGCTAAGTTAACAGAAATATTTTCCCTTTGAATTACCCCTTTTCCTAATAGCCTTCATCAGGAAACATAAAAGGCTTTTGCAGAAAATGCCCCCCAGTGTTCCATCACCTTCTAACCTATACCTGCTGTTTGCATACCCTCCAGCAATGTGCTGTCTCCATAGCTTGCTAAAGCTGGCTGGAGGAGCAGCAGGCAAAGCAGGAACATTACAGTTCACTGCACAATATACAGCTGTGCCACTGAGTGTTTCTTCTTCTTCTTGTGGGCTGCATTCCTGGTTGCCTGCAAAGCTTGCTTTGTCTGATTCTACAGGTCTTCAGCTCTTCCATGAGCAGCATTTCACTTGCGGGCTTCTAAGGAGAGAGCTGTAGGCTGTGAACAAACATCTGTTCATCTGAAGATGAACTTCTATACAGGATAAATGAAGGGGGGGTTTCTATGCCTCATATTTCTAATTATCCAAAGTAATTTTTTTATTTTTAATGTATAGACCTTCGAATTCCCCATAGGTGTCAGAATCATTCTAGACAAAACTTATAATAAGATGAGTGGCTTATAAAATGAAAAATAGCTTCAAACCATTTTTGATCTTAAATTATGTGTCTGTGAAATTACTGAAACCAGTAATATCAGTATACTACTTGTGAACAATTCTGTGTTTAATTTTTATCCCTAGTACAGATGAGCCCACTTTGGTTACCTAAGCAGTGCTCCAATTTCCGGGACACGAGAAATGGTATCCTGGCCTTTCCCTTGTCTGCCTGCGGAAAATATGTGAAGAAGGTGCTTGATCTATAGATAGCTCTTGGAAACCTATCCCCTTAAAATCACTCTGAGCTCACTGGGAAGTTAAGCCCAGCCTGTTCAGTGACAGCTCAGAGCTAAAGGCTCCTTCTCTCTTTTACAGTGGACAGTGGTGCATTCACAGGCTGTTGGAGCTGCAAGCTTAGGGCTAATTGCAGTTTTAATGCAACACCTGGGGCAAAACAAGGCTTTGGTCACTGAGGCCACGTGTAACAGTTTTAGGGTAGCCTGTACAGGCCCTAGAGTGGCTGTGCCCATCTGGAAGTATCCCAGTGTATTTTGCTCCAGCCGTGCTGTTGTCACATCACGTGGATGTTCAGCAAAGTATCCACCAAAATGGGCGTTCCTTGGCAGCACATTTCAAGTCTCTAATCAAAGGCTTTTTCAAGAGCTTATGTTGCATCCTTGGTAATCGCTATAGAGATGATGAACAGGGCCATAGGAAGCCATTGTCTCTGAATTTTCATGAAAGGAACTGAAATGCTTTCATAGTTCCACAGAAACAACTGGAACATCAGTTGGAAGTAGCAGAAATTTTACTGAGCTTGACCATTTCAGCTTGAAATATTACCAGGAAAAGTTCTTTATGATTTCAAGGAACATGAAAACTAAAAGATGTGCATCTGGTGCTGGGCAAAGATAACATTCTGCATTCAAGTAAAAGTATATCTGACTCTTCATTTTAGTTCCTAGAATGCAAAAGGAAAGGCTCAAAGTCCAAATTTAAAACATTTTCAGCCCACTTGAGCAAATGCTAGCAAATACCCTCAAAATTGCTGTGCTGTTCTGTGCTTTCTTTCCAGCCCATTCCAATGAAATAATCACTGTTGAAAGCTTACAATACTAGACCAGCTTCCTTCTTGTGCAAGTTGATACTTTTATACTTCAGCAGCTTCATCAGCAGTGAATTCCAGCCATGTTACAGTAAAAATGTCTATCACTGCCAATATCTGTCCTTACCAAAATTAATCTACTACAGTCCCTGTGTTTGGTGTTTTCTCTGTTTGTCTTCTCTATAACCTGAAAGCCACAGGCTGTGGTTTTGTTGGAACAGAAGGTTAAAATGTCAGAAGTGTTCACATTTTTTCATGAAGATGCTGATGTTGTGAATATAAATCACATGAGTGATAACATCCAGAATAATTCCCATGTAGTGGGGTGTTTTGTTTGGTTTTGTACTGAGGGAAGGGAGGTTGGTTGATAGGGGTTTTTTAAAATCAAAAGGCCACCCCTTGGAACAGTTTTCTGTGGGCTTGAACTGGAATGCTTTTGCTTATACCCAGAACAGCGGCACTATTTCAGGGACACCCACCTTTTGAAGCAGTGTGCAGCAGTGAGCACCCAGCAGCTGCTGATGAGAGTGGCCCCACACAGGAGTCTCCCGTCCCCATGCGAGGATTTCAGTCTCAGTGCCACCTGCCAGGGCCAGCCGCCTCTGCAGAGGGGGGACACACATGTTCAGGGAACAGCAGGGGGTTACCTGGAATCCAGAGCCTGGTTACTTTCTTTCACTGACCTATCTTGCAAACTGGGCTGTTTGTTAACAGTGGAGAATATATGCCTGCAGCAGTCAGAATTCCATTTAACAATGGTCCAGATTACTTTCCAGATCATTTGGGCATCCAGCACTCTTGAGTGCTTCCTCCCATGGTCACTTATTTGAATTTTCCCTTCTCAGATTGCATTCATTCTGCCAAAAATACATTCTGTGGGTTCCTTGCCAAATACCATCCAAGTCAACAAACCAGAAATTTCCTGTCAACTGCAGAGGGGAAAGAGGGGAATTTCTTGAAAAGCTGAACCCAGCATCCGTTCCTGTCTTGCGTGAAAAAGGAAGCTGGCAAACCAAGAGGTCTAAAGCAACTGCAGAAACCTCAAGTAGTAGATTAGCACCTTTTTTTCAGCCTGTGATAATCTCATTTTATGTAGTAGATCTGCCATATTTCCAGGCCTAAGAAAACAGGATGGATTCTTCTTTGCTCGTTTAATAGATTAGCAATCAGAGAAGGGAGAGGGAGAGAGATGCACCTGTAGGCAACAGTTAGTCTCAGGTGTTGTCTGACTCCTGACAACTTGAACAGGTATGCTGCACAGCACGAGCTGCCAGGCACCATTTAGTCCAGCGTCCTATCTCAGAGTTGCAAGTGCCAAATGTTTTAAAGTAAGCTGGAGGAATTTGCTTCCCATAAAGAATAAAACAATTTAGACAGTTTTCATTTTTGGAACATTGGCTTTAATAGGTTTTTATAAATTGGGGTATCCAGTTCCTTTTCAAACTTCTTCAGTTTCTTTGTCTTTGGCTTCTTGTAACAATGAGTCCTTTTCTGATACTGTTTGGACATTCCTTTTCTTGATTTCGAAGCATTTCTAAGTGCACTATTGGATTTATCTCACATTTTTGCTTCATTTAACATCCCTGCACTGATTTATTANTGCACTGATTTATTATGAGACCATGCCTGAATGGTGCAGTACACTATTTGTCACCATTTCATTTCATCCACTGTACNGAGAAGGGAGAGGGAGAGAGATGCACCTGTAAGCAACAGTTAGTCTCAGGTGTTGTCTGACTCCTGACAACTTGAACAGGTATGCTGCACAGCACGAGCTGCCAGGCACCATTTAGTCCAGCGTCCTATCTCAGAGTTGCAAGTGCCAAATGTTTTAAAGTAAGCTGGAGGAATTTGCTTCCCATAAAGAATAAAACAATTTAGTTTTCATTTTTGGAAGATTGGATTTAATAGGTTTTTATAAATTGGGGTATCCAGTTCCTTTTCAAACTTCTTCAGTTTCTTTGTCTTTGGCTTCTTGTAACAATGAGTCCTTTTCTGATACTGTTTGGACATTCCTTTTCTTGATTTCAAAGCACTTCTAAGTGCACTATTGGATTTATCTCACATTTTTGCTTTATTTAACATCCCTGCACTGATTTATTATGAGACCAGCTGCTTGTCCTGCCTGAATGGTGCAGTACATTATTTGTCACCATTTTATTTCATCCACTGTAATTAGTGTTCATATTCTGAGACAAGAATTCTCGATCTTTTTCTGTCACTCTCACTTGTGTCCTTACTAAGGTAAGTCATCCTACTTTGCTATATCTGAATGCATTTAAATATTTTTCTGGGCTCCCTATTGTTACTGTTCTTTGAAGCTTCTCCACTTAGGTAGTGTCTTTTTTGCAACAGAATGATTGGTGCTGTGCATGTACTCTGAAAGAGGTTGCACAATGAGATGTAATGACACTGTAAGTGGATTTTTTACAATGGCTTTTGTGAGATTGTATCAATATGTATTTTTGGAGGTTACTCACAACTGTTAAGGAAATAAAGCCTTTACTTCCTGGTTTTATAGCCGTGTCATCATCAAGGCTTATTTTGTAATGGAAAATCAGGTCTTAGCAGTGAATCCTATCCAGGCCTTTTTTTCAGTGTAAAACCTTGTACTATATTCATAGCTCACATCCTTTTACTGGATAAAAGTAAATTCATTATTTTTAAGTTAAAAATATAACCCATTCAAGGACTAAACCCATAAGCACCTACAGATTTTCAAATAATGCTGCAAGTATCTATCAATTCGTACTTTTTAATTTCCTGCCAAATTTGCTTTGAGTATATTTCTGCTTCTGCCTCATGACAAGCCAAAAGGAAAACATCAAACCTGCAATAAAATTGTAAATTAGGCAAACCACTTATGGTAAAATGCATGTCTTAGAAGCTTTATATTCAAAATTACTTGTCTTTACCAGTTATTTACCGTAAAGAATTTTTCCCACCAATTATTCGCTTTTGTCGGCGATGTAGTAACCTCAATCCACAAACAGAGGCCAGAGAATCTAAACCAGAAAGGATATAGAAAGCATTGAACTCAACATGAAAAGTAGCCAATCTTCAGTGAGAGTTAACTAAAAAAAAAAACCCCAAACACAAAGGCTGAACTTATTCTCTGTTTCATGGTGGTTTTAAATACCTAATTTTGCTTAGGGAAAATACACTGAAAGTCTTTTTAGTTGAGATCTTTTGACTGTTAACAGAGCCATTTACACATTTGTTTCTCAAGTGTAGGATTTTATAGGGTACTTCCTGTAAGTGGAAGCAGAGCCTGGCCCTACCTCCCAAGATTCCCCCCTTTTGTTTCTGTAATTGTTTTTGATACAAGTGTTTCCTCCGTGAGGTGGGATTGTTCAGTCAGTCTCTTCCCACCGTGCCAGTTCCGCCCCCAGACCTGCTCTGCCCCTCACAGCAGGGCGTCACCTTTATTGCTGTTGCCAGGCGCCTTCTTGCCGAGGTGGTCACAGATCACTCCCGCGTCCTCGCTGTGCCGGCAGTTGTGCGTCCCGATGTCCTGCTTGATGCAGTCTGCCAGGGACCTCTCATTTCCCGTGCACTTCACGTTATCCACGTGGATGGGGCCTCTGCCCTCTCCAAAGTAGGCCATCGTCCGGGCTCTAGCCGGACCTCTGCGAACAGAGCACGGGGTTTAACTTAGTAAGCATTTTGAGCCATTAGTCTGCATTTTATTCAGATATTTCTGAGGGAGTAGCGAAAGTCACCGACGTTTTATTCCGAGCCCTGGCACTGATTCACTTGCTAACAACCACCTTTTCATTGCCTCTGTTCTTCTGGTATGTAGGGAAAAAAATTAACAACAGTGCTACAGTTCAATAATGTTTAAAAAATGCTTTTATGTATCTTGTAAGAAGGCACTGTGCAAAGTATTTTACATTGTAACAGCATTACATTTGGCTATAAAGCAAAATATGTGAAAGCTGCTTTTTCATAATCTGTTTAATCCTCATATAAAATCAGCATCTGTGAATGCTAAAAATAATTTGTTCAGGTCTGATTCCCTCAGAAAGATGAGCCAGCTGAATACAATAGTGCAGTGTGGTAGGAGCTACGATTTACAGATCTGTTAGTTGTTAATAGTTATCAATATAGTTCATTATCATGTCATTTTTTAAGTGCACCCCCCCCAGCTGAGTTCTAAAAATGTCATGTAATGGAAGCAAGACTGAGCCTAGCTCAGTATCGACACCCACCTTTTCCTGGGAGGAACCCAGTGCTTAGTGCTGGTGTAGCATTTCAGCATCTCATTCGGTAACTTTGGTGAAAGGTTATTACTACTAATTACTTAGGATCTGGCGCATCTTAATTTATAAATAGATGTTTTGTTATGTATGGCTTAAGAGTCAGAACTAATTACGAGTGGGAGACCACCCAACCAGCTGTAGGGAGAAGTGGGGCAGGAAGCCACAACCACCTGTAGGTGTGCCTGAACTACAAGTTTACCTATCAGTTAAGAGCAATTTACTGATATTTTATTGGGGTAAGAATATATATGGAATTCCATAGGTTTCCATTTTAAAGGATAATTGTATATGATACAGGACTGCTTCTGTGTATACAGAAGGGTAACTGCAGGTATGATGAAATGCTGGAGCAGAGAAACAATTGGACAATGAGAATGTATTATGCAAGGAAGTATTTCCCTCCCTTTACACCTCTTTTTATACCTCTTTAATACCTGCAGTGTTGGAGAAGATAAATGAGAACGGCATAACGAGTCTGTGTCCCTTCATTAGCTGGGGATTGTCTGCTCTCATACCATTTTCAAAGCTTCATCATACAGGAAGAGTGGCTGGATCAAAATGAATCCAGCTCTCCATTGCCACATCCATATAAATGAAATAGGAATGTAATACCTACAGGCTTTCCTCCCTTTTCAAACTTGCACTTGGATAGCCTCGCCTTTTTGGATTTTTTTACTATGTGCTGAAGGGTAGGTGGGCAGGATTTCTTTTTAGGGAGTGCTGGGTAGAATGCACGAATTGTAAAAAAAAAAAAGAGAAGCATGTAAAAGGTATGACAGATTATACCACATAGTCAACTGTCTTTACACATTTTTCATTTCCATGCTTGGGATGTATTTACCAGATAATCCAAACCCTTAACTGCCTTTGGAACTGGCATAGGACAATCTTTACCTAATGAGTTTAATATGATTTCACTTGTCACAAGAAAATGTTTTTCTTTTGTGAGTGACACTGATTACAGCTCACAACAAAAAAGGTCAGTCCAGCTGTCCAATATCTGTTGGCAGCTGATGTGTCCGTGTATGCTGTTACAAAATGGTGAGACAGAACAGGCACTCACTATAAATTCTTAACTGGTTTTGGTATCTCTGTGTCAAATAACAAAGTTTCTGCTTTAGGGCATTGCGCTAAAGTTCCTCAGGATGTTGAAAACTACTTTGTTGTGAATCTCTACAGTATTCTTAGCCTGTCCTTCAGAAGTATACATTGCAGTTCACTGTAGAATTGTCTCTGCAGAATCTTACCAGTTACTCAGTAAGGGCACTACCTCCATCTTCCTACCTTTATATGAGAGCAGTGCATCTCTTACTGGGATCAGTAATCTCTCAGTTCGCTGATAATTCCTGTGAAAGGTGTGTACATACTCAACTGAAAGCAACCAACCAACCAACCAAAAACACCACAAAAACCCACAAACCAACCCCTGCTGTTTAAATATAACATCTACCAGGAAACAAATCTCAGAGTCCTGATGTTCTAGAGCAGGGAGTGCAGCTTAATAGAGAAAATTCTTTCATATAATTGGGAGATCTCTAAAGGTATGCATGTTAAGTCTGTGTGTTTGTTAATGCACTGGAATGTGCTCTTACAACTGGCTTTAGTCCACCCTTAATTGCTGCTTTCCACGCCAGCTATTTATGCACCAATGACCACCAGAGATACAACCTTTTTGCCTGCTCAGGTCTGTCCCTAGAGAGAAAAGAAGCTTCAGGTCTTACCCTCTCGCTTTTCTCAGACACAAGGCCACGCACAATAACGTGCTGAGCTCTTCACATGCAATATTACCATTATTCAGAATATTGTTAGTCAGGAAATCCAGGGAGTTATTATAGATGGCCAACTACCATAGAAATTACAAGTTAAGTAACCTGCACGAGAGATAACTTGTAAATCCTTTTGTAGTTTTAAAGCCTTAGTCTACTACTGCTTTCAAATACACTTCACTAAATGAATACCAGACAGTTTCTAAAAGGCATATAGTATCTGTTCAGACATCATTTGATGACAGTCGGTTGCACAAGCTTCACACTGTTAGATACAGCAAACAGTTAACACAATTTGTATCTCTTCAGCTCAGATTTCCTTACAAATACACTCAGAGAAGACATTTCACTCATTTCCTGTTGTGTTTCACTGCTGTTCTGGACATTTTTCAAATCTCATTAGTTCTGCTATTTATATATCTGCCCTATAGTTGTTATATTTTTACTGCTCTTGGGCATCCAGGAAAAAACTGCTGATGAGCGAATGTAAGCCTGATTAAGTGCTTTATTTCAAAAGTGACACCTACGTAGCAGTGGTTTTAATTAGAGGGTGGGTTTGTCCTGTCAGATCTATTCCTGTATTAAATGAAGCTTATTCAAATCACTGTCATGCAGGCCAAAGCCATAATCCTTTGTATATCAGTTTTATCAAATCTCCAAGCTACATGAAGTCAGATTAATAAATGAGGGGGAAAACCACATGAAACTAGGAATTCAGTAGCTGGTGTTCCTGGAATCTGCAGGCATTGTACCCACAGCTCGTGACAGCGGACGCTGACCTGTTGCTGCATTTCATTTAAAATATTAACAGTTATGTTGGACACTGTAAGGATTTCAAAGTTGTCATTAAGGTTCACAGAAGATAAATACTAACAATATGCGAAATAATACCTCTCAATAAAAACAGATCAAGAGCTTTTTGAAACAAATGTGACAAATAAAAGTTAGTATTTATAGCTTAATAATTTGGAATATTTAACTTCTAACAAAAAATATTTAATAGCTAGCATTTCTTTTGCCAGACCAACTGTGACATGCCTTTGAATGCTTAAATTCCTATTCTGAATTATGGTAGGTAATGCATACTCCTTTTGAAGATGCAGCCTTACTACTCTTTAAACAAATAGTATAAATACACTTTTCTAAAAGAATGGCAGATTAACAAGTTTTAAAAGGCATAAATTATCTTACCACACATGCCTGTGATATTTGGTTGCAGAAAGTAAACATTTGTAGATACAGCAAACAGATAACTTGAGAAACAGCTTAATGAGTTTTCTTACTTGTAGCCAAGCTGTCGGCAGACTACAGCTGCATCCTTATCAGACCATCCATCATCACAAATTGTGCCCCACTGGCCATTGATAAAAATCTCCACACGTCCTTCCTTCTTATTCTCACCATCCATCAGCCTGATGGGGGGACCTGGGGATAAACAACTGCTGTCAGCTCACAGCAACAGAAGCAAGAAGTACTTCAAGTCATTTTCATTAAGTTCAGTACAAGGGGTCAACTGATGTTTATGTTGAACAAGCCCAATATCAGCTGCTAAAGCAGGCATTTTTCCAGAGGGCAAGACAAGTATCAAATACTACTGTACTTTAAACATCAGAGTTCAGCTGGTTCCTTTATTTCATACATATAGCTCAGAAATTGCCCCCAGTGGGCACAGAACAATTCCCTAAGTAAAGGTAGAAACCACCTGAGATACTTTGATATGATACCTGTACAAGCTGCACAGGTTTCCCTTATAGAAAAACTTGATGAGTGAGTTTAACTGTACCTCAATTCATAAATCCATTCTCAAATTGGTTGCTGCTGCTCCTCTTAACCACTATCTCAGCAAAAAAAGTGCAGTATTGTCTTAAACTTCAGCTATTCCTTATTATTATACATGCTGTTCTGCAGCACGGTGTTCTAGACTAATGTCTGATTACTTTTCTAGAAATTTAAATCTATTGCCTATTCAGATCTGTTCATAATAGGAAATCTCACTTATGTGGATTAGTCAGAGCTAATTAATCATGGTTTGTTCATTGCTTGGCCTGTAGTTAAATTCTGAATCATTAGGCAGAGTACATATTTAATTCTCTCTTACATTACAAGTTCTTTACAGCATGCAAGCAATGAATAGCAAGTAGCTATGAATTCTTCTGAGGCCTCCTTATAACATTTAAGTGAGAATCACCCTCTAAATCTTTTTGTATGCCATGCTTTATAATCTTTAATACACTCATGAGAGTTGCTTTTTAGAATAATTGAAAAGACTGTTCCTCATTCTTCTAGCCCGTTCCTAATCTTCGCTAAATCTGTAAGGATGAGAAGTGACTTAATGGTGCTCTTAAACAAAGCAGTGTTTTGAGACATTTGCATTTGATTATTAATTCAGATTAATCCAGACTCTGAATCAGCACTAGTTAAGTCTGGCCTAATTCATTAATGAAAAGAGGAAATAGTTAAAAACAAAATTCCAATCTGTTTGCTTCACATGTAATTTAAAGCATATTGTTTCTACTGGAGCTCATACTGTCTGGGCGGTTCCATGAATTAACTCCACCAACCTGTTTACCTACACTGTCATGATCTCACATCCTGAACAAATGTCATCATTATTATAGTGTATTCTATCTCATTTTTAGTGTTCCTTAATATCTGTATTTCCTCAAGTCAAATCATCTACTAATTTCTCATATTTTTCCACTGAATTCTTCCTTACAGGGAAAAAAATGCTTTGTCAAATGCTAGGAAGTAAATGGTAACAACAGAGTCTTTGTCCACTTTCCAATCAGAAATCTCGGAAATGACGGATAAACTGTCTTTTGTCTTTGTTGAGCTCATGTTATTCCGGAAGAATAAAAATTTAGGTGAAAATTATACTTCTGTTAACCAGACAGAGGCATGGCATATTAATAATACTTTATTGTTATCTCATTTTCTTGTGGCTTAGAATATATATATATGTATGTTTATGAGCACAAAATTAATATAACAATCTGGTAATGGGGGATGTGAGAATGTTACCATATGGACATATTTAACTGAACCAGACCTCCTTCATCTGAGATTATATTTTATAGGAATTTGAGCAAAGCAGCACAGATGGTTTGCATCTGTAAAGGCAGCAGTCATGCTTTGAGCTCCTGTTCTTTTGGGGTTGAGAAAATTCTTTCTACCAAGTATGATTTAACATCATCTACACATAATGGAACTGTACTGCAACATAAAACATTATCACTGGATGGTGAGGGGTCAGAAGGCTATAAAGAGGGAGAGACTACGAAAGTACATGTGGAAGTGCTGATGTTATTATAACAGGTAGCAACACTGTGCAGTAAATCCATGTTGTGGTTTGTGGGATAGACCTTCAGTCTATGATTTCCAGAGAACTTCAGGCACCCAGGCACACAATTCCACTACGTTTCAGCAGAAGCTGGGAATCTAACTCCACTAGTTATCATTCTAATTTCAAAATGTACTAAAATATTCTGGGGTAAACTAAATAATATTGGCAACAATTTTCTAAAAGGCAACATACTGCTAGAAACTTCCTGTAGCAAATTGTAAAAATTAAACTTTTTCAGAACTGCTGAGCGACCCACTGTTCCCCTGTAGTTTCTACTGTGCATATCTGACAGCCAAAATGATTGTTTAATTATCTACATAGGAATCTTTGGAATGTATTTGTAAATATTTTGTTCTACAGTGTCACTATGTAACTGGTATTTTTCTATCATTTCTTATCAGGCTTTTTATTCTTTTTATTTTCATACAAGTTTTTAGGCTTCTGACATTGAAACTGATTCCTTTATCTCTGTGTGCAGTATCATTGTGTTCTGGTCAGCAAGTGGGGCCCATGCACCCAGACACAATGTAAATGGGAGGCAAAAGTAACACTATTATAATAGTAACGGTGCTCAGGTGTGTCTCCGAATTTTGACTTCAGGAGAAAGTTACTTAGAGACTGGAGACTGCTGAGTAAACTTAGTTCTACCATCAGGAAGTGCAGGATAGGTCCAAAATTTCATGGAGACTGAGAGAATAGCCTCTCTGGAATTTGCCATGCAAATCTGTGCTGAGCTTTAATGTTCTGGCTGCTTATGTTCCTCTAAACAAAGCTTGATTACTTCCTATGATCTTCATGAGAATAGTGAGGATTTTTCCCTTCCTGTTTCTGCACACATCTGACAAATCCTAGGATTCTGAGCACCCTTAGGTGTCCTGTACTTTCCTGGGGTCTGTATCCACAGCAATACTCATACCTTAGCTTCACTGCAGAGCTGCCTTACCGAGTGAGAGCTTATGGCTGTCGTTGTCTGGGTGGCAGATGAGCCTGACATCCTCCTGATGGTTGCAGTCGTGCTTTCCCCACTCCCTCCGTGAGCACTGCAGAAGGTTGGTCTCCTTCCCGGAGCAGCTGACATCGTCCAGCCAGATGGGCCCAGAGCCTCCTTCGGAGGAGCTCCCTCGTTCCATATCCGCACTCCTTCCATACCTGCACAACACATAGGCACCGTTTGGGTCCACAGTGATCACAGGACTTGTGGTGCTTCGGCACTCGAAAGGAAATGAGTTACTCCTGAACAAATAAAGGCTTCTCAAGCATTAACAGTAAACACTGGCACCTATGACAGAGCAGGTTCAGTTAGCATTAAATCCAAGGAGAGCTCCATATGCCGCCGCTTTGGTAATGGTTTGTTTAAAGGAATTACTGTTACATTAATACAAACTTAGGAATGTAATACCTTTGATTAAGGCCTCTCTTCAGCCAAGCATATGGCTGTCTCACTGACTTTGAGGCTTATAGCATTCTTAGTATTATACATATATATTTAAATGCCACAGTCTGGAGAAAATGAGACAAAATCCTTTTTTTGAACGTGAGCTGTTTCAATCTAAAGGCAAGGCAACAGTCACCTAGTGAGAGTGCATCTTTGTAGCCACAGCCAGTAGGAAAAGTAATGAAGAGTGAATTCATCAAGCTCTAATGGGATCGTTCTAAAATAGGCTTTTCAATACATAATGGTATTCCAGGGCCAGGCTGTGGGTTTTCATAAGGTAGTGCAGAAGGACTTACACCTTGAAAATGTCTGTAATTTTTAATGACTGTATGACAAAAAAAGCTTTAGAAGAGTCTAACTTTTATAGGCAAAATAGAATACAAAATCAGTTTTTCTCTACAGCGTATGCATTGACCTCAGTTAGCCAGAAAGATGACTGGAAGGAACTTGGTGCATAAATGCTGCTGAATTACAGTATCTGTTAAAGGTTTTTTTCCTACCTAAACTGAGGCCATAATTACCTCTTTAAAACTGTGGGAAGCAGGCTTTAGTGGATTTTAACTCGGTAGTTTCTATGCTAATATTAAAAAAATAGACTGCTGAGTAGGGTCCATGTAGGGTTCATGTGAATGTTCTAGATCACTGTCAAGTCACAGAGGCAGATATCCAGTATCAAGTAATCTTACTTAAATCCCAGCTGCCGGCACACCACCTGTGTGTTCAGCTCTGTCCAGCCATCGTCACAGACGGTGCCCCAGTGCCCACTGTGATAGACCTCCAGGCGTCCCTCGTGGCTGCCCTTCCCACTGGTGAGTCTCAGTGCACCATCTGTGTCGGTAACCAGCAAGGGGGAACAGAAACAGGAATCAGTTTTTCTTAGGTCCAGTCAGTGTTCTACACCAGAGCTGTGAACGCTGCATTTGTCACTGCTTTGCTGTTGGACTTTTGGTAACCGAAGTACCTGTGAGAGGCATGCAGGAAACGCCAGCGTCTTCTTTGTGGGCACAGTTGTGTTCTCGCCAGGAGCTTTTTGGACACTGTTCTATGGACAGTTCATTTCCTGTGCACTGCACTTCATCCAGCAGCACGGGGCCAGAGCCTTCTCCAAAGTAAGCCTGGCCCCACGCCTTGGCAACACCCCTGTGCAAATGTAAGGAACACCCAGTCAGGAACAAGCATGCTGAAGATTTTCCTTTGCTCTGCCTTTTGGTTTTTAAGCATAACTTTCCTAGAGCAGATTACAGATGTACAGCTTGGGTATGAGGATTCTAATTTTAATTTTAATTTAATGTTTATGTGTAGTAAGAGTAATCTGATATATATTTCGGCAGTGACTTTCATCTGTTGTCCTCAAAGCACATTAATCAAATCTCAAATACCCAGATGAGGCAGATAGAAGTGATTGTTCCACATTTAGTCATGTAAAAACCACAGCAAAGAAATCTGAAGTGACTTGACAACCAGTCAGCAGCAGAAATAAGAATAGAAAACAGACCTTAGGCTTGTGTGGGGTATATTCTGTGTCAGCATAGAGGATTTTGAGCACAACAGGCTGTGTAAATTGAAAACACTCCGTTGTTCAGCGTTACAGAAATTATGCAGTGTTTAACACTTGATGATCTATCAGGATTTTTCTAATTCTATTTAAGATACCACATCTTTCATACATAAATGCTTGTCATGGTTTGGTTTCTTTCCACTCAGTGGTTTCTCTGTTCATATATTCAGTCTAGTTTGAAATGTCAAGGTTGAAATGCCTGTCTGAATTTTCTACTGTAATGATTTACCTATCTAAAGGATTAGATTAAATTAAGTAACATACAGTTTTCAGGGCCAAAAATATCCTCACACACACAGCAGGCTCCAGTTTAGCAAAACACATGGCCTCAGTCTGATGTTACTACCTTAGACCTTACGTTTTCTTCCAAATTACCTTCCTAATTCCAAATAACATCTAACAGATCTCTTGCTCTTATTTTTTTTTCCTTTAACAATGCCAAGCAGATTTTTAATAGTTTGGAAATTATATTTTTCATTAAGATGTGAAAACATTTTCTGATTGCCCTTACTATTCTTTCATGTACTTTGTTAGGTAGGCATGCATCTTTATATGCAGCATTTATTTACTGAGCAATGTGTTATTTTGCAATGCTGGTAATGGGAAAAAGAGACAAGTCCTTAATCTCTCGTATTTCATAAAGACTTGCTTTTCAAAGTGGTTGAAATTATGAACCATTGGGAATTTGTATTGAGCAAAAAGTATTGATAAAATACAAATAATAAAATAAATTGTCATTGTTTTTCACCAATTAATGGTATATTCATACTGTGAAGTTTCATAGAAGTTCTATGGAACAGTTGAAGGGGTGTGGGAAGCTGCTTACTGAGATGCTTTACTTTTACAATTTCTGGCATGTTTCCAGATGGATTAACAGTATGCAAATTTAGATTATTTTTAGTACTTCAAAACCAATCTGCTGCCACTGTTGGTAAGATTTCACTTCACATTAACAAGCACATGTGTTGTGACATCTTGCTTACTTAAGAAAGTCTGTAAATCTCCAGACATGTTTCAAAAAGACTTAGCAGACTTTGCACCATCTTAATACAATTTATTTACTCAAGGAAATGAATCAAATTAGAAGCTTCTCAGAACTGCCATTTCTGATCATTAAATATAAGAAATCAAAAGTTTTAGTGTAATCAGCAAGGAGGCAGATTAAGAGCATTACACTTGTCATTACTACACAGAAATGTAAAGCAGAGCTTCCTAATTCCCCAAACCTATTAATAGTGGCCCAATTCAAAGGCAGGAAAAGCCTCTAAGAAGAGGGACTTTCCATTAGGTATTCCCAATTGAAAATTTAGAGGCATATAGAAATACAGCACAAAATAAACTGGGGAAAAATAAAAATCTGATGTCAGAAGACCATGTCGGTTCCCACATGGCTCCCCAGGAGATCTAGCAGCGTTTTAAGTAAAGTTCTCCTCCTTTTGAGCTCATTTGAGCAGCCCAAGGCCTCAGTTACAAAAGAAGTACACTCCGGGGGCCACCAAGCTTGCCGCCTTCACTGCCAGCCTTCAATGCCTCTTCTTTTAATTCATCATAATCCCAGCGGGGTTAACAGGCCAGTTCTGTTCCAGTCTCCTCTGCATTTACCTGCTTGGTTCTCATCCACTCTGCCTCCTCCTTGGGATACATCTAAGTGGCTTCTCTGCCTCTTGCTCCTAGTTCTTTCCCTCTTCAAGCCATCTGGCCTTTCATCCTGATTATCCCCATCTCCTTTCTCTTTGATCCAGCAGTTCTCCCTTGTCTCCCATTCCTGCAGCATCTTCTCTAAAATACTGAGTACTTCTCTCCTGTGTGGTATCCAAATCACCCCTGGCTGTTGAGAGGAGGAGCAAGAAAATCCTGTTGTGCTGCTGTGGCTGTATTTCAGCCCCTGCTCAGTTCAGGCAGAATCGCCAACAAGCTTAACTGTCAGAACTTCCAAAGGTCTCTACCTCGATATATACACACTGACAATCCTCAGAGACTCAGGATTTAAACAAATCTTGAGAGATGCTCGCAGGTACACCAAAAAAGCACATACATCCCCTCTGAGAAAGCAGTGCTCTTAATGCCAAAGCAAGGAGGCTCTCAGGCTCTTCACTAAAACGGACTGATAGGATTGGAACAGTCAAGCCAAATTCCTTTTCAGCACCTACGTGTTTTGGTTGAAACCTTATAGGAATTGTAGTGAGTTTTCAATAAAAAGTCAACATTTGTTCTGAGACACATTTTTTGTCTGTCCTGCAGACAAAATTGTCCCTATCATATGACACTGAAAACGGGATCCTGTAACTCAGAGTTCCAGGGAATTAAAAGTAATGGCACTGTACCTAAACTTTCTATAAATAAACTTAGTGACTGCCCCATAGTATTAGTGCAGTTTTAAAGGAGAATTTTTTACAGTTATGCTTCTCCTAGCTTCATCTGTGTGTGTGATAACTCTCCTGCTTTGCCGCTGGAACAAAAAACATGTAGGAAAACAAACCCAAGACCAAGCTGGCGGCAGACAACTTCAGCATCCGCATCATCCCACTGATCGTCACAGACTGTCCCCCACTGGCCACCATGGTAGACTTCTACTCTTCCTTCGTGGGCGTTGTTCCCTCCAGCCAGCCGGATCGGAGTCAACACAGGGGCTGTGACCCAACACACAATAGGGAAAAGGTCATTTAGTGCCCCAAACAGAATCCTGGGAGTCAAGAAAGAAGAGCATGCTTTATAGTTTCTCTGACATCACTCCAGAACCACATTTTATTTTTTCTGGTTAGGTGGAAAACCTGAATTTAAACTTCTTAGAAATGAGTTCCCCTCAGCGTCACTGTCACTAGCTGAAGAATATTACAGACAGGTAACTCTACTGATCTTGAATGACCTACATGTGAGAGCACTTAGTGCTGTAAGGCCAAACACTAAATCAGTCTGTAGAGCTGCATTTCTACCAGTAAGAGCAGAATTGCCTCTGTGTAGGCTTGCTCCCAGAGGGTAAAATCTGACATAACAGGCAGAAATTAATTCATTGACATGGAAGTTGTAATCTATCCTCCTGTTTTCTCATTCCTTTGGCAATTCCAGTCAGAGCAGTGAAATCCCCTTGACTGGAGTCTCACTTTAATTGCCCATGTATTGTTCCCTTCCTGTTTCTGGTCTTTTCAGATCAGTAGCTCTTTCTGGTGCACCAAGAAACTGTCTTGAAAGCATCACTTCTGCATAAAGCTATAATAATGAGAACAGCTATATAAAACCCCCACAATTGCTCTAACATTAACAAGGTTGTTTTAAAGCTTCACCATATCTAACATATGAATGATTTGAAATGTGAATAATTTTTGTGTAGCCTTCCAACCAATTAATTCTACTATTTCATCTATTTCTTGGCTTCAAAAAAGAAAACTGAGGGCATGTTACTGTTTCACTGATACGGAATCTGGGGGTTTTTGCAATTACTCAGAAGGGCTGGTTGCAGTAGAACCTGCAAAACTTGAAAACACTTATAGTTCTCAGTTTCTTTAGGCAAAACTGTTTCTCTTGCTTTGGTCCTTCAACTTGTTTCATAGCTTAAAAAGCTTCTCCCTTCCCTCTACACTACAGTTTCCTAAATTAAGACCAAAATGTTCTTTTAGAAGTCATTTATCAAAATGTTACTCATTTAATAGGGGAGTTTCAGGACAGAAATGCACCTGCCTTTGGATAGGAATGTAAGTAGGAGAGGAAAGGCAGCCCAGAACTGGCTGCAGCCACAGTTCTGGTTCCAGCTGAAGACATTGCCATTGCCACTCCCAGCACTGCCAGCCCAGCCTTCCTCGAGGCCAGCAATATCTTAAATCTGATGACACGACTGCCTGCTCAGTCACCGTTTAGCACGTTGATTAAAATAGTCTGAAATACCTTAGAAACATTAATAGTACTTTTTTTCCTGTTAAAAAAATGTGGGGAGGTACAGTCCTACTTTTACAGCCAGAGATTCTTGCTACTTCACCCTTTCTCACAAGGTACATCTCAAAGCAGCAATTTGCTTGTAGATTATGGAAAGGTAAAAAGTTCTTAAGCTAGTTGCTACTTGCACAGCATAGAGATATTTGAAGCAGTTAATGATGTGGTGATTCAACCTGTTTAATTTTCTCTTCCAAGAAATCTTAATATTTTTTTCTAGTTTAATAAGGAGTAATTACTACTACTTCTATTTAAATAAGATAAGGAGTTAACCAGACCGTATGTATTTTTTTTACCCAGGGAGGAGCTACATGTGACGGCAGCTGCCATCTTTTGAGGACATGTTCCATCCTGCCAGGTGTCTTTTTCACATAACAGTATATTTTCTTCATCGCCACGACAACGCACTTCACTCCAGAGGACCGGAATAAGACCCACTCCAGAAAATGGTATGTGTTTTGCTGTACCTTTTTCACTGTAAGAAGAACAATCAGGATAGGATAGAGTGGGAGGAAGGGAAGTGGGAACATTTTCTCATCCGTAAATCTTGGAGTAGGAAAGAAAGGGCTTTCTTCAGTAGTGTAAATTCATCACATTTTCATACAGTTCAGCATTGTCTTCTGCACAAAGAAAAGTAACAGATGTGACCCAGTTCTCACCATTCTATTGTGGGATATTTTAGTACAATGATTGTGTTGCTGCAGGGCCAGCTACATTCCTGTTTTCCCAGTTCTGAACTACAAAAATCAACAGAGTCCACAGGTGAATGTACAGGACCAGCCCTGCAGTTACACTTTCAGGAGAGTTAATGCCACCTTTCACCCTTATCCTCTCCTTTACTCCATGAAAACATACCAATGCTCTGCCCATATATGTCATAGATTGTGGTTGTGATGATGGGACACTGGAACCACCTCATACCCCATTAGATCAGACACACGTCCGTTCTTCTCTCTTCAGCCTTTCCCATCCACCCAAAACACTTATAAACACCTCCCCTTCCTTCCCATACCAAACCTACAGCAGCATTTGTGGAGCCATCTTTTCTTCCATGTAAAGCCCAACGAAATTAAAACAAAGCCCCAACACTGTAATATCAAAGGAACAGATGGATGGAAGCACCTGAGAAGCACCAGTAATACGTAGTGAGTTCACCTGGTGGTACTTAGATCCAAATTTCTGCCAGGCACTCATGAGAACAGGAACTTTCAGCTCCTGTTTGCTTGGGGCTTTTTGGCCTGGATTCAGCTTTAACCCCTTTCTGTTGAAAACACCAAACCACTCACCTGTATCGCTGATCTACGTTTGCTAAGAGCACTCCCACTGAGCTGAACGTTCAGGGTATGGAAGCAGAAAGAACTTACGTGAAAATGAGGAGGGAGGGAGTGCACGTAGACAGCTGAAGTCATAAGCAAAATCACAGCCTCCAGATGGCTGAACTTTTATCTCATCTAATCCTCATATTTTTATAAGTTGGCGTGGTGTGTCCAGATTAGTATTGAACACTATAAACCAGCTTAGGTTTAGTTCTGGCTAGCACTCTTAAAAAGTGGGGTAATCATGAGGAATGTCACAGTGCAAGCCTGCTATAAAAGCCCCTTACTGCTTGCAGCAAGCAAAATGACTGCTTTGCTATGTTAGTGAAAGAAATGTTATAAAGGCAATAAAGCCAGACAAATTATTTTAGAGCGTCCTGTTGATTAACTCCATTCTGGCAGCAATGGGAAGCAGCTCAGTGAGGACAATGCTGAGATTTTCAACCTGTCCAATATTGCTATGACTGTAAAATGTTGCCATTTTCAAAAAAGTTGGGATGAGTCCCAGATGTTTTTTGGCAAGATAGAATGGATGATTACCAGGGTAGTCCCAGCCTCCTGAGAACCAGGAATTTTCCTATGATTAGGAGCCCATGTAGAGTCTAACTCTGGCCACATCTACATTGTTATTGGTTCAATAACCTCACTGGAGCCGTCCCTAATTGAGACTTACATATGTGATATCAGGACCAGACCACATATTTCTGTCCTTGTGGACATCTCCCAAACGTGTAGGAGAGCAGTTTTTGTTTGCCCTAAGCTTTCCTGACCTGCTGACACATTTCACTTTGAGAGCAAAGCATCTGCCCTGCTCTGCTCCTCTCCAGGTGCCATGTGCAGCTTTCTGATGAAATACTGATTGTCACAGCAACCCCTTTGAAGTGTAGTGCAAAGGACTCTGGGAACAACAACTTCAGCATTCAACAACTTTCAAACAGAAAAAGCAACCATCAAACACAAAAAGCCCTGAGGATTTACACAATAGTTTGTCCTCTATACTGAAGCATTACAAATAAGTTGACTGATTTTTACTCTGAGACTTACCCAAGTGCAAGCTGTCGACATACAACTGTTGCATCATTATTGTCCCAGTGGCTGCCACAGATTGTCCCCCAGACTCCATTCAAATAAACTTCCACTGTGCCTTCAAACTCATTCTTGCCACCCTGGAGTCTCACTGACCCTAGTTAAAAAGAAAAAAATTAAAAATAGAACAACACACACACACATATATATATATAAATATATATAAATGCTCTACTTTTATCTTTCACAAAATTCCATCGAACTTAAGGGCGTCAGAAAACAACCACATGGATTGCATAGCTCTTGCTCTGACCCATGTAACATTATGCATGTGTTGGATGTCAGCAGTTTATTTTAGCCAAAGAATGCAATTGTTCGTACTTGTTCTCAGACAGAAAAATATGGGATGTAGTTCTATTAATTCATGGGAAGTCTTTGCCAGATTCTCAGACAAAGCAAACTAAGAACATAAGGAGTTGTCTAAAATAAGTGTGTATCGGGGAAAAGTCTGCTCCTTGAGAGCTGCAGAACACAGAAATCCAAGACAATTAGCAGATGTTGCATTTTTCTATGCCAGTAGTTTTTACTTGGGATGCCAGATGCTGTTGAAGGTAGCCAAGGGCCACTGGGAAAGGCAGGAAAAACTGCTCCTAGGTATAATTCCACAGAAGCAGAACAGAGTGAAAACAGAGCAGTAATACAACAAGAAATAACACATTTCTGTTAAATTTTCAAACCTGGCCCAACTGTATGAATTAGTGTTGCCTGAAACCTCAGTTAATCCATCTGCCTCTGTTCTGTGATCTACTTAAAATTAGGAACTACACCATCATCCAGTTTGCAGGGGCTTTACCACTGGGAGGAAATAGTCCATGTTTGTGCCTGCATGTCATTGTGTGCGTGTTAATGTTTGTGTAAATAATAACAATAATGGGTAGATCCACTTTTTCTTCTCCGCTTGTGTCCTGGGTTTAGTTCAGTATATTCTATAAAACCACGAAGCCAAACAACTGCCAGATAACTCGAGGAATTAATTAAACTCAAACTTGGTTTTGCATGTTCCTTTCTGCCTCCTATTTACTTTCTCAGCAGTAACTTAGTGTGCAGTAAATTGCAAACAACATTTATTCAACTCATGTTACAGAGTGAGCTATCATTTCAAAGAGAGGATTACTACTGAGTCAGTTATAACAGTACTGTAGACATGTTGCACATCGTTTATCTGGCTTTACAATTTTTCTCTGTGTTTTCCTCTATGTGTCACATACAGACAGAGTCTGGAATTTGGTTTATTTCTGCTCTTCAACAGACTTTTGTGTAGACTATTATTTTCACTTGAAACATCAACTGCAGTCATAGCAAAGTGATTCCTGACATACCAGAAAGCAAGTTTGAAGATGTCATCTCCAAAAATAAGTTTATTTTAGTGCATGATTTCTTACAGTCCTGCATGACACCTACTGAAATCAATACAGGGTTTCCTGACTACACATTGCCCAATGTTTCTATTGAAACATTTGAATAAGGGAGTACTTGAAGAATAAAATTCTCTTCTAAGTTCTCCATGGCAGAATTTGGCTCACTCCTCCTTTTGTATTTACACAATTTCAATAACAGCAGTGGAAAAATTTATTCATGTACATAGAGCAAAACACAGAAGGGGATTGTTAAAGGTAAATTTAAAATATTTCATAATTTAATTTAAAATACTGATTTTTTACCTGATAAGTTAATCTAGAAAGAAATAAAAGGAAAGCCTATTTTTACATGTAACTAATATTAAACCTGCCATTTAATGGAGGTAACCAAATATATGGTATATGCACTTTGAAGTATGTATCAACCTATATCATATGACGAGTCATAATTATGTAGCAAACAAATCAAAGGGCACCCTAATGAGAAAATTATGTCACTGTTGTTTACTCAAAATGTTGTGGTATTCAGACAGCTGGTAGTTATACTACCAGATCAAGAGATACATTAGCTACAGTAGCAGGGATACCTCATAAAACGTAAGAGAGCTTGAAAATCTAGACTTTCATTACAGTAGCTTAGTTTTTCTTTCCAACAGATAAAACTCTTACTTCATAATGAAGCACAGATCTGTGTTTCCTGTGTCAATTGATCACAGGGAACTGCAAGATGAGCAGCCTGACCTGCCATCGTGTGCATTTATGCTGCGTTACCAAGTATCTATTTATGTGTTAATATTTTAATTGCAAGATAGCCAGTGTTTGTAAAATGACCACTTCCTAGGCAGCAGGAAAGCTAATAGTTAGCATGATTGAAAGGATACTGGTTAATTCTTAATTTCATTGGTTGTGTCTTCTGCTGTTAGATTTTAACACCTCAAGCCCATACTGCACCCCTGTGCGTGTGCCTGAGGGGCTGCCTGCTGTGCTGCCCCTACAGCACAAGAACTGTGCAGAACACCACCTTCATTACCTTTTAGCAAACAGGTCTGATTTAAATGTATGTGTTGGAGGCTCTAGGTTTCTGGAGTCACAGGTAGAGCAGCATCTCAGTTGTTTAAGAGATAAGTTTTCAGCTCTTTTAGTTGCTGAGGAAAACTAAATATGGTAGCAGTAGAGCTAACGCAGTATTATCTACTCTCCGCTCTCCATCAACTCAATACAGTGTCAAGCCTCTCCTTCAAGCGCTTCTCAAACCTACACTGCCTCAACACCAAGTTCAACAACAGGGAATGGGAGCACTGGGATCCAGCCCATGGCTCTCTGCCCCCCTCAGCACTGGTCAGGAAGAGGGAGGATGAGGAGAGGTGAACTGACCCCACAAGAGTTAGTTGTTTTTAACTGTCCTGTGCCCTTGTTTGGGCACAGGACCACAAAGCAGGCCTACTAGGCAGCTCTAGCACACACACTGTGGTCTTAGGACAGACTTAATTCAGCCTTATATTAAAAAATGCAAATCTGCTGTCCTGACAGAAACTCCTTCATTTATAAACACTAAAACAAATGTGTATGCATTTCTTGTAATTGTGTTCTAGCTGAGGTTACTGCCAGTCAATTCATGTTGTTTACACACAGTCTGGTAATTTTAGTTGTCCTGGTATCTGCCCAAGTGAGAGTGTTTCCTATCTGCTATCACTGTTTAAAGGAGATTAAGTTATACTTGCAAATGCAAGGCAGTAAGGGTATCCAGTGGGTGCTGCTGAGACTTGCTCCACAACACCTGCCATATAGGCTCAAGATGAGACACCCAGGAAAAAAGGGAGAGGAAAACCACTCAGCCAACTTTTAATTAACTCCAAAAAGCAAAGGAGCTTCAAAGGAGTTGTGCTGTTGTGATTGGCCTCTTTTCCTATACCGTTCTCCAGAGAGAGAATCTCTCATGTCCAGAGATTCTGGGTAACTTCAGACCCCGTTCTACATTTCACTGGGAACAAGCATTGTTACTGTGTGTGGCTGAATTGCAAACAGAATGGGAATCACTTTCACTTGTGCTGTCCTTGTGCTACGAGTGGGGTTTATGGTGTTGGCTAAAGGTGTGCCAGTAGTTCCTTCGTAAACACCTGCGTCCAAAGGTTTGCAGTTTGGCTGTCACTGTAGGTTGGGAAAGCAGGGATCAGAAGTAGATATTGTGCCTTTCACCCCGGTGCAGTATGCTCTGAAATGGCAGATTTAAAGCCAAGCAGAAGAAGCATTTGGAATATTGGAAATCTGTAAAAAACAACAAACATTTTTATTTCTGCCTTAATTTCCAAGGTGTTCCAACATGGGATAGTGCCACAGAAAGGCCCTGCACTGATAATTCATCTCTGTTGCCTTGGAATCAATTAGGCAAGTCCAAATTGGCGTCAAGTGTAAGGGTCTCCCATTGACACGTGCTGTTTATCCCATGTAACTGCATTGTAACTTGTAATATTTCAGAACACTAGTGGGTGATTCATAATACATACAAGAGTCCATCTCACCTTCAGAATGGAACTAATTCATCAGTTTCTATGAGGTACTTGTAAAAAGCTACCTGGAGTGTGGGTCGTACCTAACACCAGTTCAGATCAATGGAAGCTTTTCTTCCCTCCCAGGATCAGGCTAAAATCAAAGAGGTTAATCCTGTTGACTTCAGCAAAACTATGGATGATGCTCAGTGCGATCAATGTACGCTGTTTTCTGTCACTGTTATAATTACTACCCCCTGGCATTTTAACCTTGAAAAATGATGCATCCATCAGAAGTACTTTTTAAGAACTATCTTGAGAACTTCAGCAGATAGCAGTATTGCATACTCAAAGATCCTTATATTAGAACTTTCATAAATATTGTATATACTGAGTGTGTAATGTGCTGCATTGGTTCCTCTGCAGCAGTGAGATCCATCATGTCAGCAATCAATGGTTTAAGGCTCTGAAAAACTAAAGTGGTCAGAGCTGGAGAAAATGAGGGATCTCACGCTGTGCAGCTCTCATAAGAGTGGTTCCAGAGGTGCTGCTTCTTGGAAGGAAAATATGGACACTCATGTTTAAGTTTTCATCATATTTTTTTCCTTAACCCTATGTTATTAAAAAAAGCCAAAACCTCAAAAGGCCTTCCATCAACTGCCTGGACTGTAACAGGTAGAGAGAATAATTAGTGTCCAGACTATGAGCCTGAGGCTTGATTCTTCTCTCACAGAAGTTCAGTGAAGCCTTGTTTGATTGGCATTAGTGGAATTACCTTGTGATAAAAGCAATTTAAATGGAAAGACTCTAAAATGAGGCACTTCTGGAGATGTGTACTTTCTTTCCAGTTCTGCCACTGATCTCTGGCAAAGACACTTACCCTCTGTTGTATTGTTTCCTCTTTGTAATAGAAGGGAAAATAATTAACCCACTTTACTTGAAGAGCTTTAGATCACATTTGTAACAACGCAGCATGATCAACACATCATGCAGAATATTGTACATGCCACACAAACATTGTGTGGCAGCAGTTGCTTCCAGGTACTGAACTAGGCCTCTTTCTTGAAGCCTGAGTACATTACAGGTAAATTGTTATTGGCAGTAACTAAAATACTAAATTCTGCTGGACTTATGCTTGGCTCTGTGTAGAGAGCACTCTAGTATTCATTTATTTTCCTCTCTGATTTCCTTGGTTGATCATGATATTTTATATATATGTTTGTATTTGGTTTACTTGCTATCAAGGCATGAATAAGTAATATTACCCAGACGTCTGTCATTATAGAAGGAAGGAAATGAAACTACAAAATCTATTATTTTAAACTATAAAACTGATTTTAGACTGGTACCACATAGTTTAATTGCAAAGGGGCTTGTATTTTTTAATTTTTCATTGTTAATGTTGAAATATAAAGCAGTTTAATATATACACATGCACAAAGTGTAGCAAATTAACTTTGCAGGTCAGTCTTACTATTTAGCTAGAAAACCCTGGAGATTTGCAGTTAAGCCTTTGAACATGGTACTGTACTGAGGTATTGCAGGTGCCTAATACTGAGTGTGGGCTTCCTTAGCCCAGGTACTGAAACAGCAGGTCACTTTGACCTTCCCTACCCACAAACTGCATCATAACATTGCCTCACTTGCATTTCCGTGCTTCTTGCAAGAAAGGAACATACTTCAGGAGGAATGTTATAATAATGTTTGTTTCTGGGGAAATGGCTTGATTTATTTCCATGTTCCTCCATGAGCCACCCCAGAAACTCTCTACTTCATTGCTATCGCCCCCACGAAGGCTTTTGGGCAGAGGTCTGCCCTGGTGGTGTCACTGAGAGTTTACCACTGAGAACAGCAGGAACAGGGACCCTTCCATGAGAAAGTACTGGCTATTGTTCAGTAGCCATGTCCTCCCTCTTAGCAGGGGCCAACCTGGATTTCCTTCTTCAGGGGGAACAAAGCAGCACTCTGAAAACACAGCTAAATGACAATCAGGCAGTATTTTTGGTGATTTGTTACTGATATCCCTTCCATGCTGAACTTACAGGGGATTCTGGAACTAACTTACTTGAGGAGATGCAAGATTGGGTCCTTAGCAATAATCTGCTGAGTTCTTCTTCCCTGTTAGATTAGACCAAGTCCTCGCAAAGTGTTCTGGGAACCAGACTGAAGAATTCTGAAAAAGGCTATTAATATGTTGGGCTAATTTAGAGAAGGAACTGTGAGACCCTTTACAAAATTGAGACCAGTGAAAGGGCATGAATTCTTCTGGATTATTTTTCATCTGTGTCTAGTTATCTCTTTTCTCTTCCATGCCATCAGCTGCCTGGTATTCTTTCTAGGGAAACATCTGTACTGCATAACATCATTCTATCTTCTGGAAGGAGTACAGCATTTCACTTGGAACATGGCTTTAGAAACTACGTTTTTTTTAATGTGTAAATTATCAATACGGACCTTGGTGCCTCCATATCCTCTTCCTGTGATATTTTATACCAAAATGTATAATTATCACATTGTTCAAGTTATCATCTTTTTTTTCCCCACATTTTCTTATGGCTATTATTGGAATAGAAACATAATCCTTTTCAGTAATCTGAAATTAATGTAAATAACCCACAACAAACCCAACTTCCACAAGAACAAATATTATTAAAAGTATCAATTATCAACTTCCTTGCTAACCTTGTGCTATTACAAAATATGTAGAAGGAAGGGCAACAAAGCAGGGAATTTTAATTTTTGTTGCAACGACCAGGCTCGATCGTTTTAGCATAGATAGGATGTAATACTTGTATAGGTGGGAGATAATCTCAGACTGATGCAGGAGAAAATGTGAAGTCATTCAAAGCCAGACTGTGCACAGATACATTTAATGTCAGTACTGATGAAATGTAAAGCTGATCAAAGGCTGAATGTTGCAATTGCTGCTCAGTCCTGACACACCGAAAACTTCCCCTGAAGTCAGTGGGAGTTCAGCTGGGAGTGTGTGGGGAGGGAGCGCAGGTCTCTTGGCTCTGTTCACAGATGTCCTCGAGCACCATCGCTAACTTGTGAGCCCCAGGATATGGGGTAAAAAAAGACAGGCATGGTGTGTGAGCAGATCGCCTTTGGAGAAAGGCATCCTTCTGCTTCTCCTTCTGCCACTTCACTTCTGCAGACCAAGTGCTTCCCGGAGAAGTGCACCCGGTTACAAAAAAAGGAATGTCAGCCAGCCTTGGCTAACGGAGCCTACTGAACACTCACAGCACAGCTTCGAAACGCGACTTGCACACAATTGGAAAATTGCGGCGGCATAACCTCAGGTGGGACCTGGGTCCTTCCGCTGCACGCAGTAATGCACAAGTTTAACTCTCCTCTCGGAACAGCTCTGGCTGTCACTTTGGCAAACGGTGCCCGTTGCCCGTTCCCTCAGGAACGGGGACCCGGGTCCGGGATGGGAGAGGAGAACGCCGCCGCCCGGCCAAGGCTCTCTCGGTCTCTGTGTGTCCCTCCCCGTCCCGCGGCCCCCCGCACGCTCCCGCTGCGCTCCCCGCCGCGCCGCCCGCACTCACCTCGCTCGCAGCCGGCGCGGCCCCGGCCGGCTCCGGGCGTGCAGCC
>VYXB01009076.1:2321-12576 GCA_013397135.1 Pachyramphus minor | reverse complement strand
GCCGCCCCCCGCCTTTTGCGCTGCGCCCCGGCTTCTGCGCTGCCCGCCGTGCCGCCGCAGCCCCGCGGGCTCACCCCGCTTCTCTCTCGTAACTGGGGCTCCCCTGAAAGCCACCTTCTCTGCCCGAGGCTCTGTCTCCCTCGACCTCCGACAGCCTCATAAAGAGCAGAAGGAGCCCGGGCAAAGCCTGGCCTGGGGAACACAGCTCTGGGGCGAGAGGATCAAAACGGACCCGCAGGGCGGCTGAGGCGGCAGAGGGATGGAGAGATCCCCAGACGTGTCAGCGGGGAACAAAGGGGCTGGATACAAATGCCGTGAAATGTCTTCGAGGGTTTAGCATTATCCCAGCCCCATGTGCTCTGAATAGTAATCTGCTTATTCCCAACCGCTGCCGAGGTCTGCATGACCTAATCATCTCTGATTTCCTTTTTCCACCGGGATGGCTGTCAGTTACTTTTGCTTCTGTGTATCATACTGTTTAGCTTTTCGTTTGGATTCATTATGTTTTAATTCACCTCTGGTTTTAATCTATGCTGTTCCATATATTGTAAAGTCCAGTTCTGCCGGATGGAGTGCACACCCTTTATTTGGCAATCTGTCACTAGTGTGAGTCTGTAGATTCACATCTCCATAGGTTGTTTTTTTTTTCCTCTCTAATATTTTTGTCTGGAATGTATTAATTTGGATTCTGGGCGAGCATATCTGTATTT
The DNA here is from genome assembly GCA_013397135.1 of Pachyramphus minor. Lineage (NCBI taxonomy): Eukaryota > Metazoa > Chordata > Aves > Passeriformes > Tyrannidae > Pachyramphus > Pachyramphus minor. The sequence continues at coordinate 11,866 of VYXB01009076.1, read as the reverse complement.
CCACAACCTTTCATTGTGACTAGAGTCTAAAAGAAAGAGGGTGCTTCCTGCTTCCCAGGCAGGATCTCATGTATCTCCAGTAAACAGGGTTCCTTCCTTTAGCAGCCTCCAAGCTGTTCAAAAGGTACAAAATGCAACTTTACCAGCTTAAGGTTTTTGTTTTATAAGAACGCAAAAGAGCTCCAGTGCTAAGAAAAGCAGGTCCCACAGTGTTTGGGATTACTTTTATTCACTCTAGTTCTGCTCATCTGTGGTTAATTCTTCTTATTGCAGCATTAGGGTTTGTATTTTAATCACTCACAAAGTTAAAGAATACTCTGCTGGGGTTTCTACAGCAACATGATAACTATGCTATCACATTGTCTCTTGCACTTCTTTGTGGATAGAAGCGCACAGATTGTTCTTTCTTGCTGAGGTTTCTTCTGGGGATGTGTATATGCATTGGTTTAGAAAACACCAGGAGTAGCAAGAGTTTAATTTGTTTTCAAAATACTTTGAATATATACAAGATGTTAGCCTGAAACCAACTCATTATGAACATTTTTAAATTGTCTGAAATTCTGTTTCTGTCATAACAAGTCGGTTGCTTTTATCCTTTGGAAGGATTGGTTAAAAGCATGCTCAGCCTAGCTGGTTAAGGCTTCCTTCATTGCCTAGTAAACACTTCTTGGCATCACAGTAGCAGCAATATTTCATTTTCCCTGACCTAAGCTCTTTTCCTGTCCCCCTGTAGCCTGGAAGGGTTCTGCCGATCAGCACAGGGGGAAGAGAACAAATGAGTGTGATGAATCTTGCAAAGCTTGAGGCAAAGCTTTGAGCCTGGCACCTGTTCACGTATTCTGATTGCATTCGCCTCCCTGAGCTGTGTGGGCTAGCAGCAACCTCAGAGCACTGAACTTCTTTTACCTAGGTAGGAGAGAGGTGTTTGGGCTTCAAGGTAAAAAACGATACTAAGCAGGAGGTGGGGGGAAAAGAGGGGAGGCTACACAGGGAAAAAGGTTTGGAAGCAACTAGAATTCTGTAAGGAGCATCAAGAAGCAAAAAGCACTTGTCATAATGATTCCCTCCCAAGACAGGGTTCAGGTTTAATTGAATGATCCACACGTACAAATTCACGCTTGAGCATTTTAATTTTTATCATGATTGTTGTTTTTGATGTAATCTTCTAAGGAGATAGAGCCTTCTTTTGTTTTAATAACTACGAATGAGCTTTCACCCAGAAAATAATGCTTTTGTTACAATTTACAACTGAGGGAGTTGGTCTGGCTCCCATTCAAGAAATTGATAATAGTCTTACTGTGAAAAGGAGGGGCCCTTTTCTAAGAAATCCTGGAGCTGATGCAGTTTGTTTTGCCAGGCCGAATGCTTTGCACTTTGGTTGCAGCTTCTGTCTTCGCTGGAGCATTTTACAAGTGTCTCCCCCATATGGTTTCTCTTGTGTTTGAACTGTGTGAGCTCGTGCAGTTTGTCCTTTGGCCGTGGCACTCACAGGTGCTGTGTAAAAAATCACTCCCCTCTGCCGCACCACTTCTGTCACAATTGCAGGAAGCTCGTTGTCTCTGCCACTTCTGCCTCTGTCACATTTCTCACCATCCGTCGAAAATTGTTGGGAAGAGCAAAGACAAAGCAAGAGTTACGTTGGACAGACTGTGGTTTTGAGAACCTTGATTCTTCTGGACATTACTCTTAAAGTAACAGTAAAAAACTGCACTCTGTTTTAAGGGCAGACTTCACATATTTATAAAACAAGAAACAAGGGTTTATTACTCTGATATAGCTCTTAGAGCATTAAAAAGATGCCAAATATGAGATGTGCTTAGTGCATTTGGTTGCCTTAAAAAGTTTTCTCTTTGCTGTAGAAAACTGTTGAAAACTCATTCACAAAATGAAAAGGAAAGAGAAAATATGTTTGCTTAGGAAAATAGGCAAGTAGTTCTTTGGAAACCTCAAGAGGTCTCAGTGAATCTGGGTGTTACATACAACTTGGATTCTGAAGTTAAAGTATTCAACTTTTCAGAAAAAAAATTGGCACAAAATGCTGAAAAAATAATAAATCTTTGGAAACTGTGCTAGTTATACTTCTGCAGCAGCACTGTGGGGTTTAAAGTCAGTAATCTATGTTTAACAAGGCCTGCATTTTTATAGAGAAACAAAGGCTTGTTTTGGTCCTTTGAGATTGGTAGAGAAAATAATCCACTAAGATGCAGTGGGTTAACTGGCTCCAGCTGAAGTAAGTAACAATTCTCCCTTTTACAAAAGATTTTCAATATTTAGTATTTAGCTTACACCTCATGCACAGAGTTGGTACCTATTGACAGCAGTCCCATGAAAGTCCAAGAAACAACGCTCATGATCAAAGTTAGGAAATCTGTGCTGTGTACTGACAACTTCCAAGAGAGCAGTTGTAGGAAACTGTCTGCCAGAATAGGCCTGAATTTCTGTACAATTCCACAGGGTTGGCTGCTTTTTTGTCTCCTGATATTTGACAATCCCAGTACCAAATTGTTGATAAAACAAAGAATAATAAATAATTCATAGTCATGGATGGATCTGACCACTCCAACACCCCCCACTCTTTCCACATTTCTGTGCACAGACTCCTTGGGTTATCTTAGAAATGGAAATATTGGAAGTATTCACATAATACAGCAGCAGCGTGGGTTATTCATCTGTGCAGGGCTTAAAAGGAAACTTATACAAGAGCTTCCATCTTCCTAATAGCTTTCTAAAAGCTCTTGATAGTTCTTCCCTGTCACTGGCTCTGCTTTTGCATCAATTGTGTGAGGGTTATTAGAGGACTAATTTTCAGGAAATGATTCTTGTGAATAGGTGAAAGTATCTGATGTGTGGGTTATACATGCACGAACAGTAGTCCTGCGATTCAAAAACATTTAGTACCCAGCATTTAAAATTCAGCTGGAGAATCAGTCTAATTCTGCTCCGTTTGAATCAATAGCAAAATTCACTGATTAGCCTCTTCCTGTGTTCAGTAAAGCTGCTTACCTTTATTTTTGAGTAGCTCATGCAGTTTGCTGTCAGCAGGGATTTTAGAGAAGCTGAGCACTTCCAGCTGTTGGTGGAATTCAGTTAAAATACTATTGGCAAGTGAAGGCCTGAGTCAGTCCTATCTGACTGCCACTGATAACCCTAACCCCAGGTATTCCCTCCTGCATTCCCTCCTGCCCAGCTCAGTGGAGATGAGACAGATCAGAGCACGGGCTGACTTCAGGCAATGAGATATGAGAAATTTCCCCAGGAAAGAAGTACAGAGCAGACAGAATGCAGCCAAACAGCCAGGCAAAACACACTGTAATTAAATTATTTGCAGACTATCCAGCTCATTACTTCTTACTGTTATTTCTTCACACAATCAGCTATCTAGGGGCGAATAGATCAAGTGCTGGAATCAATGGGAAGGCTTATGCACATGACCTAGTGGGGACTGGGAGAGATCAAACAGCACCAGACAGGGGCTGAAATCAGGACTAGGAGAGGAAGCAAGGCTTCACACAAAGGAGACTTCCATGTGCAAAATGAGCCGTGGAATGGGTGCTGAAATGAGTCAACATTTTTAGGATGTAAGTCAGCACTCTTATAAAATAATTTTATTCATTAGTGTCATTCTTTTTAACTACATGGGCAGCAGAAATTTGAAATGCTGCCAAGTCTGACTCAAAATTAATTTGGGTTTGTGCTTATGTGGAAGAGAATAGGCCTTTTGTCTGTAATTCCACATAAGCTCCATAGGGTGACCCTGCATTACACAGGATGTAACTGAACAGCCTGTAATTGATGAGGTTTCCATTACCACATAACACAGTGCACACAGGAATGAGATCACAGAAAAACCCTCATCAAAGTGTTAAGTACTTTCTTGTACAACCAGCTGGGTTCATACTAGAAGGCAGTAAGAAACGTGCCTTCCTGGGGCAGGTCAATACATAGCTGTACGTGTGTGCCTAACGCTGGGTCACACAGACACCATGAAATAACTGCAGCTAAAGCTGCAAGGCAAATTGAATCGTGCAGAACTGGGGAATGCTCTTTAATACAGTGAGTGGGGAAAAAATGCTATTGCAGCTGAGTTTGGCCATGGTTTATGGCACTGTTCAGGCAGTCACAACAGGATGGTGTAAAGGCTGTGTTTTGTATTGTTTCCATGAGCAACCTCCCAGCACCCCTCATGTTCCTCTCCCAGAAGGACCAGTCAGCAGATGCCCAGTGTGCTGTGCCATGTGGCACAGTGGGGAGTGAGACTGGAGTGTGAGAGCAGCAGTGCCCCAGCCTGCCCGTGTAAATACAGCAGAGGTGCTGCTTTCTCCCCTCATGCTGGGAATGGGAAGTCAATGTGGCATCCCATATGTTGCAGTCTGTTAAGTAGGTGAAAGTTGAGGTTGTGTAGCCAGTCTATAAATAAGCATGTTTAAGGAAGCAAGAATATGCTAAAGAGGCTATTAGAATAGAAGCAATAGAATGGAAAGTTATGTTTGTTAACAAACAAACTCAATGGAATTTTGCTAAGAAATGGAACTTTAATTCTAAATTTGACGACCCTGGGTGTGTGTGGGATTTGGTACTTGAGTCACTCTTTTAAGGGACAGGAAATATGAAAAAAACCCTAATGTTTTCTTAATCATAAAACCCACACTTTGGACTCTCTTTCATGTAGGAGCTGGCCCTTAAAAATGAACCAACACTAGGTAAGCCTGCCACAGAGCAGGATGGAGCCTTATTTATTCAAAACATCTACTGTTAGTGAGGACAACTGGTTCACAGAGCTGAGATATATGACCTTCTACAATTTCCTCTGACATTCGTGGGCTAAGAAGGTTCCCTGGGGTAAACAATGCTTTACAAATGCAGTTGTTTAAGTTCTTCTCTCACAAACAATGCAGTAGGCCCCTTCCAATGATTTATGCCTGCACTGGTAGCAGGTGTCTTCTCTGTTCAGAGATAATATTCTGAAAACATTTCTTAATAATACCTATTTTGAAAATTTTGCATTTCATGGTCATGAAGTGTAAGTGCAATGGAAATGCCAAACCACAGAAAGTGGGTCAGGCAGGGTTGCTTTGTGTTCTCATCTTCCACCTAACCCAAGTCTCACCTTCCCACTAGCAGCAATAGAACGAGGCATTTCTAATATTTACTTCAAGAATCCTTTGGTGTCCATACAATGTGTAAATAAGGCTTTTCTTCTGCATTTTCAGAGGGATGTAGGAATTAATTCAGTGCTAAACTACATACATGGAATGATGCTTCAGTTATTTGATTTATCTTCACTAACATAACACCCTCTTACTGGGAATGAGAAAGGGTGAAGTGGGCTACAGCTGCATTTTTATATTTTTTTAACAATTATTCAAATACAACTATAGCATATTTAAACATGTAAAGTAAAAAAGAGAAGGGGAAAGTTATAAATACCTGTTGGAGCAGGAATAGTTTTGTCCATGAAGCCATATTTAACATATTATAAACTTTGAATTTCTAAATGTTTTTGATCTTGAAAAGCAGCAAACACTTCAGATTAGCATAAACCTTGCCATGAGGGCATTTGGTCTACAGTTTGAAATGCAAAGCAAGACATGTTCCTTGTTTCATCTTTCCTCTTCTGTATATGCATACAACTATAAAACGGTCCATGTAGTTTATTTATCTAACAAAATATTTTGCAGGGACCCCATTTTAAACAGAAAATCTATTTAATACATTTGTAGTTTCTTCATATGCTTCAGCAGTGCACTCTTGAAATACAACTCAATAAATACAACTTTTAAGACTTCTAAGTCTTTAAAATGTCCTATTAACAAAAAAATACAGCTATATATTTTTTTAAAATTTACATATTAACATGTATCAATACACATTTGCTTAGAGGCAGAGAAGAATCCAATATAATTCTCATGTCACTTGCTGTTATTTAGGGTTGGTCTTTGTCAGTCTCCAAGTGCTGAACTAATTGACAATGTAAAGAATTTCCCAAGTTTCCTTGTTTACATCTATTATTTTTAATCAGTTTACAGATAGACTTTTATAAGCATATTGCTATTATATACAACTTAGAAATTGATTGTACGTGAACTTGAAAACAATATCTCACAAAGTTAGAACAAAAAGAAATTAGGATTTTACCACTTTTTATTTTTGATCTCTACCAAGATTAAAAAGAGAGACCTGAACCACATTAGAAATATTCATATGACCCTTCTGCTACGTGGTGCCTACACTTGACTGGCCACTGAAATAGAAGTTTTGTTGCCATTACCCAGATTTATTCCTACCTATATTTTTAATATTTGGGGGTTTTGAGAAAGAAGTCATAAAAGCTGCATTCTATTATTAATAGTTTGGGATATGAATATCATTGTTCCGAAGGATCACATGTTCTTATGCNACCATTACCCAGATTTATTCCTACCTATATTTTTAATATTTGGGGGTTTTGAGAAAGAAGTCATAAAAGCTGCATTCTATTATTAATAGTTTGGGATATGAATATCATTGTTCCGAAGGATCACATGTTCTTATGTGCTTAATGAGGGGAAAGCTAAAAAAAATAAGGTCAGTTTATATTTATTTGACTTAAGGAGACTGGGATTTATTGGTTTGTATTGGAAGCACTAGGACTAATTGTAAATTATCTTTTGTTTTACTTACAGTTTCAATTACTTGAGAAGTTTAGCAGTTAAGGAGGGGAATATATTGTTGAGTGTTTATAAACCATGTTCTGTTTGCTACATTGGTTAATAATTTCATCAAAATCAGTGAGTCTTCTCATGTTAGTCAATAGATTTTGTACATGATGAATACAAGCCTTTGCCCATATTGTTACCATTTCAAAAAATATAAATCTCAGCAATTCCTACCTTGCTCTCTCAAATATATACAGAGCTGGAGCACCCATTTCACACTGATTAATTTAGAGTGACTCACAAAGATGTACATGCTGTTTGTGCCTGCTTTCAACGTTTCAGTGGAGGTTTTAAAATGCAGCCACATAGGGCTTTAAAATAAATAAGGTGAGGCTCCTGTCTATGGCTGTGAGGAGATTCTGCACAAGATGGGATCAGAGCTGGCTTTGCACTATTGAACTTGTGGTCAGAACAACACTGGCATTGTGCAGACCTGTGACAGACATTTGCACTTAGATTGCCTTCATTACCACAGAATGTGGGTGGGAAGGGCAGGGATGAAGGGCAACAGATGAAGAATGGGGACAAAGATGGAAAATTCCATCCAAAAAGGATGGAAAATTCCACTGCTGTAACTATTGGCAAAACAAACTGCTTTCTTATAATCTTCATTGTTAGCTTAATCATCCCTTATTCTTCTTGACTTGTGACTGATGTCCCTTTCTTATCTCCTCTCATCCCTCTTGTCCCATTATTATGATTTCCCCATTGCTATTTTCTTTACAACCTAATGGCTCTGTGGAATTACATGTCCTAACTTACTGTTTTCATATTTAGTCATCTCGACTGGGGTAATGATATGTCAACTGAAAAGTAAAAGTAAAAATTAAAATTAAGCCCACTGGCCTTGGAAAAGCCAGAGATTTTTGCTATGGATATAGTTATACAAAAGATAGACAGTGACTTGTCCTGGTTTTACATTGATCTGTTTAGCAGGCTAATTATTTTTGTAAATAAACACTGTGTTACAATACACAATACTTTTTGTACTTTGGACTTTTAAACATTGTTATTTTACCCAATACCTTCTAATACTGTGTGACTAAATCCTACTAGACCAAACACCCAGTTACATTAAGTAGAAGTACTGCTAAGTTTATTAATTGTAAAATTTCAGAACCTCTAATTTTTTTATTATGATTATTATCCTCTTTTGGAAATAGGTCTCAGAATTTTGCCATTAGTTTCAAAACAACCTCCATTTGGCCCTTAGAAATCAAGTAACTTCTGCTTGGAGCTGTAGGAGATGGACTTGCAGTTTTGATAATAGGATCATAGAATGCCAGCTTGGAATAGACCTCAAGAGCCATCTGGTCCAGACTCTCTTGGAAAAAGCACAGAGCCTTTAAAAGTGTCCAATATTGGGAAATCCACCACTTTTCTGGGGAATTTATTCCAATGATCACGTGTAGTCATCTGCCCACTTTTTTTTTTTTTCTGTATTGGGAAAAGTAACAATGTTTAAAAGTCCTGGTTTTTACCTTTCCTGTGTTGCAGGGAATTCACACAGAAGATTTAGGAAAGCCGCTGGAGGTGAAGCCAGGTGAGAGCCCTCACGCCCAGCTGATTGCTCAAGTGGCCACAGCTGCGGCTCGGCCTGAGGGGAGCGCCGCGCAGCCGCGTGTGCCTGAGGGAGGGAGCTCGGGCCGCAGAGCCTGAGGGAAGGTGCGTTTCATGTCTGTGCTCGAACAACGCCCGGATTGCACGGCTCTGCCCAGTGGCTCCAGGGGAGCCTGGCCATGGATTTCCAGGCGGGAATGGCGGCGGGCGGGAAGTGACGCGGTGTGAGGGAAGTGACGCCTGGGCGGCGGGAGCCCGGCGCAGAGGAGTGTGGCGGTGGCTGTGGCGGAGCGGGGCCGGTTCGCGGCCATGAACAGCCGCCTGCAGGAGATCCGGGAGCGGCAGAAGCTCCGCCGGCAGCTCCTGGCGCAGCAGGTACGGCCGCGCCCGCCCTTCCCCCCTCAGGGGCCGCGGGAGGGCTGAGGGGCCTGGGGCGGCCGTGGGGCTGTGTGGGGGTGGGTCCGCAGCGGCCGCGGCCTGACCTTGTGTTTGCCGCTGTGCAGCTAGGGGCCGAGAACGCGGACAGCATCGGCGCCGTGCTCAACAGCAAGGAGGAGCAGCGGGAGATCGCCGAGACCCGGGAGACGTGTCGGTCCGTATCGGCCAGCGGGGTCTGTTCGGCACTGGGGGCGGCTTGGGACTCGTGCAGGCCCCGGACACGGGATGGGATTGGGCTCGGTGAATGGAAGTGGTTTAATTACCCCATTGTGAACTTTGGCTAAGGCGAGTGGGCTCTGGTTATTCCCTTCTGAAAACAGCCTGGAAATACAAGCTCACATATGTTTCTTGTGTTAAAAAGCCGCTATGTAGGAAAACTGAGGTGTGAATTCAGAATGTGCCACTTGCGTTGTCCCAGAGCATTTATCCTTTTGCTAAGAGCAGTTTAAAAGTTCTTTTGGAACAATAGACATGTCTAGACAGTCTAGCTAATACTGGTCGTTTCTCAGGTGTTACAGTAATTTGATTGTGTGACCAGACTTAATTTTGTAGTTGTAGGCTGCTTTGAGTAAAATAAGCTGTACCTTTCAGAACTGAAAAATGAGAAATGGAAGGAAATTCCTCTCCTTTCAGGAGTTCTGTCCTGAAAGTTGTGCTGGTCTCAAACATACTGAGAGAGGAACAGCTTGTTAATAGATTTCAAAGTAATTTCAAACTTGTAATGGAAACATGAGGATTTTTTTCTTTGGGCTGTTCACAGGGCTGCTTATGATACTTCTGCACCAAATGCAAAACGTAAATATCCAGATGAGGGAGAAGCAGATGAGGAAGAGATTGAAGAATATAAGGTAA
>VYXB01009071.1:110920-123670 GCA_013397135.1 Pachyramphus minor | reverse complement strand
CAATTCTATGATTCTATGACTACCCTGAGATGTCAGTCCCAGGTCCTTCTCTCAACGCTTGTTCATGCTTCCCTATTCATGTATTGTTCTGGTTCCTATAGTTTCCTCTTTTCATAGGAAAGATCCATTACACAGTTAGATCATGCTTTAGATTGGCATAATGAGTGATGGAGTGATGAGGCTTGCATCAGATTTTAAGCCACTCTTTGTTGTGTCCCCATAATGATGGAGGCAGTCAGATGAAAATCAAGATGTAAAGAAAACAACTCAGAAGAAAAATGCATTTAAGAGGCGTTACACATAAAGGAAACCACTAGAAAGGTTGTATCCTCACCTAGTTGGTACATAATTCATGGCTTTTGGTAAAGGGAGGAGATCACAGAGAATGGGAGGCTTGAGAAACACAGGAGCTTCATCTGACAAACCTGCCACAGCTGACCAATGGTGAAGGCATTCTGACTGCAGTGAGTCAGTAGCAGAGTCAGGCCAAACAGCATCTTCACTACTTTTGTGGTTCATTTTCTCCTGGATTGTCTTTTCTCTTGTCTCTGGAGCTCTCTGCCTGGCTCTCCTGCTTTTGAGAAAGAGATATTCCCACAGAGAAGACCCCAGTTTTGATCTCCTGTGTCTATACCTGGTACTTTCTCACTGTGTATTTTCTCTGGTCCACTCATCTACCCTCCCTGGATATGGGCTGCCAACATTGCCCCCCACACTCCCATGGCTTTTCTGTGCCCAGCAGCCCATCCTCAGCCACAGTACCTGTGGCATTCAGCTTTAAAACGCCGATTCATTTTGGTGGATTTCCTTTTCTCAAAGTAAGATGAAGCCACTGGAAAACAATATCAACAATAACAACAACAGCAAACAAACAAACAAAACCAACAGGAAAAACCCAACAAAATCTGCTTTAAATGAAAACATTTTGGTTACTTTCAGTTTATTAAACCATTTCTAATTTTCAGTTACATTTAAATTTCTAAAAAGAGTATTATTTAAAATGTGATAGTTGGCACTTTTTGTGTTATAACTGTTGGAAAAAATGTTGGCAAAATATTTCAATGAAGTCCCTTCTCACTTTTTGACAAAACTAGTTGCTTAACTGAAATATGTTATGTTCACCCTCCTTCCACATTGAATTTGAAGGGAATTTATTATTAAAAACTATCATATTTAAAAAGATATAAACTCAATTGAAAATCTGAATCAATTAATACTACAAAAATTTTCACCCAGCAGTAGCTATCCTCACTTCTGAGTTTGTCACAAGCACCAGTTAGGTGAAGGCACAAACAGTATGGCTTTATCTTTGGAGCTAAGGCCTTATAATCATCCCAAAATTATATCTATGCCCTTCAGGTTCCAGGACATTTAACAAGTCCCATTGAAAACTGCTGGTCTACACCAACAAAAGAGCCTTCCCATGGTGTCCAGTACTCCTTTACAGAAGAAATGATTGTATTCCTATATCATACATTCAATGTTATTCTGAATCTAGAGTTCACTGAAATTTTTCTGAACAGCATATTTTCATTAGAGAAAATACGCAGTGAAATTGAATATTTTTCCATGGGAATATATTGACTGATATAACAATATGAGAAATTACATTATATGAAATTATGTAATTGTAAAAAATTATGTTATATTACAAAAATTATATTATTTCTTATTTTTATAAGAAAATAATGGAAAGTATCAATGCTTTGAGAAAATTCAGTGTATTTCATTTGGACTTAATAGGCTATGAATGAGGTTGAAGCTATTCCAAACAAATGTCCTTACTTAATGAGATTAAATACTTGAAAAAGAGCTGTTAGAGGCTTTCAGATAATAATTTCTTACTTGAATTCTTATTTCTTGGGGAACAAAAACATTTCCTTTCAATTCAGGACAAAAAGAAAGTCAAAGTAGAAATCTTCCACAGAGAATAAATTCTCTATATTGGCCAGCTCGATTGCAAGATCATTAGCTGAACAATACATACAGTCTGACCATGAAGCCATCCATATTTTAATATTGATGTAAGTTCCCATGTAATTTTACTCTAGAATTCAAGAAAGCATTAAAATAGTCACTAGCTACTGCAGGTAGGAAAGAAAACGTTAAATATGTTAAGTAAAAGCAGATTTGCAACGTGATACCTCCGTAAACCTGCACAAACCCCATACTTCTGAAAGGAGTTTGAAGTTTATCTCTATGAATTACCAAAATGAAGACTGACAATAATTTAAATATATTACCTTTTCACTCATGATAATTTGAGTGGAAACACCAAGCTAACGTGTTATCTGCCGGTAAAGAGTGAAATGACAAGCCAGGGATGAGCAATGGCTGGTGCTGCAGATTGCAGAGACAAGGACGTCTGCTGCCATCTGACAAACTATCAGCTGCTCTTGATCCAGGTTAAGATATTGCTAAACTGCTATCCCCAGCTGTTCATCATGTCTTCCTCACCAAATCCTCCTCTCTGCTGGTTTACCAGCTCAGCTGAGAGCTCTGCATTACAAAGAGAAGCAAGTATTTCACATAGCAGTGTGTTTGAATTTGGGCCACTGTGCAAAAGTAGGTTACGGACTATGACCCAAAATAGGCAAGTGAGCAGAAGCTGTTCCCATCAACAGGTTTCTTTAAAATGTATGCCCTTTCCCTCAGGGCTTGCAGCTGGATGTGTGTAACCCTTCACGTAATTTTTGGTGGCAGCACTCAAATGTTTCTGGAATGAATCCAGAAACAGGCATGCCGGTACTTTTAGGGTGATCCATCTTGCAATTTCAAGTTTAATCTTGAAATAAATAAAAAGAAATAAGAGATACTGAAGATTTCAGATAGTGAAAAACTTGTTCTTTGAGGCAAATATATTTACAATAGCAGTCACTCTTCCCTGCCCCTCTCCAAGTACACTCTCTGTTTCCATAGTCCATTAAAAACTCAAATCCAAACAATTTTGATTCAGGATGGCACCATGTTCCCTAGAGTTGCAGCTTACTTACTTTGTGATTCAATTCTCCACTATAAAAAAGATGCTTTTTTTTTTTTTTAATATGGAAGATATCATAAAATCTGTAATGTGTCCAGAGTATCCAGTTTATAGGGTGCTGGATGTACACCTCCCAACAGGAATGAGTATCATCAAATATTTGCAACAAGTCATGCACAAAGACTGATTGCAGACGAAATGAACTCAGCATTTCACTTTAAGAAGTGAACAAGCATTAAAATACTTCTTTGTTCATGCCTCAGCAGCACAGGAGCCACAGGAATGACACCAGGGAGATGACCTGCTCCAGTCCCTGTGGCAGCCCCCTTGGCCACCCAGCCTCAAGGGGAGGGACAGGAAAGAGTGAAAAAAAGATGCTCACCAGGCAAACAACAGGCATGGGGAAGGGGAGACAAGAAATGTAATAACACACCTGATATCAGTCATTGTATGACATCCAGTATGACAGCCAACGCTTACAAAGATGTTGCACTGCAGAGGCCACCTCCCCTAAACATCTTTTATCTGGCTGTTCTCCATTTCAGTGTCTGACACCCCACTTCTTAATTTACCTTAGGCTATCCTTTCTACCAACAGCACTAGAAGTTCATTCCTTTTGATTGCTCCACATGAATGGTCAGGCTTTACAAAGGTACATCTGCCTCCATCTAAGGCTGATTTCGCATATATTTAGATGCCTCCCTGTTCTTAAAAGATTTTGTGACCCTGCCCCAGGAATTTTGTGGGTTTGGTTTTTAGTTTTATTCTAACTCTCACATAAGAAAGAACAGAAAAAAACGCGAGATAATCACTTTTCCTTGCAGTCCTTCATTTTTTTCTATCCTCTGGCAATTCTGGAAAAATTGTAAATATTTAAAAAGGAATGTGAAAATTTAAAATGAATATTTGAAAATGAAGTGCAAATTGGGACTTTTAATAGTGAAATAGTGGAGGCAGTATCTTTTTTTACAGAGTCTTCTGAATAAGTAACCACTTTATTATTAAAATTTAGCAAATTCTCACTCACCTCTGCTTTTCTCAATTTGATTTTATTTCCTTCAGTTCAAAATTTGATTATTTTGTGGGATGCACGAATATCAAGTCTAGTCACTGGTTCCTGCTGTTTCGTTAAATCTCTTCAATGTTTTCAGGTCTTCAGTGTTCAACTAGTTCCACAGTCTAAAAGTTTAGTGATCTATGGATCTAACTGCATCATAGCTTTTATTTTATATAGTTGCCTACAAGTTGTCAAGGATGAAACCCTGTCTGTATGGATAAATGGAGAAGGAGCCGAGGCAATGTTTAGGATCCAGATGTTCAGATTTGTGTCTCTTACAATTGCATTTTTCTGCACTGCAAAATTCAGATTTGTCACAGCAGCTGTTTGCAAGACCCTAAGTTTTGCATGTGTTATGTGAGGATAAAGATGCAGTTATGTTACTGCTGGTCCAAGAGAACAGGTTTCTTACATGAAAGTTCCTGAATCCCAACTGCCTTCATTTAGTTGATGCTTAGCCCAAAGCAAAGTGTTCAACCATGGGGTTTTAGCATCCTCCATTTTCAAGAATAATAATTCTTGCAGCAAGCCTCTGAAATGACTTGGCAGAAATGAAACTAAGGAGCAATCAGGAAAGGATTTTATTTTAGTCTTACTCTTACAGCTAGGTAACCAATTATTTAGCCATTATTAAAGAGGCAAAAATTCCATCAAAATCAATGTGTGTTTTATCTACACTGTTTGGACTTATACTTTATATTATTTCTAGAGCAGCCTGCCCAGTGATGTGCATAGAAAAAAAGAAGTTCTGTACTGATGGTAGTTTACAGTTTAAATGACACACTTGTAGTCCCAAAGGAAAACAAGCAGCAAAGAATCTGTCTCTCTCTGATCAGAAAATGTAACGTAGTACTAGAAAGCACACAGTATTACTTGCTCCTGGAGGAGTTATAACTAGGTGACACTGACAAGCATTCAGCTAATGAATTATGGGATCCTGAAATAGGAGTTCTCTGATGGGAGCACTATAATATTCCATCCAGAAAAACAGATTCTTTTATGCTGTGGTATCCTATAGCACTATGATAATAGCAAGAAGATTTATTATTCAAAGTCCAGAGGGGAAATATTTACTTGATAGGTTTCAGGTGGTAAAGGTTTAGTCATTAATGGCAGCTGCCTCACAACAACAATGTTTTATGGACCAGTTTGTTTCTTTAAAGATATATCTGAAAATCACCACACTGACATTAAACAAGGGAAGAAATCAAAGCAGAAGGCACTGTGACATTTTGGAAACAGACTCCAAACCAGATGCTAGGTCTGAAAGTCACAAGACTGCCAATGAACTCAACAAACAAAGTCTGAGAAAAACAGTACTAGGATTTACTTCTGCTTCCAAGTATAAATGTCAGTTATTGCCTCAGACCTTGTGATGTAAGTTGCCCACACAACAGCATGGGCTTTCTTTAAAAAGACAAAACCTAAAAACTTTAGCAACATGTGATCCAACTAAATCAGTGTTTAGTTTACCTTCTGATTCAAGAACTTTGCAACCCAATGTCATCATATCAATAAAATACTTCTGAAGGCATAAGTAAGTCATATACCATTGCATCTGATTTATTTTTCCTAACAGGACCTAACCTGGCCTCATCTAATGCTGAGGAAAAGGAGACCATGGCACCATAGAGGGCATGGCATATTCCATACTGACCATTGCTAATATGAGAAACAAAGACACCCTAGGATGTATCTGCAGAGTAGGTCTTGATTTCATCACAGGGGGTTATCCAGTTGTAGTTGTCTTAAAGGAACTGGAATCTCCTTTTGTGTCTATTATTATAAATTATAGCTGCATTACCTTTACTACTCCATATGAATAAAACTGATGCAGGAGGATAAGAAAGCCTTAAAAATGCATTGCTGACCTTAGATCTTCTTCAAAATGTGCAGCCTAATAACACTAATAACCCTAATAACACCACCATCTATTTGCCATAGTTGACTCCATCTTCCTTTTCTAGAGTATGGCAGATTTTTGCCACACAGATTTTTTAGGTTTTGGAACAAAAAAAAGTGAGTTCTTAGCCTATCATACAGCAAATTCTTAGCAATTATGATGTCTCAGGTCCATAAACCAGAGAAGTTCAGTCCTCTCCTTCCAGGCAAGAATTTGTCCTGCCATAAGATAATCTTAATGGCTACAAATAAAGTCCTGCCTATTGACTCCTTCTGCAGACCTCTTTCTTTGGTGTTGCAAAATATCTTTAACTGGGACATTCACAAACCTCCGGCACGTGTTTCTAAGGAGAAGAGAAAGCTACAGCCCTAGTAACTTCCATGCACAGCTGTGACTGGAGGGAGTTATGGGCTGAGAGCCCAATCAGTGAAGCAAGGTTTTATTTTAGTCTCCGCAGCTGACCTGGATGTTCAGTTCTGCGTATGTTGCAAGGGTGTGAAAGGGGTAGAATTTCTGAGTCCTGATCTGTTTTATTATGGATGGTGAAAGTTCTTCTTTAATTCCCAGTCTTGCTTTTGAAATTCACTATTTTTGCAGATCTGAATCAAGACAATGACATGCATATCAAGATCTTTCCCCAGATGACTGAGCTCTTGGGGAATTCCCTTCCCCATTCCAACCAAGATGCTGAGAAAATCACTAGTGTTGCTCACTGGAGTTCCCCAGCATCATTCGCAAGAACTTGATGTCTATATATAGGGCTTGGAGAGAGGGAAGGCTTTGTCCTTGGAAAAAGGGAGTGTGCAGGATGCCAGATTTGACCTGTCACTGCAGGCACAAGCAATTAATATGAAGGAATAACCTATCTTCTCTCTACAGAGAGTCTTGGTCGAATCAGCCTGCTTAGGGGAAAAAAAAAAAGAGTGGAAACAAGCACATCAATATAAAAGGCAAATTTTACAAGTAGCTTAAAAGTAAAAAGTATCTAATTTTGCCCATAACCTTCTAAATCTGAGCATTCATTGTAATATTGCTCTTCTGGTTAAATTCTCTTCCTACTAGACTTCTTCTCTTCAGGATCACATTGAACTGCCTCTGATTTGTCTGCTTTTGATACATCTGTCAATGGTGTAATGAAAAGCCAACAGTGTATTAGCCATTCTTTGAAACAGCCAGCTTAGTTACTTGTCTTTGAATCTGCCAGTCACCAAAACTTTATTCAGACTTTCTGACTTATATGGAAATTTGTTCTATATGAGAGTAAGCCCTGACAAAAAAATAGTTGTCTTTCTATATAATATATGAAAAATCTATATAATTCTATATACTATAGAAATATAATATATAAAGATATTATATGTAAATATATATTACTCTATATATATTACAGAGAGAAATATAAGTCTAAATAAGCAAATATGGATATTTCTTCTTGTCATATGTGCAAACACTAGGGACCCAGAAACAGAAATCTTTCAAGCTCACTAACTAAAAGTGTATCTTTCAAACCTGACTCAATTCCTAACATATGTCTAGTATGTCTTTTACCATCCTAGTGTCTCACACTAACATGTACAAATAACCTTTCCTATTTTAGATGTGACCAGTAACAGCTCTGAAACATAAGTACAATTGGAAGAATTGATAAAAACCCCCATGGTATAAGAGTAAAATGTGCATATTTAAACCCCATTAACTTCACTGTTCATTGTTCTTGTTGCTGAGTGTATCCCTTGAAAGACTAAAATCGCATGTGATCAGGAATTAATTCTGGGACAGACTGCTAGAACCTATTTGTGAATGATATTCTTGCAACTTTTCCAAGAACTGCACTGAGTTGCAGCAGTAGCACATGAACTCTGGTAGAGCTACACTTGTGGAAGCTGCCCTGGGCTGTCTGTAGCTCCAGGTCTTTGTCTGCAGGTTCAGGCCACTGTTGACCTCAAATGACTTCTAACAAGCCTGTCTGCAAAAAAATGTTAGTGTTTGTTAGTGTTCCACAACAAGTCCTCTAAGTAGCAGATAGTCCTGCTTTGGCTGCAGGACAAGCTGTCTCGTGTCTCTGGTGCACATGATGTATTGGTTTGTATATATAGATGTCAGAGGCCTCTCTTGAAAGAAGACAGCTCATATGCAGGACCTCACAGAGCTGGTAGAGCTGTTCCTTCCTCTATTTGTTGAGCTTCTGTTTCTAAGCAAGCATTAATTGACTTTTTATTTTAAAGAAGTGTGTACAGTCCTGATAATTTCCCTCTTTTTTAATCAGAATTATATTAATTTTTGCAGAAGGACCAGCAATAAAAGATTTGACTCCGTTTCCCACACGTGGTCTCTTGCGGTCCCATTAAGCGAAAGCTAACAAACAACAGGGAAGAAACTCCAACTAAGTGATTCATAAAGTGGTTCACTAGAAACAAGAAAGTTCCATGTAGCCTAGAACAAATCGCCAGCACATTTTTAAAGTAAAAAATGTGACACTGCTTTGAATTCTTATCACTATCTGAGATTAAACCTGAAGTCTCCCGTAATCCAAAAAAACTTAAATATACTCATGCACACATCAGGATGTGGTTTGATTTCCTTGCCGGTGTACTCTTTTGGATTAGCACGAGTGTGCACAGCCCAACCAGATGTTCCCGTGTGACTAATGAATATACAGCTTCCTGATCAGTCCTAAAGGTTGGGAGCTACCATGCCTTCCTGTCAGTTAGCTTTGATAAAAACTATAACTACAAGTTTTGAGGCACATATCGCTGATAGTTTACTACAGGATCAACCAGCTCTAAGTGCATTCCTGTTAGTCCTGACTCTCCTTCTCGCCTATCATGATACAGCCAAAGCCAGAAATAAGCTACAGTGTTGTGCAGCAGGCAGTAGGGTAGATATGACATTTTGATCCTTGCTTCCCCCTGCAGCCCCACATGGCACTCCCAAGTTCAAACATTTCATGTTCTATGACTTGACCTTCAGCTCCTTTCCCCCTCAGATAAAACACTAAAGTGACATTTATCACGCCACCAATTCAGTTTTGTAAGGGAAAAATGGAAAGAAATTAAAAGGCTGACTAAGTCTTCTTAATCAATCACCTGTGTCAATGCTGGCTAGCTTTTTACTTTTAAAATAAAATAGCTCTCAAATAGCATCTTGATTTCTAAAACAAATTATGTAGCTCGCAATCACCAAAACCAGAAAGGTCACACAGTATGCAAAGGCTGTCTAGTAAGAATACTCCCAAACATATGGAAGGAATAACAATACTAAAAGATAAAAATTGCAGAAGTTTATACAAAGAACTTGTTAGTGCCCAAAAGAATGAAATACAATAAAGGTGGACTTCAGAATATTCAGATATTCAGAACCTGCCTATAAGCAATTCTGTGTAACTTGCTCTGGGTGAACCCCTGCAAGGGGTTGGACTAGAGGATGTGCAGGGGTCCCTTCCAACCCCAACCATTCTGGGATTCCAAAGGTATTTGCATCCCAGTACCCGAGTCATAGTACCAAGAATTCCCACAAAACATATGTGGCAACCATCCACCACAGCTTTAATGGTTGTAACAAGGTAGGTGGGCAATTATGCTGTCATTATCTGACCTCACAGGGTAGATTTTCCTACCAAAAAAACTTTCTCATGTTAAAGATGGAATATAATGAAACAACACAAAATCCCCAAATTCATTATCTTATCTAGCAGCTTCTTTTATAATCCATATTCCAGATGCTCTAAAATATCAAATGTTACTACTATCAGAAAGTTTTAGAAAAGAAAATCTGATTAGTATGTTACTTCAAGTCTCTAGGCTATTTCCTGGCTTTTTAAAAAATTACAGAAGAAGTCCCTTGTTAAAGAGGAGAGACTTTTCTTGAAAAGGTATAAACATAAAGGCATTAAAGTAAGTATCAGATCTCTTGATGGGCCTAGGTTGAAAACAAACTCAGGAGCTGCAAAAAACTTTTTTTGAGGTCTCTGTTGTTTGGAAACATCCTGCTGTTAAGGCTGCACAGTGCAAATTGCATATGTGGCTTTGTGGGCAGATCTCAGCTGTTTATTTTTACACACTGCTAAATACGAATGCTCACACATTAGTCAATCTACTTGCAAACGCATTTTGGAAACATTTGTAATTTTTTCCCCCCTCTATGTCTCCATGTAGAAAGAATTTCCAGACACAAATACCCATCAGTGAAAAAAGACTGTGATTGTTAGAATTTTAAACTAGAAAGTGCTTAAATAATTCACATTCACTGACAGCAAACAAACTGCACTTTCCACAACCTTAGAAATAAATGTGTTTTATTTTACAGTTACTGGATTACAGGAGATTCTTTGCACACCTCAGCAACTGCCTTGGTATTTGGTACAGGCTTTACTTCAAATGAGGGAAAGACACCAGTTATACCATCTCAAGAATCAATTTACACTTCACTCTTCTATTGACTTCAGTGACAGTGTCATGTACAGAACAATACTGGACCAGAAACGGATACTCATTTTCCATTTGAGTAGCCAGAATGAAGTTTCAGTCATTTTGGATTTAAGCCAGCAGAAAATAACCTCTCCAATTGTTCACCCACCGAATCCTCGAAGACCTTCTGGTTTGTAGGTCAATGGTACTAAGCCAAGTTGTATGATTACAACCTGCCTGATTACCTTAAATAGCAGTTCATGGGAATGATGATGATGGTCTGGTGGGATACAATGGAATAGCTCTGGGACCATGAACTAGTATATGTACTAAAGCATTAGAGAAGCAGCAGATTGTTTCCTGAATGACTGCATGACCAGAGAAGTCTCATCTGAGGTATGAGAAAGTAAGTCCAAGCCACAGAAATTCATTCTTCTCACTCAAAAGAAACAACAAAAAGCCCAGTTTCAGTCATAGAAGCCCAATTCCAGCACACAGCCAGTCAGTGACAGAAGCACTGCAACACCCTGTGTAATTAATACCTCTGCAGCAGAGTGATCTCAGCCAGCCAGCAAGTGTACTCCACTGTAGTGAGAATAAGCAGCACAGTAAACTTCACCTGCCCCACGGCAGACACTGCCAGTATGAGGCAGTTGTGAAAACCATGACTGTCTACACAGCTTCTGCCCAACAATTTATATAATTGCCTGCTGAGCAGATGAAATGATTTTGCTTGGCTTCTCTGAGTCATGGTGCCAATCCCTACCATCTTCTGGAACTCACTTGGCTAGATTATTATATCCTGATCCTATAATCAAACCTATGAAGGATAAAAAGGGCCTGTCCTCAGGATCAAGGAAGATCAAGGCTGTAGTATAAGGGTGGGGCAAACCTGAGAGTGCTTATTATAGGAAGTGCTGGCAATGATGCCTCAATAATAAGGTCATCTTATGCTTTGTTTTATGTACCTAATGTGAAAATGATGGCTTATGTCTGTCGTGCTCTCTTGTTTTAGAGTAAGAAAAGGTAAGAATTTTCTAAGATGCTAAATGTTCAAACTTGCAACAGTCACATTGTTTACTCCCCACTGAACTCAGCTGCTGAGAGATTCAGAGGATCTATTTCGCTTGATCTTAAAGATGCACAACCTCTCTCAAACAGAAACCTACAGAGATAGCAGGAAAAGAAGGTCTTCAGAAACTGGGTGCAGAAAACAAGGTTTCCCTGGAAGTTTAAAGAAAGAATACCTTTTCTTGTGAATTATCAAACTAATCGCCCCAAGCTGTTTGTTCTGCAGCCACAAAATACGTCTACATTTAGTATTTTCCTTCTGAAAAAAAACCAAAAAAGGGTATGGTGTAAGTAAAACTGCCTTTTTTTTTCCTCAGGACTGTAAGATACACTGTATCCTCTTAAACCACGAAGTGCATAAGGAATAAGGACACTTACAGCTGTACACTGTGTGATTCCTGCCTAGTTACAAGGGCAGGCTTCCACGGACTGAAGGGCAAGACCTGCAAAGGAAGGCTCAACACGCTGCACTTCTGGGAAGAAAGTTCTGGGGCATAAGCCCAACATGCACCAAGAAAGGTGTTAGACAGGCACTGCCAGTAACATCAGAAGGCATGTTCCGAACTGGCTGGCTGGAAAGGTTTTGCTGAGGTGATGGCTTCAGCAAGACCCAGCACCTGCAGCGGCCCAGAGAAGCCGACTTAAGTCACAGGATAGATTGCAGTGGTGCATCCCCTCAACTGGATTGACTCCGGAACCAGGACTGGTGATCTTGTCTCCCTTCCCTCCCTCCCTTTTTCTTCTCTTTCCTTTCACCCTACCACTTTATCCAAACCCCAGTACCACATAGTAGGTAGCCTTACATAGTAGGTCAGACACTAATATGCCAATTTCCATAGCAAACGTACAATTTACTACTAAAACTTCCTATTGATTGCGGACCCTCTGACTTTTGTCGTTCACGCGCATTTACGAACTTAGGTACTTCCTTTCCCCTCAAGGGTGGGTCGCCACAGTGCCCCAGCGCCCACCGGTGCCCCCGGCAAGCCGAGAGGGGCTATTCGGACCCAATGCAGCAGCTGCGCTTCGCTGAGCCCTCCGCCCACATCACCGCCTGCAGCGGCTGCTCGGAGGCCCAGGAAAGCTGCAAGGGCGGTAACCCCAGGGCCAGGGCACGCTGGCTTCCGGACCAGCAGGGCAGGGCAGGACAGGGCACGGAGCCCCGAGGCCACCGCTCCCCCCAGAAAACCCCGCACGCCCCCTCAGCCCGCGACCGCCACCACCGCGCACGCGCGGAGCCCTTGGAGCCTCCACGCGCCATCCGGGCACTCCGGCCCCGTCCCATCCCGGCCCCGCCCCCGTCGGCCCCGCCCCGCCCCGCGCGCTCGCTGGC
>VYXB01009071.1:71484-110735 GCA_013397135.1 Pachyramphus minor | reverse complement strand
CCTCTTGGGGCTCGGTGTGCGGCTCCCCCGGGTCCCCTCCGCCCCGCCCGCCCCCCGATCCCCGCGGGCCGGAGTGCCGGGTCTGTGCCGGCCGGGCTGGGCCATGTAAGGGCGCCGCGGCCGCCCCGCTCCGCCCTTCGCCGGCCCCACTCCGGGCTTACGGGCAGCCGCTGCTGCTTCCTATGACCCCAGTTGCTGCCAGCGCTGTCGGGGTGTCGCGATAGCACGTGGGGAGGGGATAGGGCTGGGGGCTGCCTGATGCTGTGGAGACCGCAGTAGGAGAGGCTCCCTTCTGCGTGGAAAGAGAGGGGAAGAGAGCAAATGATCTAGAGGTATTCCTGAAATCCTTCGTTAATGCCCCGTGTTCGTGTTATTTCTAGTAGGTGTGCTCGGACCATGCAGGAGGTGGTGTTTTGACTCTTCTCCAGATTCCTTTTTTTTTAATGGCTATTGTTGACGTGCAGTGGAAGCTTTGTTTTCCCTCCTTTATGAAGGTAAAGAATGTTACGTGGTTGCACTCCCGTAACCCCACGGGTCGGCAATCAGAAGCACACAGGGAGATGACAGCAGCTCGTTGAACGGCTCGAGTGTTGGAACAGTTCTGTGGCCTCACTTCCAAAAGTTCTAGCGCCGCTGTTGTTTGCAGCAGGTCTTCAGAATTCTTAGGGGAAACAACCCGTGGGCTGGAGAGACGGCTTTCTTTTGTTCTGTAAAGCTCTGCTCGGATTTGGCTGAGGAGCTTTACATAATCCTTGTTTCCCGTGTTGTTAATATGCCACAATAAGTGTGTGTTAGCATACTAGTCCAAAACGGGCCTGTTCTCCTGAAGTAACAGCATCACCTTGCTTGTGCTAGTACTTAAGGCAAGATACCTTCCTCTTCTTTCTGTAGAATTGGTGTGTAGTACCTGATGGTTAAGTCCTTTCCCTGGTCAGCTGCTGCCTTCTTCTGCGTGTTGATGTCATACACCTTAACTTATGCTGTGATTTGGATGGTTAAGGTTCATGCATCTCTTGATGAGGATGTAAATTATGGTTATTTATGATCTTTCCCTCTGCACCCCTTTCCCAGAAGTCCAAAATATATTATTAGAAGAACTTTGCTTGGTAAGCAAGTGGAGTCCTGGAAGACTGAAAAACACACTGGTAACTTTAACTCTGTTTTCGACTCTGTATATATGTAAATATCTGTGCGTAATTTCTCCATAGTGGTGAAGCTTCATCCAGAGAAGAAATAGATTAAAAGAGTGAATGGGGGTTGTATTGCAAGCTGAGACTTTTTGTGGGGTCGCTTGCTTCATTTTCTTCCAAAGCTAGAAGGTGTTAGAGAACAGGAGAATCTCAGCAGAATGGGCAAAAGCTATGCAAAACCAGTGTTTTTACTCTGATGCCTGAACATTCTTTCTTTTGCACTACATTCTGCATTTACTCAATTAGCTTTTTAAATTTGGATTATATTTCCCTTGCCTTTTACTTTGATGTTAGAAGTCTAATGGGCAAAATAAGTACTGAGTTTAACAAGCAGTATCTGGTTGGAAGCTTTCTGGACAAGAGTTCTGCATGTTTTTGGACAACCAGGTTTTTAGGTCCTAAAGAGTGTGTCTTGTAGTCTACAACTTTCTGAAGAAGAAAGCATATGGCTTTTAGTCTTCAAGTGAGTTCCTGTAGCTGCTGTGGATTTCAGTTCTCTAAAAAACCTATGCTTTGTATTCAGTCCAATTGAACTAAAAATAGCAAAAATTCCCTGATATCGATAGACCTATTTCTTTGGTGAGCTCTGTCTCAACTGAGGCAAAGACTCTGCCTCTGGCAACGAGGTACAGTGGTACAGAGATGGGAGCAGGGAATCATTTGTGTAGTCATCATTACACTGGTGGCAATTTCCCTTCCTTATCTGCATAATAAGAATAAAGATAATGTATCTGTTGGTGAGATGGCTAGATTGTATAAGGGGTGCTAAGTATTCCTGAAGACCTCAAATAAAGAAGACCTCAAGTTATTGAAGGTCACAGAGAGATCTGTCTAAGCTGTCCTAAGTGTCTGAGCAGTATGTTGTCTCAATACTGAATGAAGGAAAAAGGCTGAAAAATCTCATAACATAAACTGCTCTGAAAAAGAGAGTTAAAATGGCAGGTGAGCTCTAGATTCTGATGTACTTTGCAGCCTACTGTTTTTCATAGTTTATAAGGTGACACTTGATGTCTTGTAATTTTATTGTAGTCTGTTATTGGTACTTGAAGATACAGTACCCTGCAAACCCTTACAGTCAGCAGAACATCTAATAGATGAGACTGTGCTGTTTCTTACCAAATGCCCAACATTGGTCTAAGCTCTTAACATGAAATCATGATGAAAGGATGGTGAGGTAAGGTTTTAAGTGGTGTGGTTACAACTCTTCATACAAAACTTTAGGTAGTGGTTCAGGCCGATTGTGATACCTGGTTCAAGCTTGGTTATATAGATGCTGGAAGGTGGGTGGTGTTTTGTTTGTTGAAGTTCAGGCTTTTATTTGTCTATTTAGAAGCATCTCTAGTAGAAATCGCAGTTTTCTGAAAGTCCTGTTTGACAGAGAAATTTGTTGGAGTGATAGATTCATTGCAGATAGGATCTTTAGATGAGTGTGCTTTACTGACATAGCTGGAATGCTCTTACAAAACCTTGTTTTGGCTGAGTCACTATTGTCATCGGATAAGGAATGTGTTTGGATAGGAATGTTCAGCTGGAGTCTTTGGGGAAAAAGAAATAGCATCAAGCTTGTTGACATTTGGAAAATGCAGTCTAAATTATATTAGAGATAAAAAATTGATGACTCACTGTACGTCCTAAAACCCTGCACAAACTTGTAGTGAAGATGTTTGTGTTTTCCAGTTCTTCATTCATGTTAGCAACATTTTGAAAGAGCTGGTATAACGTGCTCATTATGAAATATATTCCTAGCTTTCTGTCATCAGCTATTTGAGATAGGTGAGGTTTTGTTTAGACAGTAGTGGGGGTTTTTTTTCTAAACTATTTTTTTGCTGTTTCTCTTGGGTTTAAAACTAAGTAGCTTGGAAGGGGGGAAAGACTAACAGTTGCTGCAAAAAATGTCTTTCATTTTATAAGAAAGTGAAATATCTGAAAATAGAATAGGTTAAAGTTGTTAAAACAGTCTCTCTTGTTCTCATAATCTTCTATTTTTAATTTTTCAAAATATTTTGGGACAAACTCCCTCATTTCTACTTTAGTGTAATCTGAGGAGGTATGTGTTTATGGATGGTTGTGTGTATTGGTCAGGCCGTTGTCTACTAACAAGTGTATTTGTAATAGAAAAAATAACTTTATATGTACAGAATACATGACATCTGCATTTCAATCTGGTGTGTTGGAGAGAAGTTGCATTCATAGTCCATTTACTTTAAAGTCGCTTTCTTATTTTGCTATGGGAACTGGCTAAACTTGTGTAGAAAGACCTGAAACAGTGTATTAATGAGATTCTTGGCCCAATTTCTGTAAATATGCAGAGGTCGGGAATTCTTCGGCAGCATTTATGAATTAAAATGTTACATAAGAAGGATTTATTTTTTGTTTCTTTTGGGTTGTTAAAACTACCTACTGCAATACAGAATGCATTATTTTTTACAGTAGTTCTGTTTTTGATTTCTGAGAAATGGCTTATTTTCTTTTCTCTTTTCCTGAAGGATTTGTGAGTTGATATTGGGGGATAAGAATATCATTGTTCCTTTGGGAATATCACCTCAGTTCCATCTGTTAAGTTTTAGTGATAATCCTTGGGTATGAACACAAGGAAGAAGCAGCTTGTTACCATAAAAAGCTTTTTAATAGTAAGCAACTGCTTAATAATTCTCATCTGAAGATGAACAAATCTTAACTAGACTAAAATGCAGTTTGTAAAAGAATCAAACTTTAAATTTATTTATATATTTTAGTTCTCCAGCTGTTGTAATCTTTCATTTGAGTTTGTTTTTTTTCTGAAGTGGTCAGAGCAATGAATTAAAGTGTAGTAGGTCAGAATAATAACTTTTAATAATCTCTTATAGCCTTAAATATAATGAGGTCAACATCCAGTGCAACTAACAGCTATCAGTAAGCTAAAATGACAGAACTTAGGCTGCACTTTGGAAGTCTGTTAAAAACTTGTTTATATTTCTGTAAAAGCTGCAAAAAATTCCAGCATTTGTAGCTCCAGGTAGTGTAAGCGCATGACCTTTCCAGGGGATTGTACATATGGAAAGCAATGTCTACACCTGAAACGAAATCTTACTTCTGATCTCATTTCTTGCAGAGTCTGCAGCAATTGAGGAGTCACACTGTGCTCAAGTTCAGAAGTGCTTTACACATGAAATCTACTGGCTCTCTGGCTGATTCTGCCCTGTCACCATCTCAACAGGTAGAGTGCTTCTGTGCCTGAGCCGTGCAGCGAGCGTAGCTGTTCCTCCTGCAGTTGTCCTGTGTCAGTGTGTGGCCAAAGGCACATTGATCTGGGGAATGTGTCAAGGAAGAAAGAATGCATGGCAGATCTGTCACAAAAGTACTCTAAAGAAAAGCCTAGTAGTTTTGGTTTTGATTTAACACTCACTAAGTTTAATAGGGATAGAAGAAAGTGTTCTGTCATTTCATCAGAGCTTCTATTCTAAAACGGAACAAAGCCAGACACATAGGGCATCTGTGGAGGGTCCACTTCAGTCAAATCAGTGTTTTGCTTCGAGTTATTTTCCCCTTCAATTCTACTCTATTTTTTTTTTTTTTGGCTGCAATGATTTGGGAGGAAATAACCGCACTAAAATCTCTGAATGGAAGGAAGATGGTTTGCCACTAGGAAGAAAGGAACTCCTAAAGTGCAACTGAAAAGAATGCAAAATAGATTTTTGCTCCTAGACTAGGATATTTGGGGCAGAAATAGACAGACATAGAAAAGCTCTTCTTTATAAGATTAGCATAAAAAAAATTGCACTTCCCTATAATTCTAATGCTTACTATTTTTGCTGTAGTTAGAGGTTTCTTTTTGTTTTGGTCTGGTTTCTTTGTGAGGGGGATAGGTAACTTTAATTTATGCTTAAAAAAGCAGTTAGTATATATTCCTTCAATGCTAGACCAGTGATAAAACTAGAATCTTTCCAGAAGTATGTGTCCCCTTGAGTTTTTTTCCTCGCAGTAAGAAGCCATCTTTTGAGTATGAACTTTTTGTGCCTCATTTGTGTAATAGGCTGTAGACTATGATCGTAATGGTCCAAGTAGCATCTTACTTATATAGTAGTTTGGGCTTTAGTCATTGGAGCTTCTTCTCATGTTTTCAGTGTTTAACAAAAAAGTAATGTAGACTCATTCTAATATGTTCCATATGTGCAGTCACTACCAGCCAGGGAAGATGCTCTCCTCTTTGTTGTGGATGAATTTATGTTTGAGAATACAGTGAACACTCATCTATCCAACTGTTTTGAATACAGTTTTAACTTCCCTCATCTCCCTACTTGTAACAGAAATCAGGGTGGTCTTGATGAACTTGGGGGTGGGAGCAGTAGTTAGTATCTCATAAAGTTGAGAATTTAATTTGGATATCTGAAAGAGAAGTTCCTGAGAGAAACCTGGGTAAAAGATGGAAGATTCAGAAGTACAGCTGTCTCTTCCACAGTGTCCAGAAGGAAAGGGAACTTTTTATCATGGTTTGCATATATTTGCTTGTGGGTGGATTTGGATGCTTCTGGGAGTTTAAACCTGTAGCACAGCTTGTGTGTCTGTTTCTACTTCCTTGAACCAGTAATTTAAGAACCTGTTGGCTTATTTACTTGAATTTGATAGAAGTCTCAAAGGTAGCTGAGCTTTATAGATTGGTGAATAAAAGGTGGATGAATAATGGAGGGTTCCAATAGCAGTAATGGTTGCTGTGATTTCCTGTCTTATTGGCACCAAAGAATTTATGTTGGGGAAAGTAAGCAAGCAGGCTTTGGGTTTGATACTAGTAGGTACAGCTCTTGTGGTGTATAAGAAAGTGAGAGCTCTTGCAGCTGAAGCACTGTGTAGTGTCTGAAACCTTTATTATGCTATTTTAATGTTTGTGTTATAACAGCAACTGAAAATCATGTGGCAGTAGCAGCTGGAATTTTAATCCTTTTAATTATGACAGATTTTCAAAGCATGTTCTGGCTGATTTGGTCAGCTGACTGTATAGTATGTACAATAACATCAAGTGGTTGCACAAATTCTGACAGCAGTGGTCACCTCACTGGAACGGGATGTATTTTTAGTTTTCTCTGCTCGTAACAGTCAAGTGTGTGTACTTAAGCACACTGAACTGAACTGAAGGAGCTGAAGGTAGTTGCTGACACTACACTATTAGAAAAGGACAGCTGTTCTTCTTGCTGTAGTCATTGATCTGACACTGTCTTCTCACCATATTGTGACAAGGAATGTAGTGGGGTATAAACATGTGTTATTGGTACATGTTTTAATGACATGTATTTTTATTTAGGTCAGCAATGACATTCTTTGTTAGCCCTTTCAGTTTGCTGTATTAGAGAAAATGTTACCTCCAGCAAGAATTTTCTTTATCTCCCCTTTACCCAACAGTTTTTTCCTTTACAAGGCAGTATTTGGGAAGAGGGTGGTTCTTGTTCTCCATGTAGTACTAATGATATATTGGTTATGGTTATTTAAAGGAAAATTATTCATATGTGGATGCTCTTAATCTATGAATCAAAGAGGTGCTAAGTTCTGTGGTTCACAAAGTTAGCTTACAAAATAGTGAGTCATGGCCATTTGCTGATTAATGAATGTGCTAATTCTTGAGGTCTTATCCATTTACTTCACCAGTTTGATAGAGCTGTTTGTGTTTTTTTTTCCTTTGGACTTAATCTGCAATTTGATAATTGAATTATAAGAAGCCTTAACTAGTTTAAGCAGTCCAGGAACTCATGACTGCCCAAAACAGCTGTTGAGTGTGAAGCCCAAGTATTAAAATTAAAAATGCATAAAAGGACATGTAATATGTAATATATTTAAAGAAGCTTCGCAATAACCTGTAAGTAAAATGTGACATTCTGACTAAATTGAAGTTCTACAGCAGGTACTGTGGAGTTAAGGCTTATAAGCAGAACACAGAATTTTAGTGAATGTTCTGCTGGTGGTCTACTGATGTCTGAAGAGATTCTAAATTATATGTTTAGATAAGGAGCCAAAGGATTTGAATTTTAAGGTAAATGGCAACTAACATCAAACTTCCTGGTGACCAGTAAAATTCTTATTTATGGAAACTGAGAGAAAAGGTCACTTCAGCTATTTCATTGATTTGTGTGTGTCTAACCGCCTCTTTATAAAAACGACCTGAAGCATCTGTTATAGAACAAGTTAGTATCTACCTATTAAGAAGATTTGATATTTTAGTGTCTGCTTTGGCTTTCATATACTGTCTGTTACTCATATATGATGTTCTCACCAGATTTTGTTTCCTTCTTGCACACTTCAAAATGTCATTTGCTTGTACAAAATCATTAAGTTTTGATGAATATTAGCTTTTGTGTGAAGGAGTTCTGGAGCCTGAGGAAAAGCCAGTATCATCCTGCAACTCGGCTTTCACAATCTGACTTGTAAAAAACCAAGATAGTGTGCTGGGGAGGAGGATGTTTTACTGTCTTAATATAATGTTCTGTGTAAGCTCACATAGGCTATTTAAAGATAGTATTTAATGGTGGTTGACTAATTTAGGGTATGTCTACAGAAATGGTGCAGGCAGATAGGAGCTCAGTTTGACTGGGTTCTGAGCTGCTGCACGTGGGCCAGCTTTGGCCTAGAAGCAGTAGAATAGTACTGGCTTAGCAGTGTGTACTACCTAACACACCTGCCCACTGCTCTGGAAGTGGTTCACTTCTTGCCAGCTTAAAGTGAGCAGGGTGCAGAGCTTTTTGCAAAGTATGTAAACAATATATATTTTTCATTTTCTTATTTTAGATCATAATTGTGGCTAGGTGATTAAATTAAGCTTTATTGCTATAGGCTGTTGCTTTTGGGGAGCAAGACTGTTTAGATACATGAAACAAGGGCTGGGGTCTCTAGGAGCTCCTGCATTATAAAATAGCAATTGTCCTTTTCAATGCTCTTTTCATTTTGTCTTATGCACTTTAAAATACACACATAACCTGAGAGCTTCCTTTTGATCTCTGCTCACCTGTTGACTTGAAGAAGGCCACAGTGTGGTTTCAGTATTGATGCAAAAGTTCTGAGATTTTCTTTGGTCGAGCAACAGGCTGCTGTATTTGGCAAGACTTAACTTAGAGAGGGCTTTGCTGGAAGAACTAAAAATATCTTCAGAGAAGTCAAATAATTTTCTCATTTTCATTCTTTATTAAACATGTTTCAACTCTCTGTAGTAGATGCTATCTGACTTAATTTGCAAGTTGAAAGCAGGTTGTGTCCCAGAAAGGTTTGCAAAAATGTTTAGCAAGTCAGTCAGTCCAATCCAGTGACTGATGCACTTGACAATTTATTTGAAACTCACTTGTTACTCAGTATATAAATGCTAAGGTATGGTGGGGTAAATTCAGCTGTGTTTTGCCTGCTAAGTGTAGCCCATATGCTTCTTTGTTAGAAGTGTTCAGGAGAGTGGGTGGCTAAAATATTTAAGTCATCCAAATTACGACGGATGGGGGGTGAGGACTGATTGCTACTTAAAGTTGGCATGAATTTCAAAGCATTATAAAAGAGTAGAAGTGAGCGAAGTGTCACATAGATTTCTATTTAAATGCTTTATTTAAAGTGGAGTGTCTAAAAGGCAGCTTGTTTCTTTCATCATCAGTTTGAACAGAAGGAATAATACTTAGCAGTTTTTGGGTTTTTTTTAGTTTAGAGTAATTTTAATTTAAGAAGCTTTAATGCATTAAAACAGAAGTACTTAGTCTGAAGACAATGCATGAGAGCACTTGTTAGCTAACAGAATAAGGAACTATTTCTATCAATCTAAAATTATTTGAGCATTTTATTTCTCAAGAAAATTACTAGAGGGTGCGGGAGTAAGGAAAAGGTGAAACTGAGCAATGTATTTCTGAAACAGTATTTTGAGATTTTGCTCTGCACAAATCATTCTCTGATATCTCTGAACTCTAATCCCTGCTGGTATCACTGCTGAGAGGGCGTTTGTTGGAGCATAGAGGAGAGCGTGGTCACTTGTGTGGGCCTGTATGCCAGCTAATGGGTAGTTCCAGTTTCTCAAAGTATGGTACAAAGATGCAAAGTTTACTCTTCTTTTTTCTTTCTTTCATTTTTTCTCTTTTTTTCATTTTTCTTTTTCTTTATTTTTCTCTTTTTCTTTATTTTTCTCTTCTTCTTTATTTTTCTCTTTTTCTTTATTTTTCTCTTTTTCTTTATTTTTCTCTTTTTCTTTATTTTTCTCTTTTTCTTTATTTTTCTCTTTTTCTTTATTTTTCTCTTTTTCTTTATTTTTCTTCATAATTCTTTTCCACGCCACAACAAAGAATTGAATTTTTTGTTTGTGTCAGTGTGTTATTATAGATTACACAATGGATGTCTATGTATTTACATTTTTATTGATGTTTGGCCTTCTTATGTGGCGTTGTTGTTGTACGCTTATACTTTGAACTGCTAGTATTGTAAATCAGGACTGCCGTGGGATGCACTAAAAATTTACCTTTTGTGGGTTGAACTGGATGTATAGATAGGACCATGCTGGCTACTGAGGTTTTATTTAAAAGTTTTCAATGAAATAAAAGGATTTATTTAATATGTAGTGTAATTGTGTAGTATAATTATTACCCTTGTACAACAACTACTGTAAAAAATAAGGGACGAGCTATAGGCTATAGATGAAGAAGAAGAGTGAAGAGCTGTTGTGAAGGACTGCACTCTGCCAGGTGCATGGAGTAAGGGGGAGAATGGGGCACAACTTTGAGAATTGAGATACTGACTGAAGGCTGCAGATTGTGTTAAACAGAACTGCATGAAGAGGGTGTCAGCAGCTTAGGTGGTAGCGGGCAGCCTGGGAAATATGTTGCCTCTGTTTAATTTTGAGAACTGCAGATGAAGATGAATCTGGCTTCCTTTATTTTGTCTCTATACAGTTGTATGGTTTATGATTTTAGGTAGTAGGCTATATAGGCAGTGATCATGCTTTGTTTTTCATTGAATAATCTATTTGCAATGGGCAGGGAAAAAGGGCTATTCCAGAGGGGGAAGGATTATACAATTTAGGATTTTTCCCTAAGTTACGTATAGTAGACCTGGTAAATAAATGTATAGACCATGTTTTGGACTCCGATGCAAATGTGTATTTTTAATTTTCAGATGAACTTTTAAGCACCACTTATTTGAAATAAGATCTTACGTATTGTTTTCTTAAGATGGCTACTGACCAAGGATGCAAAACTGCAAATAATATTTAGTAAATATTAACAATATTGAGTAAATATTCTATGCTGTTGTCTCCCTTCTCTTCACTCAGAATTGGATTTACAATCATGGAGGAACATCAGCAACATATACACTGTGTGAACTGTGTCAGTCGTCGTTGTATGACCAGACCAGAGCCAGGCATTTCCTGTGATTTGATTGGCTGCCCCTTGGTTTGTGGAGCAGTTTTTCACTCCTGTAAAGCTGAGGAACATCGCATGTTATGTCCACTTGAAAGAGTGCCTTGTTTGAATAGTGGCTTTGGATGTCCCTTCATAGTAGCCCGAAATAAAATTGCTGATCATCTAGAAGTTTGTCCTGCAAGTGTGGTATGTTGTACCATGGAGTGGAATAGATGGCCAGTCAGTTATGCTGACCGAAAATCTTACGAAAACCTGAGTAAAGATGTTGATGAAGTGGAGCAGCTAGATATGGCTTTAGCCCTTCAAGACCAGCGCATGTTATTAGAATCCCTTAAAGTAGCAACTATGATGTCAAAAGCGGGTGAACAAATACCAGAATCCAGAGAGCAAACATCTGTCAAATCAAGTGCCCCAGATACAGTGCATACAAATGGTTTGATGCCTGTAGATGAAGAATCCTATGGTGCACTTTATCAAGCTACTGTTGAAACAACGAGGAGTTTAGCTGCTGCTCTGGATATTCTGAACACTGCTACACGGGACATTAATATGTTAAGTTCAAATGTCTGCATTTCACCACATGAAAGGAAAGAAGATACTGAGATTAAAGAACAAGCTTCCAGTGGCATTATTCAGGATAAAAAGTCTGACCGTGAATATCCAGATGAAGATAATGTTGGAGCAGTTGGGGGAATTAACTTTGATAGCCTGAGTCAAAATTCACAAATGGAGCAAAATGGTTCTAGTGATATTTGTTATGATGTAGTGCAAAATCATGACTTAAATCTAAGCCTCAGTAACTCCTCACTTTTGTGTAATGGCTTTCATGTAGAAAACGAATGTTCAAAGGAGTTGGACCAGAATGAAGATCTTAGTGCATCTAATTCAAAACCGTCCAGTGTAGCAAATGGTGAATGTACTGCATCTCATGATGATGAAGCACTACAGTCTTGCAGCTCCTTCCCTGTAACAGCACAACTTAAAGAAGAAGTAATATCAGCTGATCACTTAGTTAATGGCAATGTTATTCATGTACTACTTCCCCATAATGCTAATGAAGAAGAAATATTGGAGAGACAAGTGGAGCAAGAAAGATTGAGAAACATAGATGCATTTTCACTTTTGCGGCATCGATCATACAGATTTCTTGTTAACCACTATTGGTCAACACCAAAAGAAGACAAAGCTGTTGATACATCAGATTTGGAGATAACAGAAGATCCTATGGGTCTTCAAGGGATTGATCTAATCACTGCAGCTCTG
The DNA here is from genome assembly GCA_013397135.1 of Pachyramphus minor. Lineage (NCBI taxonomy): Eukaryota > Metazoa > Chordata > Aves > Passeriformes > Tyrannidae > Pachyramphus > Pachyramphus minor. The sequence continues at coordinate 98,938 of VYXB01009071.1, read as the reverse complement.
TTGTTTTGCCTAGGAGACTCTCCTGGAGGTAGGGGGATATCAGAAAGTCGTGCTGTTGATGCGTTTCACGTTGACTTTGGGACCCAAACATTTTCTCTCCCATCTGCTATATTGGCCACAAATACAATGGTGGGGGAAATAGCTTCAGCTTCTGCATGTGATCATGCCAACCCACAGCTCTCAAATCCAAGTCCATTCCAGACCCTTGGACTGGATTTGGTATTGGAATATGTGGCTAGATACCAAACAAAACAGCGTTCAATGTTTACATTTGTTTGTGGACAGTTGTTTAGAAGGAATGAATTTTCATCGCATTTTAAGAATGTGCATGGAGACATTCATGCTGGCCTTAACGGCTGGATGGAGCAGAGGTGTCCTTTGGCATATTATGGGTGTACATATTCTCAACGAAGGTTTTGTCCTTCAACGCAAGGGGCAAAAATTATCCATGACCGCCACTTACGGTCATTTGGAGTTCAGCCTTGTATATCCACAGTATTAGTGGAACCAGCAAAGAGCTGCTTAATTGGACTGCACAACGACCATCTGAGTAGTCTACCTTTTGAGGTGCTGCAGCATATTGCTAGTTTTCTAGATGGCTTTAGTTTATGTCAGCTGTCAAGAGTGTCACGTTTAATGAGAGATGTGTGTGGAAGCTTACTTCAAGCACGTGGAATGGTGATATTGCTGTGGGAGAAGAGAAAGTACCCAGATGGAAGTTCTTGGCAGGTAAAAGAAAAGGTAAGTGTGTGTTGGTTTGGTTTTTTTTTTAATTTTGAAGGTGAAAGGGGAAGTGTTAAATTTGTCCTGTCTCTGGGGTTTTTTTTTAATATTATCTCTGTTACTACTGGCTTTTGGTATAATAAGCCTTCAAGAAAGAGATTGTTGTACAGAACAAGTGAATATTGCTAGCAGGTTGGCTCAGTCGTCTTCACACTCGAGAGCTGAAGTAGTCTGTCTAGTTTTCATTGGATGTAAGTAAACTAACTTCTGTTTTTTCCAATATTTTAAAATATTAAAAGATTACTTCATGATTTTCTTTGATATCAGTATTCCACAGAAGTAGGAAAGCCTGTATAGTGTTTACAGGAATTATTTTTTCTAACCTGTTGAAATCCTATATATTGCCATGATATTTAGGGCCTTAAATACTGAAATAATTTGAAACCTTTGGATGACCTTTGTGTAGTACATTTTTTACCAAGAGCAGCACTCATTTGGAATTGCAGAAGTTAATAATTTCAGATAATTTCAGAAACAAATCATTGTGACTCGTCTTGGAATACTTTGTCATTTAACTTCTGAGTGCATCTATTTTGGAGACACAAAAAATATTGCCTGTGTTCCTTCCCAGTTCAGAGTTGTCTTGGAATCTGAATCAGCCTGGGACTGGCTATACAGAATTTAGCATTGTATATTTTTAATATGTTGATTTTTAGTATGATTTACAGTAGACGCACAACATTGCGTGGAAGTTCTGTAGCACAAGTGTTTAATTTTCTGTTCTGAGCCTAAGTGCAACTTGTTTTCTAGGTTTGGCGCTTCAGTACAGCCTTCTGTACTGTGAAAGAGTGGAAGTTTGCTGACATCGTAAGCATGGCTGACCACTTGAAGAAATGTAGCTATAATGCTGTAGAGAGAAGAGAGGAGGCTGTTCCGCTGCCATGTATGTGTGTAACACGAGAACTCACTAAAGAAGGACGTTCACTGCGCTCTGTTTTGAAACCAGTACTTTAAGTATTGCAGCCACTCCAATTGCACATACACTCAAGCACCTGATATAACCTCGGTAATATTATGTGACACTTTATTAATGTACTAAAGATACTTTCTAGCTAAATCTTCTCTGTCACTGTGTATATAAGGTTTGAAGTGACATTTATTTTTTATAATACTGTTTAGCTGGAAAGTAATGAAAGTTGCCTTAACGTTTGAAAAATTCGGAACTTGCTGGACAGGGTAGTTTTATCTAACTTATATAATTTAAGAACAAAATCCTAAGGTGTGTTTTCTGATTCACTGGTGCCCATGTTGCAGTTGACTGGTAGTATTTCAAAAATGGCCTCTAAATCATATGCACATTTAGATAGGAAACGCTGAATTGTAGTGAGAGAAAATCCTGTCCAAATGTACTTTCTGTATCTGGTCTATTTTTTTTAACAAATTATAATCCAAATATTTGAAAGATAAGGAAGAATTCAAAACTTGATAATAGATGTCTCAAACACAGCTTTTAAGCACATCTTTTCTCATTAAATCAGTGTTCTAGTGCTCTTCCTAGTTAACAAGTGATCTAGGATCAGCTTTTTTAAAAAAAAGGGTTTTTTAGGAATGATCTAAGTGAACTTAGATTTACAGCAGCTTAATTTTTAGGACAACTTTGTTTTGACATGTCAACAGTTGCTATTTTTCTGAACTCTTCAAAGTTATTTTACTTCTGGGAGCAAAACTTTAAGAGCTAAAAACATGGAATACTAGTTTTTACTCTCGCACCTACAATGACATCAATATCAAATGTTCAAAATATTTTTCCTTGTCCTGCAATTGGCTGAGGGTTAAATTGCTTGAGCAGTAGGAAGTTCTAAGTATGTGATGAACAGTTATGAATTTATAATGCAGCTAATGAAAGGGCTTTACTTGTTCTATGATATTGTGAGGTGTATTGTCTCCTTTTCTGTTAATTTGTCTATGAAAATGCTACTTTTTAAGGGAGCATTTTAAATTACTGGTATGTATAGCAAATGTATCATCTTCATAAGATGAGACATGATTTGTTAATTGCATAAGGCATATCAGAAATGTATGTTCAACCACATTCATTAAACAAACAACTCCAATTTGCTTCCAGTCTTCCATAAGAAAAGATCTTACAAAGCGTTTGTGAACATGAAAAATGGCCTGGTATAGCAAAACTGTAATAACTTGAACTGACTTTCCAACTTGTTTGTATTAATGTTGGTGTCTCTAGCCTGTTGCACTTAGCAACTGTGCCACAAAGCTAAAACAGAAACAGACCAGAGCTTGGAACAATGAAATACAGTACGTATTTCCATTATAGGAAAAAAATAAGAGATTAGTAAGGAGGAGATGTTTACAAAAATGGCTAAATTTATTACTTGTAATTTCTGTACTGGACACTTGTTTATGGCTAGTCTGGCTGCAGTTCACAACTTTGGTATCTGTGCATTTCCCATTCTGGGTTCAGTCCAGCTAAACATTCACTGCCTTTTTCTATTCAGAGTGCTACAGGTGCCCAGAAAAAAAAAAATAAATCTAGTTCTTCAGTGCCATGATTTGAAATCTTAACAGCTCAAATAGAAGTTCTGCCTGGATCTTCAAACTACATGTTCTTGTTCCAACGACTTCCTTTTGTTTGAAGAGAATAAATCCTCTACAGAAGTTAGCAACATTTGCAGTAATTCTTAGCTGTTACTACAGTTATCTGGAAAGGAGAATCTAGATTGATGTACAGAGCTGACTATACCAGCTGGGTTTTAGGTAGGAATTTTACACCTCCAGCCTCGTTCTCTGAATGCATTGAAATGTTCATTACTCACAAATTCTTCAGTACAAGGCAGGAGACAGACTTTCATCAGTTCTTGTCTTTTAGCTCTAATGGCTCCTTGCTGCTGCTCTCCAGTGTTTAAAAGTAGTTGTGTGACTGGAAGGATCCTGAATGTTGAGGATATAATGTTTGTGTTTATGGCTAAATCTACATCTGTCTGGGGGTTACTGGTATTTTTTAGTGAGCAGTGTGGTGGTTTTGGTACTTGAATTCTTAGTAACTACCCGGAACCCTCATAAGTACAGTAGGCAGGCAAATGTCTTGGTCACTTACAGAAAAGAGGGTGTTCAGTTAGAGGAAGTGGTGTTGGTAGAACCTCGCTTGTAGCACAGTGCAGAACTGCATCTAAAGTATCATCAGTTGTTGATCTAATCAAATGAACTGCTTAAGTACTCTTCTTAAGAAATAACACTATTTCTCAATACATGCACTTTTATTTTCAAATGTAGATACAGGCTTTTTTGTTAAATTAGTTAATTTTTTTATGAGAATCCAGAGCTATTAAAATATCATTGTTGTAAACAACATCTCTGCCTTGTAATCTGCTCCAAATGCAGGAATACAGTATAGTTAGGATAAAACTTCTTTTTTACACTGCTATGCAGTTTGTAAAACATTTATGGTATATAGTCAGTCTATCAAAATGTGACTTGTTCACATTTGCCCTTGAATTTTACAAATGTTGTATCCCTTTCCTGGTACATCTTCCATACAGCATATATAGACAGCTGTTCCAGTCTTTCTTTTACTTGATACCACGTTGCTACTTTGTTTAAAATATTATGTTTTCAATCATTATGCAATATTTTTTTTGCAATGTCTGTTGAAATCCTAATAAAACTTTTGGAGTTTCACTTTTAGTATGATTGTACTTTCTTTAAAGCTTATCCCCAGGCTACCGGTGTTCAAGAGTGCTGCTCAGTGTCTGCCTGTAGGATTCCAGTAAGTACTCAAAAAGATTTTTTACCACATAAAGGAAACTATTTACAAACATTCAAACATGGCATAATTTGGAAGTGATTAGTATTTATTCACATTGATTTTAGTGTGAAGACTGGTCATTTATTTTTACACTTACATACCTAATTCTATTGCTTTGGTCTATGATTGAGCAGAAATTGCCTTCCACATTTAAAGATTTAACTATGTAACATAGAAGACACATTGTACCTTGTAGGTTTGTTCTAATTGTTTTTTCTGAATTACAAATTGGAAAGATCTGATCAGTGTGATATGCTGCTGGTTCGCAAAGAACATTTTCAGTGTGTTGTCTCATGAGTAAAGTTTACTGTAGAAAGTTGTTGGTTAGAATGATACAGAAATAAAAATTTGGGATATTTTTTAGATAATGGTTTTACTTCAGGCAGTTTATAGAATGGCAAAATATAAACCAAAACCTCATTAAAATACAAGACTGCTCAGAAATTGACCTTTTTCTCTGAAATTTGCTAATATTGGAGGCTAATAGTCTTTACACATACAAGTGGTACCTATACTACATAAATTTAATAATAAATTAATCTAAACTGTGTTGAATAATGTGTTGTATGGTTTAAGTTTAGCCAGTACAAACTTGTGACTACTTTACCTTTTAGAGAGGCCACATTTTGTTTTTCTGCATCCATAACTGGATTAGATATTCTGCTGTGTAAGAAAGTACTTTGTGTATCACTTTAACTTTCTTGATGCTTTAAGTATCTTAGAGGATTTTTAGCTTGTGCTTCTGAGAATACTACTGCTAAAACTGTCTTCATGGCCCTTTTTGCTGCATGTACTTTCCTAAAATGAGATTTAAGTTCAGTGGAGAATTCAGTGCTTGCTGTAATACCAGATTTAATTCTTTCACTCAGAATTACTGTTCAGGCAGCTGTGATCATTTTCAGATGAGCAAAACCTACTAGTTGTTTCCAGCGCTGAGGAAAAAAAATAGTAATCAGATACTGTTTATAAAAGTTATGGCATGTAAAGCAGAGTTTGAAGAATGGGATTCTTATACTGTGACTGTTTGGCATGTGGTGAATATTGAAGCAATAATCCAAACTAGAGAGGAAAACTGAATGAAGAAGTAGACTTTAAATAAGGAAAGCATCCAGTCCCAGCTTATAGAGACTCTTCTGAGAGACTGTGTGAGAATGCCGGGAGTTTGACTTGTGCATGCTGCAACTGTGTTTCACTGACCATTTATCAGTCTTTCAATTATAGTAGGAGTTATGCTGCTGCTTGAGCTCAAATGGGCTTTAGTTATAAACTGTCTTCAAATACTGCCTGCATTCCTGAATCAATATTACTTAAGCTGAACACAGACCTCTCTACTGAATGCAACGTATGTATTCAGTGTTGGTTGTACATGCTGTTGGTGTTAGAGGCACTATTTGGTAAAATTATAGAAAAATAAGATCCCTTGGAGACAGAGGATTCATCTACTTGTCTTCTATCAGTATTTGCCATAAAAAGGGAACTAAAATGTGTTAGGGAACACAAGGAGCAAGACTGATAGCATTCACTACAGCTTGCTAATGGCCTGGTAGGTAAGAAAACATTATTAATTGTCATTAGATGCAGGATGAAATGTGGTGGCAAAAGTCCACACTTCTGCCATTTTTGCGAAGCAAATTTTGTGACATGCAGCAGCAGGTATACAGACTCATTACAGCATCAGGTAGTAGAAAAAATGTATACAAAATGAGCCTGTATGATTTTCACCACAAAATATAGGAAAACTAGAATTTAATCAGGTGTGAATTCACATAAGGCTAGATTTGTAGAATGAATCAGGAAAATGTGATTTCTGCCTGAGGATGTTTCACTGTTCTGATGCTTAGTTTCATCCTAAACTGTGCTGACTTTTGTTTATTTATTTTAAATCATAAAATGAATGAACTGCAGAAAAAATAGTAGTAGGAAAAGATGAAATGACTTTACAAAATCATTTCAGTTTGATAGTGTCATAAAGTAGTACTGAACTGAGAATTTTACAATATTAAGAAAAGGACCACAAGCAGTAGATTGTGATACATGCTTTTCATTTAAGATTCGTCTTTTTATTCCTATGGTGTGTTTCCAAGTATGTAACAAAAGATCTGAGTTCAAGCTTATTGTGATTTAATGAAGAAAGTTCTGCTAGTAAAATGAAAGTTGGGTTGCAGTAGTATTTCCCAGCAAAGGGGTAGGCTGCAGAACAAAACTAATCTGATTAGGTGACTGGTTAGCAAACGAACAATCAAGCTGGCATGAATCTGTGTTGGACTTTGTTCAGAAGTGTTAATGTTTGATTGTTATGTGTTGTGTAATCTTCTGAATATTGTGTACTCTTTAGTATTGTAATTGTGTAGTTGTGTTCCACATGTGATTCTGGAGACCTTTGCAGCAAACAGGAAATAATGTGCTGCTTAAGGAGATTTGAACCTTGGTTAAGGTATAATGTGAGTGTTATGAACTGTGACAGCTGTTTATGAGCATCAGCTGTCTGGAGTTTCACGTCATTGTGTATTTCAAGAGGAAGGGATGGCTGGATGCCTTGTTGCCTAAGCAAGGTGGCTTTACTTATAAGCATGTTATATGGTATTGCACTGTGCATGTGGTTTTTAATATATAGATGGCTAGGATGTTCTTGAATTAACAAGTCAGTAAGACTGCAGATGGGATTGCACAGAACAAAAATTGCTTTCATATTTTGTGATAAAACAGGTTCAGTCTAAGTGATCTGCATTTTTGACATCAGTTAAATGCGACTCATATTTTTCAGCTGATGCCATTTTGGATACACATAGAAGCATTTATATTAAAGTTAAAAAACCCCAAAACAACCAGGAAAGAAAACCCACACCCAAAGAAATCACCCCAACAAATAGAAAAATTCTCACTGATGTATTTTTTAAATATATAAACAGTGTTCATTAGTGTTTGTTAGAAGAGCCTGGCAAGTAATTAGAAAATTCAGTTTTTATATTTTGTTCAAATGAAATCTACTGCATATAGGTAAGAAAGTGCATCCTTTTAATGAAAAAGCCAAACCAAAACACATTTACAAAAACTGCATGATTGGCAATATCACCTTTCTACTGTCCTTTTGATCTTCAGGTGAAACTTAAATGATCCCAGATTTGCTAATTTTACCATCCAGATTTTTGTATTCTCTTTGACTACTTCAAGTATGTAAATAGTTGGAAAAAAATCTCAAGGCTATTATAGGTGTTTAACAGGCTGAGACAGTTTAAAGCATGAGATTTTACCCCTGATCTTTGTCATGATTGTAGGGGGTCTTTTGCCAAGATGTTGGTGGTTATTGTGTACCTCAGATGCAGTAAGATCATCTTTTCAACCCTATATTGAAGATCAGAGAGAAGGGCAATTCTCATATATAGCTGTCTTGAAGCTCTTCAGTTTTCATGTTAAACCTACAAGAGCATCACCTTGATTTTTACTTAGCAGAGGAGTTGACATAAAAAAACCCCAGAACACTTAAGTGAATATGCGTGAGTATTCACATTCCTAGTAATTTGGAATGTGTGTCAGGTGGGTATCACAAACTACATTAACCAAGGCCTGCCTTCTTGAGAGTATAAAGTATGAACAGGACAGTGCTGGGTTTATGTGACAGGAGTCTGGTAGGGGGGGGCTGAGAGGGAGGAAAGGAACCTCTGTGAGAAGCGAGTGGGGCTGCTCCATGCTGAATACTGTTGGTTCTAGATGGCTCTGCAGTGGCCAGCCAAAGCTAAGCCCATCCAGGAAGCTAGTGGTGCCTCTGTGAGAATGTAATTAAGAAGGGGTAAAAACCACTGTGCAGCAGATGTGAGAGAAGAGTGCCAAAAATGTGAGGAACAGCCCTACAAAGACCAGGGAAGAAGGAGGTGGGGGGGGAGGTCCTCCAGGTGTGGGAACAGAGATTCCCCTGCAACCTGTGAAGACCATGGTAACTCAGGTTATTCCTCTGTAGCCCATGGAGGACTGCACAGGAGGACTGTCAGAGGAGGTAGATTTACCCTGATGGAAGCTGCAGTCTGGAGAACCCCCACAGGAGCAGGCTCCTGGCAGGAGATGCTGCCCATGGAAAGGAGCCCATGCATAAGCAGGTTTTATGGGAGGACCTGTGACCCTGTGGAGGGAACCATTCTGGAGCAGTCTGTTACTGAAGAATGGGACCCTGTAGAAAGGGCCCATGCTGTAGCAGGTCTTGAAGAACTACAGTGCGTGGGAAAGACACGTGTTTGACCAGCTTGTAAAGAACTGTATCCTATGGCAGGGGCCTCTCTCTGGAACAGGGGAAGAGTGCAAGGAGGAGGGAGAGGCAGGGAAAAGCTGCTGTAAACTGACTGCAATCCCCATTCTCCATCCCCCTGTGCTCGTTGCAGGGGGGGAAAGGAGATAGAGGAATTGGAGGTGAAGTTGAGCCTGGGAAGAGAGGGTGAAGGAAAAGGTGTGTTTGGTTTTGCCTTTGTTTCTAACCAACCTACTCACTTTTTTATTTGCAATAAATTTAATTTTCCCTAAGCCAATGCTTTTCTTTTTTGCCTGTGGCAGTAATTGGTGAGCAATCTCCCCATCCTTATCTCAACCTATGAGATTCTCCATTTTTTCTCCCCATCCTGTTGAAGGGGGGGGGGTTAAAGTGGCAGGTTCAGTGTTTGGCAGCCATCCAAGATCAAACTCACAGCAAAATCTATTAGAAAGCACTTAGAATCATAGAATCATTAAGGTTGGAAAAGATCTTTATGATCATAGAGTCCAACCTTTAACCAAACACCATTTTGTCAACTAGGCTATAGCAGTAAGTGCCAAGTCCATTTATATCTTGAACACTTCCAGGGATGGTGACTACACCCCTTCCCTGGGCAGCCTGTTCCAATGTTTAACCTCCCTCTCAGTGAAAAAATTCTTCCTTGTGTCCAATCTGAATCTCCCCTGGTGCAGCTTGAGGCCACATCCTCTCGTTCTGTCACTTGTGGCCCTGGGGGAAGAGACTGCCCCCCACCTGGCTACAACCTCCTTTCAGGTGGTTGTAGAGAGTAATGAGGTCACCCCGGAGCCTCCTTTTTTCCAGGCTAAACAACCCCAGCTCCCTCCTCTAGACCCTCCACCAGGTCCGTTGCCCTTCTCTGGACACACTCCAGCACCTCAATGTTTTTCTTGTGGTGTGGGGCCCAGAACTGGACATAATACTCGGGGTGTGGCCTCACCAGGGCCGAGTACAGGGGTATGATCACTGCCCTGATCCTGCCGGCCACACTATTTCTGATACAGGCCAGGAGGCCACCTGGGCACACTGCTGGCTCATGTTCAGTGGCTGTCAACCAGCACCCCTAGGTCCTTTTCCCCTGGGCAACTTTCCAGCCACTCATTCCCCAGCCCGTAACACTGCATGGGGTTGTTGTGACCCAACTACAGGACCTGGCACTTTGCCTTATTGAACCTCATACAACTGGCCTTGGTCCATCAATCCAGCCTGTCCAGATCGCTCTGCAGAGCCTTCCTGCCCTCAAGCAGATCAACATTCCCGCCCAAGTTAGTGTTGTCTGCAAACTGACTGGAGGGTGCACTTGATCACCTCATTCAGATCATTGATAAAGATATACAGAACTGGCCCCAATATTGAGCACTGGGGAACACCACTAGTGTTTGGGGTTTTTTTAATGCAGGTAACTTCACATTTTTTGTGTTTGTGACAATTTGTTTCTCAGGTGTTGTTGCCTCTACTCTAAAGGAGAAGTCATGTAGAAGGACTGTTCTGTAGTCACTGGAAGGTTACTTCAGATATATCATCCATATGCTTGCTTATGGTATTTCCAATGGGGCTTGGAAGCTGGAAGGAACATGAAAGGGCTTGTGAGACTGAGGTACATGGCTTACTGTGTTGATTTGCACCATATATGAGACAAGGGAGTCTTGTGACTCAGCAAGTAAGATGGGCATTATCCCTGCTAGATGTGAGAGGGAAGGGCTTGAGTATGTCATGAGGGTCCCAGCCCAGATTAAAAAGTACTTGGTTTTAAATTATTAAATGTACTTATGATAAGAATTAGCATCAACAGCACCACTCAAAAAATGCCATTTCCTAATAGCCAAATTTCTTGTTTCCTCTTACTCAAGTGGTTGAAAAGTTTTGACTTGAGGTTTTGATCCAGGATAGGTGTTGAAACCTTAATTGGATTTGCCATCAGGGTTGTAGTATTAATGACGGAGTAAAGTGGGTCATGTAGTTTAATGTCACTCAGCAATATCATTCAATTGCAAAGCTGTAATTCTGTTTTGCAGGAAAAAAAGTGGTTTTATCTGTATTTTCCCTCTGCTTTGAATGAAACAAAAGCTTGATATGGTTTATGTCGAGAAAGGAAGCAAGACACCAATGTTCGTTGAGAGAAACAGCTGAATGGTTAGGGCATTTCATATGTGGAAGATCTAGTTTGTCTGGTCTCCAAATCAAGCAGAGAAGGAACATTCAATAATGAGGGGCTGTTTCTCACATGATAATTACAGCGAGAGCTGCTTCTGAGTTCTCTCTTGTTTTCACCTTTCTCTCCTCATAAAATTAATGATGTTAAATTATTCTGCTACATTAAATAGTCCCAAGAATAACACACAGGAACCTGTATGAGTTAGTTACCTTGTAAAGAGGTGTGTTAAATAAGGTTGGTCAAACATCCACAGGCGAAAAAAGTAAGAAATCATCAAAATAGGTGGAGAATATGGAATAATTTACGCTTTGACAATTAGTCAAGATAAATTGTAACTGATCTGACCATGGGTATGCTCTCAGCAAAAGTGAGTTTGGGAACCACTACTCTAAAGAAACTTAGGGCACAGTCTGCCTTCAGAATATTCTATTTGAACTTTAAGCCACTCTCGATTGACAGAAATCAAACAACTTAATGTTAACAATGGTACCTAGTAAGAACAACATACAAAGTGAGTGAGTATTCCCTGGCAGCTGAGGTGACATAACAGAGCTCAGGGAAAAGTTAACAAGTGGCCAACTGATGCATACTGTGCTATTTCAGAACTTGAGCAAGTACTTGATGGTTGTATCAAGATCGTATCAGCATGTTTTTCTTCTAAAGTTTGACCAGGTTATAGTGACTACTTGCATCCATGGAGGGACAATTTTAGAATTGTGCTCAAGCTGAAACCAATATGAGGATCACTATCTGGGGATTCTGCCATGGCAAGGGAGTTACCTGCCCCTCAACACATGAAACCACATAATTTATGATTGCAAGCTACTGCAGGATAATGAGTTACCCATTAATCAGCTGAGACATCATGTAGTGTTACCAAATGTGTTACACTTTGCAGCTGGAGCAGGTAGAGAGAATTTATCTGGTCTTTTACCATAACTCCACAAATAATTTGAGGAATGGCCATGAGATATGCTAGGAGTAAAAATCTAGCCTGTACTGTCAGTGATCCCACCATTGCCAAATGCACTCTTCTAGCAGATTTATTGTCACTTGAGTTTCCCTCTGTCGTATTAAGTGCTAGTCTGTTGAGTTTTTTTAATATCGGTGTGAGTTGGATTAACAATAGAAGTAATTAGTTTTTTCAAAGCAGGGTTTGACACCAATATTAGAAGCCTTTAAAGTTGCTCTTAGGCTTCAGGGGGATGTTCTGATGAACTCATCCAAAATGCAACTTGGGTAAGGAAAAAAAAATCACTATTTATTGCTCTATGGATCATAAAGATGTAGTCACACTTAAATGAAGTGAGATGCTAAAGCTATGACTACAGTAATTCTGTGAAATCCATGTAGAGTTAATTTTATGCTTAGTTGGACCAATACATCAAATGGTTTCTATCTCCTTGAATTTATGTGACTAGTAATATTTAACAAAGGTGTGCTGTAGTCTTAATAAACTGAGCATAATAAATGTAAAACAAAACCACTCATTCTCCAGTGGTATGGACATAAACCTTAACAGAACTTGTTTTCTTAGGAAAGACTACCAGTAACTTGTTTACCTTACTTAGAAGTACTCCAGTGAAAAGTGATACCAGCTGCATTTGTTCTATAAATAACTTTTCACAGATTTTTGAGTATTTTTGGTCTCAGTAGAGCAGTCTGAAGTTTGTTAGCTTATGCGTTATACATATTCATGGCATAGATGTGTTGTACATATTCATGTTCTGGCATATGATAACACATAAATTTACATAAAGAGGTGTTTTGGAGGAAATGAGTGGATTCATTTGACTTCCATGCAATTTTCAGGCTGTTCTAATCCAGGTCATATGGTTTGCTGCTTAAAATATGTCTCAACTCTAAACCAAAATACTAACTCTTCAAGTCTGAAATAAGCCCTTCTAGGTGATAACATGCCACTCACCCATCACTCTGCTCAGTTGCCAAATAACAATTCAGTAGTTTTCCTTTTATAGTTCTCTGGTGCATGACATGTCTCTAAAGAAAAAGCTCTTATATTTGCAAGCATTTCTGAATAGCAGAGAAGAATTGCAATTTAAAAAAAAAAATAGACAATATCCAAATCAGTAGTCACAGTTTAATTAGCCCCTTTACATTTTAAGCTGATTGTTCGTGAACTTTAATGAAATACATAGAGCTTTGCAAAAAGCATGATTGAGGGGAGCAGCAGAAAAAGGATTAGTCTCTTGGTGTCTGCATAGTTCAGACACTGAACAGCTTCTTTGCACTATTCCCTTTTTTCTTAGTTTCTGTTGTTTTCTTGGCATAGTTCGAAAAATAATATCCCACTGGCTGCCTCCACTGAATCTTTTAATTCGCAGTCATACTAGCCTAAATTACATGTGTAAAAGACCACTTTGCATACAAACAGCAATTAGTTCTATTTTCATAAAGTCTTAAGTTAAAACTTGCACCTATGTTAAATACCCATGGCTTAAAACAGATTGCTTAAAAGCACAGATAATGAAAGATATATTTCCAGAGGGAAATAATGCTTTATGTGCTGATCGAATCAAGAGATACTGATCTATCTGTTATCTCTAATAAAGTCTTAGCTTTGAACTTCCAAATGAGAATGGTTTTGCTAGAGTCACTTTGAATGTTTCTACTAGTAAGTGAAGGCACTGACAGTGTTTTTTATTTCACGCTTTTTAAATCTGAAGAAAAACCTGACTTCTGAGGTTTAGGGTTTAACAGTGTCAGCGAACCTCATATGAGTAAGACAGATTGGTTTAACTTTCTCTGCAAAAACATGAAGACCAGAATGATATGAATACTCTTTTGTGCTCTCTCCTTAAAAAATATTAAAAGGAAAAGCATTAGAATGTACACCTAATTTAGTTGTTACAACATAATATGTCACCTTGGCTCAATTACTTTTGGAGGCAAGTAACAATGGGCTCAGCTTTTTCAGTGTTAAGTCTAAAAATGTATGTCTCATGCTTGTTCAGCATAGAATCTTTCTGGAATAAAATATTGATGTTGTTCTGCTGCAGGTGGTTGTATACAGATGGGGATAGGGATGTGATTGCCATCTTGCCTGCAGTGCTTGGCTTTGAGGATGCTGTAGCATGGATTATTCCACTGGACACGTGTGGCAACAGGCTTGATTTTTTTAAAGGTATTGACGTTGATAACCTGCCAGACTGTTTACGTCCAACCCACAGCAGGATGGTAGATGGTAGCAGTTACTAAGGGAGTGTGCAGATCTATGTGCAAATACTAAATGTGCCTTTTGTGTGCATAATCACTCCTTAGAAACAGAATTGAAGAAAACTGTGTCAATTATTTTATCTTATTATTTTATATTAACAGAATCCATGTAGTTTGAAAGAGATGTGTGTACAACTGAAAATGAGGTGATTGAGAAAGCAAAGGTAAGATAAGTGGTCTGTGGTGGATAAGTGGAACATGCAGTCAGTACCTCACATAATACACTCTTGTTCCTGCTGAGGAGGAACTGTGCAGTAACACCCATATGCACTAGGCCAGGAGTGATAGCCTTGGAGGTTCTGATTATGGAAGCAGGAGATTGAGTTACCACACCACAGTCTTTGAGAAATGCTGAAAGATGCTTCCAAAGGAAATCTGCAGTGTAAAAGCCTGTTCTTTAAATAATATTAAGCTCTTGAGAACTTGGAACAAGATATTCTACAACATATGTTTATTAAAGAACTACTACATGCTACAAAGAATGGTTGGTTGGCAGACAGGAACTCAAAGAGCAAGTTTTGAAGTTTGTGTGGAACTAGTTCCAGCAATTCCTATATAAATATATTTTTAAAAACTCCATTGTTTCATGGACAGGAAAACCTTAAAAGTGAGAGATCAGATCACGATTTATTCTACAAGTTTCACAGACAAGGAATTTTCTATCAAGCAAAAAATAATTCTGGTAGTTTAAGAAATAATTCCTCTTAAATGGAATTTGAGGTCATGAGTGACATACCAAAGAAATACGCATTTTTGGCCAAATTAATGCCTGTTATAAATATATGAATATATATGGAGATTTCTATTTATCTCAGAATAGGGAAGACATTTGGCAAGAACATTTTATATGGCACTAAGCCTTCCATAATGATCTTAGCTTGAGAATATTGCGCCTATGGAAGTGTGCAGCTGACCTAATGTATACAAGTAAACCAAGAAGGAATCTGTAAGTTGGACAGTTAGATCTAGGTGCTATTTTTCAGTATACTTAAACCTCTCCCCACTTTGGGGGGAGCAGATGTAAGAAGTGTCAGACAGCTTGTATAATTATGTTTTCATGCAGTAAGGAAAGTAAGCAGTGAGAAAGATAATGGCATTTGAAAACTGAAGTGTGCTCATAGCTGTTCAAGACAAAGTATGTGTAATGCAAGTGTAACTCTACAAGGAGACTATCTGAAATGTCTCCTGTACTTCAAAGGCTGTTGTAATACTTTTCATTAACGCGACTGATCTATTTTCGGGCTGACCTTCAAATCCGTTATTCCTTCAAAACAGGCGAAATAAAAAACAAGTGGTCAGCTGCTGACTTAGGGGTCAGGTACAACTCTTAAGGAGACAACTCTGGCTTCTGTGTTGGGGTTATGTTGAGGGACTGGCTGTGCTAATGGGGAGGCATCTGTGTGAGAACTTGAGCTCAAGTGGAAACAGGTCACTATGATACACAGCAACATACACACACCAAATTAAGTAGCAGGAGTCCCCTGTCTATGATCTAGTCTCCAAAGTATGTCATACACATCTTCTGGTTTTTGGCTGCAAGCTGTTGCCATGGCTTGTGGAAGGAAGGTTGCTAAGTTGCAGGCTGTTTACACTCTCATTCTAGACTGCAATTCCTATTTCCAAGGGTTTCTTTATAGCTGGATGAAAACAGTGTTTGTTTGTTTCTCAGCAAGGATTATATGTGTGCCAGGTAAGTGAATTTAGTGAAGCTTGCCAAATCAGCTAAATAAAGTTTCTTTAAAAGAAAAACAAGAGATGTACAATTGAAAACTTGGTAAATGCATGAAACCAAAAAGATAAGCAGAATATATGTACTGGATTGATACAATGATACAGCAATGGATTCATACAGGAAAGAAGATAATGGAGTAGATATCCTGCACACTATTATACACTTGAGCATTAAATCTCTTCTTTATTAGATTTGCTTGATGATATAATCTCTTCTTATTTTTTGTATGTGGTAGCACTGTCAGGTAGGAAGCAGGGTGGTTTCTGAATTTATTTTTTTTATTTCTGCTGCCATTTCTCTCCTAGACCTTAAAGATAAATTGCTGCTCTAAAGATTTGGATTTATTTTTTGATCCAGATTCAGTCTAAGGAAAAGGCTGGAAAAAGAAATTTATTGGTAGGGTCAGTCACCATTAAGTTGGATTTCTTGTATTATAAGGAACATACAATGACCACTGAGAATTATCTACTTATATAGAAATTTATTGGTAGGGTCAGTCACCATTAAGTTGGATTTCTTGTATTATAAGGAACATACAATGACCACTGAGAATTATCTACTTATATAGAAATTTATTGGTAGGGTCAGTCACCATTAAGTTGGATTTCTTGTATTATAAGGAACATACAATGACCACTGAGAATTATCTACTTATATAGAAATTTATTGGTAGGGTCAGTCACCATTAAGTTGGATTTCTTGTATTATAAGGAACATACAATGACCACTGAGAATTATATACTTATATATATGTATACTTAAATGAATAATCACCTCTCTACATTTCATCCTTTTTTGTTCCCTTTTTTGATATATGGGCCATGGCTTGAAGGATAATGTCCCTCAGTATATGTTTGCTTAATTTTTTGAAAAACAGTAAAGGTTCCCTTTACTGTCCCAAACGGCTTTTGTTCCAAAACCATTTAATTATTATAAAATGAAGTGGTTTTATTTCTAACTTACATAAAATCTAGTTAGACTTTTCTGCAAGACTTCCATTTTTTTAGGTTGTATGTTAAGTTCCAGTCAGCTTTGGAGCTAGAAATGTATTGCTTAAGCACATTGAGAAGAAATTTTCTTGTTGAACTTTCCCATGGTTGCTTCTCTCACCTTTTTCACAACAGCAACTGGATTTTTGTTTTTTCCTGAATTCAAGATTTTTAATTTAGTAACTTATGTTCTGAAGATAGCAAACTATGCATAAACTTTAAATACTTTAATGATAAACCTTAAAGACTGTGCCAAAAATTTTGCCATCTAGTGCTGTGTGTGTCTTTCTAAAATGCAGTTGGTCATACATAACACTATTGCAATAAAAGTCTGCAGAATGAAAAATAAACAGTAATTTTTTTCTTAAAATGGTAACAGGAATATAACATACAAGAACTTTTTATCAGTCAGTAGTTTGTTGGAGGTCCTAAGAACACTGAAACTCTGCAATTTGCAGAGGGTACATTAGACTGGAGCACAGTTACTAGGGTCTGTAAGGATCTGCTTTTGAAAGTGGAAGGATTACATAAGTCTCCACAAAACAGCACATTCTTCTACTTAGACACTAATCCGTCATATTGCACATACATTTTGGGTCAGATTGCACTATCCCAATTAATGGAATAAAGTTCTGTTTTTCCATACAGTGTTTGGTGCTGTCTTGTTTCAAAAGGGCTGAAACATGCTTTTTTCCCCCCTTGTGTAGGAATTCTAATAAGAAACTTGATATAACATTGTTGATAAAAGGCTGGCTTCAAAAAAAGTACCTTATAATGAATTGGCATTGTAATGATTTACTGTTACATACTGGTTTTCACTGAGGAAGCTCAAGGGACTTTGATCTCCAAGTAAGCATTTGGCCTGTCTTGTCCCTTTGTGCCGGGCAGAAGAGCCATGTTCTTGCTAGGGCTACCAGAACTCCAGGCTTGCTTGGGATATATTAACCCAGTGCAGATGCATCACAGATACATGAGGCTGGTCTAGAGCATCCCTCCAAGAACTGTGTGGCTCACTCTGAAACAGGAAAGGAGCCGTATGCTGGACTAGTCTGCGATACGTGTTGCTATCTGGGCATTGATGAGGCTGATATCCTGAAAGGGCCCTGTGCTGAAATATGTAGGGACTTTCTCCAGCTCCTAACCCATTTGAGGCTGAGAAGGATGCAGAGATGGCTTTACTGGATGTTGAAAAAAGAAACTTACCAGAACATTTATTCCTGTGTGTGTTTCTGTAATGTTTACTGTAATGTTATTTCATATTTAGGCTGCCTAGTTACTTCTAAGAATAAGAGATTTTTTTAAATATGCCACACAAACCCCCATGCCAAAGTGGAAATTGTCTCCTGTAGTGTCCTACCTATTATTACAGCATAATTTTACAATGCAGTTCTTAAAATGGTCAGTCATGCCAGAAATTCTGTAACTTAGTCTGCATAAAAGGCTTCTCCTAGCAATAAGCAGCTAAAACAGTTAATGCAGTTATCAATGCATTAAGTTCCACTCTGACACAGCACTTAAAACTTAAAATTATGAATAGCTGTGCTTATCTGGTAACAGGTTCTTAAATTGCTTAGTCTTCTTTCAGTGTTCAGACTATAAAGGTATTTCTTAGCTGCTGTACTGTGAAATAAGAACAAACAGTGAACGTGTTAGTTCATAGTTCTATCAGAATTATCATGAGAAGTACAGTTAGAATTCAATTAGAAGGTCTGGGCCCCTAGATCTATTAGTTTAGATTAATCAACATAATCAACTTTCACTTAAAACAGTGAAATTATTTGCATTAGACTAGTTTTCTTTATATATATATATATTTAGTTCAATCTCTTTGAGGAAGTATAGGCTGTCTAAATTTTTCAGCGATGAACATTTTACCCAAATCACTAATGCATCTAAATCAGCTTACCATGTAATATAAATGTTTGCCCTTTTACAAGCAAGACTGTGTACCATGTGCTGCCTTTCCCTTTTCTATAATTAGCAGAAACATTTGGAAATTTCAATAACATTTTCTCTGTATCTTTACAAGAAAGAAAATGACCTAAAAAGGGAAGAAAGGCAAGTCTAGGAAGGAGCACAGCTAAGCAAAACATCACCCACAACTTGCAATCACACACCCCCTCCCTTCTACAGGCAGATCCCTTCAGTGTTTGTGTTTTGTTTTTGTTATTCAAACTCTCTCTCTTCACTACAGATTTCCCTACTTGGAAATATTATCATTTGAGATCACTGTACAGCAACAACAGATAAAGCTGTGCCAAGCTGCAAACCGGCCCGTGGGATAAAAGTCTGTAATCAGTAAAGGACACATACACTACAGACACAGGCTACCCCAATGTGGAAGTATGAAGTTCATCTGTCATTTTAGTAGTGTTCACGTTGTTCAAGTAAATTTGTGCTGTCTCTACACGTAGTTGACACTTATCAAATAAGAAAATGGTGAGGAAAAATATGACTTTCCACTTGGAAAGCTGAATTTTGAACTGTGTATACTGTCAAACTTCTTAACTACTGTCTTTACTAAAATTTCAGACAGCAATGTGTTGCCCAAGTTTCTTGATGGTAACAAATGGTTCAAAACTCCTGAGTTCACAAAAATACCAGGACTATTTTATGCCAGGAAGAGACAGTGTAAGAAATTACAGGGACTTCTGTAGCATAAGGAAACCATAAACATATCTTTCCTGACTGGTAAATCAGGGATGATTTATGGATGGTATATATATATTTTTATATATATATATATATATTTATGGGATGATAATGGGATTGATATGAACACACAATCTCAGCATTAGAACTTCAGTAGGGCCCTAAGTAGAAAATCAGATTGTGATTCTGCAAGTTTAGTGCACAGCAAGTGAAAATGCCTTTAAATGTGTTTTACGTGTCCATAAAGGTAATCAGAGCTCCAATCTCTGGACATTCAACGTTTTCCTTAGAATACTTTTATCTACAGCAATTAGACAGAAATTGAAGGCATAACTGTTGGTTGATTTTAAGTTGGTACACAGCCTCAGTGAGTTCTCCTGTGAAATATCTACCACCTGCACAAATTTTGGATAATAAACCAGACGTAAGGGCTAATTTGCTGGAAATTATGTAAGGCCAGGCCTATCAGTACAATTTAGCAGAAATCCCACAAAGCAATTGATTTTTTGCAGAGATTGCAATCTCTAGAGCTTCTTCTTGGATACTAATGCTGTGGAAAAATAAGCTGGGGGTTTTTTTTCCATACAATCGTTCCCATTTTGCCAGTTAGAAACACAGTCAGCTTTGGCAAAGACTTGGGATAGTAACAGTGACAATAAATTGAAAGCTTTAAAATAAACGTGGCACTAAGCCTCGCTGTGTTGCTAGTTTACTGTTTGATTTGAGGTCAAGCAAGGCTTCCACTCAGTAAGTAGATGCTGTAGGCTAAGTGAACTGCTAGATCCTAAACAGCTGTGAAGGACAAAAAGGCACAACGTTTATTTAATTACAATTCAGAGAGACCACTTACATGGTAGTTTGTTCCCATAGGAATGAACAATTAACAGTAGTTTCTGGGACAGTTAAAAGCGACTTGATTATTTAGGGGTTTGGCCTCTTTATGCCAAAGCTTTTTGATGGGAACTGTAAGGTTTTCCAAGTTGGAATGAGGACTTAGGGAAAAAAAGGTAAATGGTCATGTTTAATTTGTGGTTGTAAAAGATGACTGGATTACGGGGAAGGCTTTTAGGTTTCAGAATAGTGTTGAGGAAAGCAGGGGAAGAGCACTGGCGAGGCAATACTAAAATAAGGGGTACTTTTGGCAAAGGAAACTAGTTTATTGTTAATTCCTTAGGAGGCTTAGGGTGACATTTAAGTCCCAAGCCAATCTACATTTCTAGTTTTTATCTCAGTCTTGCAGGATCCATCAATAGATCCATTTTTTCAGCCTTCACTGTTTGATCTCTCAACCTAGCCCTAATTTGAACTAGTTTTTTTTAAGGAAAAAGCAGGTAGTCAAGCTGGTTGCTTCTTGCCATCTTTAGCCTTCATCTAACACCCAACATTGACTGGCACAAAATGCATTCAGGCAGATCCTGGAGAAGAAATTGAGTGAATTATTTTTAAAGATAGTATTTGACACATCAGAGTCTAAAGAACTTTATTGTTCCACATGGCTTACAGGTCTAACATGAGTACTCAGTACAAACTCAGATTTGTCTAAAGGTACAAGTTGCTGGTTTCTCTTTATGTTGAGGCTTTAGACAACAGCCAGGAACTAAACTGTCAGTCACATGTACTATTGTATCCTGCAGTTTCTTAGCTGAGACAGTGACTGGAATGAACAGAAGCATATGGTTTTACATAGACACAATATGCTGAGATGGTTTAAGGACTCCTTTCAAGCTTGAGCTTTAGGATAAAACTCCAAAGTTGTTACATTCTGTCTTGCGCATTATGCTAAAATGAAGGCATATGGTAAGGAGGTAGATATTTGAAAGACAATTATGAGATAGGTTATGGGTAACTTGACTGTAAGGTTCAGCAAAACCAAAGATTAAAATGTAAGGCAGTGTTCCACAAAGGCAGCAGTGCTACAGTGAAGACTGGTGCTAGAAGAAATGCATGGAGGGCAGTAGGAATTCCATTAGCTTTAGTTACGTCTGGAAAAATGGTGGCATATCACTTATACAAGTTCAATGAGGATCAGTGAAAACTAGCTGCAGCACTCTTAAAAATAAATTTGGCAACACGTACACTTTGGTATGTCGTCACCCGTGAACACAGGAAACAAACAGCCATCTTCTAGGGCAGGATTTCTTTTGACTCATTGAAAGGCCTTCATCCTGTTCCCAGAACTTGACCTAAAAAAAGTTACCACTCCTGTTTCTGTCTTTAAACGATTCTGAAATGGGTGTATTCAAACAAAGACCGCCCTATAAATGGTTGGATTGCATCCTCTTCCTCAGTCATTCTTTGTAAGTCCTGAATATTGCTACATGTAGGAGTTGCCAAATTTTCCCCTTCTGCTGGAAACAGAACGGGTGCAGTTGGGAGCTACAGAATTTTTTAGAAAGCTTTCTAACCTCCCCCAGCATTTCACATTTCTGCTCTCACCACTACTGTCTGCCTGTTAGTGGGAAAAGACACAAACATCATGAACGCTGAAGGGTTATTTGCAGCTAGTCCTCATTTGTAGCGTTGCACGTACGGCAGTGTGTAATGATGTGTTTTCTGCACTAAATTAAGCCTAGGCTCTTGGGAGTAATTGCACTGGCTTCCTTTAATGAAGCAATAATCCTTGATAAAGTCAGCACGCATAACGCATAGCCTTTTTGTAAACTGCAAAGCCACTACTGAGCTGCAGAAAGAATTCTCATTCTCCATCCCAATCCCTGCTTTAGGAGGCGACCGGGGGTCGGTGTTCTTTTGACTCCCAGGCAGTACTTTCGGAGGGGAGATCCTTCGGCTCCGTGCGCTCCGGCAAAACCAACCGCACCAGGAAAATCCCTCACACGAGTCAATGCCCGGGCGCCACCGAGCCAAGGCACAGGCACAGGAACGGTGACCGGGCCAGGGACGGGGGCGGGGGCCGAGGCGGTGTCGCCGCCCCGGCGGAAGGGCGGGCCCGGAGCGAACACAGAGCGCCGGCTCCCCCGGCGGCGGCAGCAGCAGCTTCGGCCTTGTTCTCGGCCATGCTGTTCCGCTTCGGGGTGGTGCTGCCCTCCCGGGTGATGGAGGGCGGCGCGGAGCTTCTAGTGGCCGGGTCGCGGCCGGAGCTGGGCCAGTGGGACCCGCAGCGCGCCGTGCCCATGAGGCCGGCACGGCCGAGCGCCCCGCTGCCTGCGCAGGAGCCCGCACTGTGGCTGGCAGAGGTGGAGCTGCCGGACGAGGACGCCGCCAGCCCTTTCTGGTACAAGTTCTTGCGGCGGGAGGGCGGCCGCGTCCTCTGGGAAGGTAACGGAGGGGCCCCGTCGCGCCGCCCCCTGCACCTCCCGGCCCTCCCCGGGCCGCAGGGACGTGCCCGCCCGCCGGGTCAGCCTGGAGGGCGGAGCAGCGGAGCCAGGGCTTCTCCTTGAAGGAGAGCTTTCCCTGCCCTCGGCTCTCGCAGCTCCGCCTTCCTTCTCCCGGGGCCGGGAGGGTGTGCCTGTCAGACGGGCCACTGCCCGAGCTTGATCGTGCCGCTGCTCCTGTGCAGGGGTGCCCCGAACTGTGCTTGCAGGTAGAACCTCCCAGGCTGTCGTGACATGACATGAGTTCTCGCTGACAAAAACATTTTTTAACCGTGTGATGGAGGAGAGTGAATGCAGAAGGAAGCAGCTCTTCTAGGTTGGTAAAAGACCTCCAAAACAGTTTGATTTTTTTTTTTTTTAATCCCCTTACTTTAGGCATCCATTGTTATGATGCTTTGTTTTGTTTTTAATTTCCCCAGAAGTAAAGAACTCAGAATTTTCTACTTAGGCATTAAGGTGTGGGCTGTTACTTTATTTTGCTAGACTGAAATGTCATGGTGGCATTTTCAGGCCGGCAAATTTTACCGTTGGAATTTCTAGAAAAAAACCAAACAACAACACGGAGAAGTTCTATCACAGCTTTTCTAGTCTTTTGCAGTTTCAGTAGTACTTTCACCATGGTTTTCTCCTGTTCTGTGTTGTCAAATGTTGAATAACTAGTCAGTTTACATGTGCCGTTGTGAGAACACTCATACAATTGTCTGCTGAGTCAAATAAAGCTCTAAATATACCTTTTGTTACTGAGGAATGGATCTGACCCTGTGAAAGGAAGACAGATGACTAGGTGATTTGTGAGGGGTTTTTTTTAACTCATAGTTTTATAATCCATGTACCAAAATAACACATTGTAGAGCAGTTGCTCTTCAACCATTTTAAGAATACGTACCACACTTCTAAACAGCCATTCTGTCATGTAGACTAAAACATGCATGTTGTCATCACTGTTGCATTTGGTTTTTCTTCTTTATGCTAATAAAAGGCTACATGTTAATGCTACATTCGCACAAGGTTAGATCATGAAATACTACATACATCATGCAATAGTAATTGTTTTATTTAGCGGCTAAAACAAATAGTGTATTTTACCTGTTTTAACCATGTTTTTCTTTTGCAGAATTGCAGGAAAAGTGAATTTATGGAATAAAAACTTTACATCTATCCAAGGAAGCAGAACTGTGTCTCTTTTGAAAGTGCCAAGTTGTACATAGTATGCCAATAATATTGCTATGTAAAGAGATCCTTGCCATACAGAATACAGAAATAATAATAGAGTGTTCCAGACTATAGAGAATCAGCAATGTAAGGTTGATGGTTACTGTCTAGTTTGGAAGTAGTGATAGCTCAACATATTGTCTGTTCCCGGAGGCATGTTCAGGAAATGTAGTCAGAGTAATAAACATACTCTGTTTTAGGTTTAACCTGTGTGGCATTTTGGTCTTGTCATTGTAAATGCTCAGCGGTTAGCTCACTGCTTAGCTGGAATGATAGAAAGCAAATGGGCATATCATCCAAATGCAGAAGAGTTTTTTAATTAGGCACTCAGATCAACAGTTTTTTTCTGAAGTTAATATTTACAGGAAAGAACTAAATTTGCTTAAACCTTGAAATTACTGTTCTTCATTTATTATATGAAGGGTGCCTAAGGATTTTTCCTATCTGATACTTAAGCAATCTTGCACTTCTTTTTTATCTAATTTGTTTTAATGTATTGGGGTTTTTTTAACTGTATTAATAAAAGTTTTGACTGTCACCTGCTTATTCTTATAAAAATGACAATTTGAAAAGACAACTCTCTTTTTTAAGAAAAAATTATTTTTTTTTTTTTAATAAGCAAGTGCTGTGCATTATCTCTTTAGTATCCTATGTGTTTGGAATTAAAATGTGCTTTGGGAGACATTTAGCAGTTACAGACCATCTGCAATTTTGAAGACATGGTTATAGGAGATAGAGGAAAGTGCAGAATGATACTTGCTGTCAGTTTATGAGTTGTGGCATTCATCTGTAACCGGAGAAACTCCAGTCCAGTTATGGATGTCTCAGATGTTTACATATATTGGATGTTGAAATAATGTGCTGTATTTACTCCTAGCTTTTTATTACTACATGCCTGTGAGAATTCCACTAGTAACACATGCTGTTTTCATAATACTGCAGTACATGTTGTATCACATGTTTTGAGTATAAATTACAGCCATTCCAATGCAATGGGGAAACTGAAAGATAAAGTGAGGGTATTTGTATCTGTGGGCTAGATGAGCCACAGGCCAGTGTTTTGTGGCTTTTGGGTTCTGCCAGGTGGTCTGGTAGGAAGCTCTTAAGCAAGGCTTGACCTGCTTGAGAATCTCTGGCTTGTTGCTTGTGTTGGGAGGGAACTAGTTCCCCTCTCTAGGAGGACGAAGTGGAAGAGGAAACTCACTTGTGCTCCTGAAGGTTCAGATATTTACCTCTGCTGTCCCAGGGTGATGTTGCTGATCTGCAACCAGGACCTGTCACTTGAAGCCACTGAGCATTTCTGGCTCAAATCACATGAGCTGTGTGAGGTTTCCTCAGGGTTGGTAGTTGTTTAACTGTCATGAAAGCTGGGGTCTGGTATCCAGGAGGATTTTTAACTGTGTTGTGGTATCTGTGGAAAATAGGTTGGTTATATTGAGCTTTAGAACCTCAGAATAGGTTTAGAAAAAAAAAAAATGTACTTTGTTCTCCCCAACTGCACCTGTGTCTGTCTGTGGGCTTGTTTCTGATGTTGATTCAAAGTCTCTCAGCTTGGAAAGTAAAAGCATTTTGTGCCTACTGTCAAAACTAAATAAATACAAGATGAAACTTACGCTTCCATTTTTTTTGAGTTAATGATTGAACACTGTGCCTTTATGCCCTTTACTCTCATCTAAATAAACTGTAGGTATTAATCAAGAAACATGCTCCATAGAAGGACAGAGGAGTTACTAAGGGTATGCCCCAAACTGTATTTTGAGATGATGGAATACAGTGTATTGACACCTTATGTTTTGAGAAGGGTAAAAATATATATAAAAAACATGAGCTTTTATTGTAAAATGTTGATCCATTGCTTCACAGAGAAGCTGTGGATGCCTTGTTCCTGGAAGTGCTGAAGGCCAGGGTGGTGGGACCCTGAGCAACCTGGGCTAGTGGAAGATGTTCCTGCCTGTGGTGGGGGGCTTGGAACTGGATGATCTTTATGGTCCCTTCCAACCCAAAGCATTCTATGATTTTCACCCAACTGTTAGTTTGAAATAGTTGGTGCTTGCTTGAAGTTTGACAGATACAGTATTGCTGGTTAAAGCTCAAGAGCCCAGTCAGCCTACATTTTAGGAATTTGTTCAGGTGAGCAAGGCCTTATTCCTTCCAAAAAAGACTCCTTCTCTAGTTTTGGAGAGAGGGGAGGAGAGAAAAGAGGTGTATTGTTTGCACATAGGTGCAGTTGCTCTTCTTGGTGGTTTCTTGGAGGCCCAAAAGAAATAATGCAATACAGTTTGATTTATAAAGAGTTATGTTACTCAGCCTGTGGCTTGCTATGTTGGCTTCCCAGCATTTCCAGTTCATGCTCCTGTGAGCATCTTTGTTGCAGTTTAAGGAATATGTTGGACAATGTACACTTGGAATAGTTCAAAAAGATCGGTACGTTGGCTGAACAGGGACCTTCTCTTGGATATAAGGCAAGAAAGGAAGGGGCACGCCCAGTGAAGGCAAGGTCAAGTGATATGGGAAGAGTTCAGAGATGCTGCTTGCCACTGTAGGGAGAAAATTCGTGCAGCCAAAGCTCAGCTGGAGATGAAGCTGGTCAGAAATGTGGGGGTCAGTAAAAAGTTTTTTCAAGTATATAAATAGCAATAGGCAGTATAGAAATATCATTGGCCTGTTACAGGATGAGGATGATCACCTGCCAAACAGGAACAGAGACAAGGCAGAGGTGTTTGGTGCTTTCTTTGCCTCTGTCTTCAACACGGATGAAAGACCAAGGGCGTCTGAGCTGGAGGACCATGACAGCGAGAACAATCAACTCCCTGTTGATCCTGAAAGTGTGTGGGATCTGCTGCTCCAGATGAATCCCTATACATCTATGGAGCCTGATGTGATTCATTCCAGAATCCTCAAAGAGCTGGCTGATGTCATTGCAAAACCTCTAAATGATTTTTGAGCAGTCTTGGGATTCCAGCTGACTGGAAGCTGGTGAATGTTGTTGTGATTTTCAAGAAGGGCAAGAAGGAGGACCCTTGAACTCCAAGCCTGTCAGTCTCACTTCAGTGCCTGGTAAAGTTATGGAGAAGATTATTCTGGGAAGTATTGAAAAACACTTGAAAGACAACAGTCGTTGGTCACAGCCAGCATGGTTTTATGAGAGGAAAGTCCTGCTTATCAAGCCTGATTTCCTTCTATGACAAGGTAACCCACCTAGCTGATCAAGGGAAGCCAGTTGATGTAATCTTTTTGAATTTCAGTAAAGCTTTCAATACTGTCTCTCACAGGATCCTTCTGGACAAAATGTCCAGCACACAGCTGGATAAACACAGCATGTGGTGGGTGAGCAATTGGCTCAT
>VYXB01009071.1:0-71038 GCA_013397135.1 Pachyramphus minor | reverse complement strand
CCTGAGGTCACTTGGTCTGTTCAGCCTGGAGAAGGGGAGACTGAGGGGGAGACCTCATCACAGTCTACAGCTTCCTTGAGACGGGAAGAGGAGGGACAGGCACTGATGTCTTCTCTGTGGTGACTGGTGACAGAACCTGAATGGCCTGAAGTTGTGTCAGGGGAGGTTCAGGTTAGATATTAGAGGAATACAGCCACGTAGAGGATGGTTGGGCACTGGAACAGGCTCCCCAGGGAAGTGATCACAGCACTAAGCCTTCCAGAAATCAAGAAGCATTTGGACAATACTCTCAGGCACATGGTGTCACTCTTGGGGATGGTCCTGTTCAGGGTCAGGAGTTAAACTCTATGATCCTTGGGGGTCCTTTCCAACTTGGCATATTCTATGATTCTGTGACTTATGTAGTAATAAATGTTTTGCTAATATTGTAATGAGTGAAAGTATCAGAAGTAAATTCTGATCATAGCTTTCAAAGGTCAAGCCCTTGATTGCTTCAAAGTATCAGTGATAGGTGAGCAGATAAAGATTTAATTTTTAAAATGGTAGTTTGTTGAAACTTAAATTATCTCACTTCTTGGCCTCAACTCTGTGGAACAAACAAGGTATAATTTCTTAATTTAAAGGAGGAGATTCTTTTAAGAGTGTATGGGAAGATAATATCTAGTTGCCCTTTGCATTGGAGAGATTGTAACAAAATGAAAAATATTTGGAGCTAAGCCATAGCAGGATAAAGCAAAATAAAAATTCCCTGAGGGCATTCTAAAAGGTACAGTGGGATATAAGGTTATTTTTCTGTAACTGAGATACATCTTTTTTCCCCCCAAAGGTAATCTACAGATCCCCAAAATAGGTAGCAGTTCTATTATTAAAAATATTTAAAAATAAACTAAACAAAAAAAACCCAAACCCCTTAAGAGTAGCATTTCTTCGTACCTTTTAATGCAGATATTTCATGTAGTGTTGTTCCCACTGGGTGGTGCCATTTTCCCTATGTACAGCCAGTGCCTTGCAGTTACTTGCACATTTCGTCAGTATTTAATGTAATTTCTGTTCTGCTTTTGAAAATAATCAGGGGTTTTACTTGTTTCCCCCACCGCAGTCTTGTTTTGAAGTAGGTGGTGACTATGAAGGAACACAAAGCACAACTGGATGTTGATAGTTGAATGATTATATATCATAGGTATTTTGTTCCTGTGAGGCTGTTGCTTTCTGGACAATGCTGGATGCCTTAATACCTTTCAGATGTGAGGAAACTTTATGAGTAAAACTTCATAACTTTGAAATCCACTACCCAATACCTCTGTAAGGAATGGAAAGAAACTTCTGTTTACAGAGTGCGATAGCTCCTGGTGTTTTGTTCTTCAGCCCCCTCAAGACATATACTTAGCATGCATGATTGCAATTAAATGGTAACAAGTTTCTCATTACTTTCTGTGTGTCAGTATTAACCAGCTTATACTGAGTAGACTACCAGAGATCAATAAAACAACAGAGTTGCCCGTGAAACTGCAAAATCAGAAGAATAAAAATAGGTATGTACGCTTGCATTCCTCGGGATTTGGCAGATATGTGTCTCTTCCTACCCACAGAGATAATCAGGGTCCAGTTCTGACTGCTGTGAGAGCCTTATTAAAGCATTTGTGGTTATAATGGCAGCTACAATAAATGCATTGTTTATGCAAATACTTTATTTACCATTTTCCCCATCACTTACTTCGACAGCAGCATGCAATAGAGGTCAAGAATTTATTGTCAATGGCAAGAAGCACTGAAAAGTGACAATAACTGGGACGATACTTTGGTTAAGATATTGCCATGGTTACTATTTTGATATAGCTTGTTTCCTGCCTGTAGTTCGGTTCTCTCTTCCGGTATGGTAGAAAGTAGCAATCAGTGCTGGACAGTACCAATGCCATAGAGAGTTTTCAAAGCAACTAGAAAAGACTGTATTACATTATACAGTTTGTTGCTCTCAGCCTTTATTCTAT
This sequence comes from Pachyramphus minor, assembly GCA_013397135.1. Lineage (NCBI taxonomy): Eukaryota > Metazoa > Chordata > Aves > Passeriformes > Tyrannidae > Pachyramphus > Pachyramphus minor. The sequence continues at coordinate 69,050 of VYXB01009071.1, read as the reverse complement.
CATCTGTATTTCCTTTAGCGTTATTTCCACCATCTGTCAGAGAAGAACCTCTTCTTTACATGAGAAGAATTTCCTGTTAGTTTCTTTTCTCTGACTTAATCTACATCATTAGACTGGGCATTTGGTTAAAAACTTTTAGTGTGGTAGAAGCTCCCCCTGAGAAACACCTGTGCCTAAGCGGAGCTAGAGAGAGAAATAAAGCATATGTTTTTGAAAGTTGCCTTTGAAAATTCTTATTTTCTTATATCTAATTTAAAAAAAAGAAAGCCTTGTTGATCAACAGCATGAAGTGCTGAGAAGGGCTTTCTTGTAAACTATTTAATTCTAATTCGGGCATAATTAAAAATCATTAAAAAAATTCTCTTGGGGGTATACTAATAGACTAAAAAATTTCAAATTTGGCCTGAATTTTAAGAGAATTAAAACTTACTTCTTTGGTTATATATATCAGCTCTACCAAATGAGAAGTTGAAAGTTTATTTAAGTTTGGTAAAAAATAAACGTGCAGGCTGTAATACAAACGTTTTTCTGCTTTTTGGGTATCTATTTTGGCCTGGCAAATGCAATTAAACACTTCTGGAAATCAAACCAGTCATGAAGGAGTTCCTGAATGAGGTGTGGCAAACTAACAATTGTGTCTTATCTTAATACTAGGTATTTAAGTGTACAATATATATAAGTATAAATTTACAATAAATTCATCTACTGTTTACTAAAGGGAAGCTTACTGGCAGCAGAAAAAGTAGCTATATAATCAGAGGAAGTATTTATTAAGCATATAAGTAAGGTTTGGTACATGCCATACAGAATTGGTGCTATTTGTTGGAGGTATAAAAATAAAGGGCAACTACTCAGGGGCTTTGCTGAGACTTGAGGAAGGTGGGACTCTAGAGCCTGTGGCAGACTCAAACTGGCAAAATACTTGACCTCACTCAGTTCAGTCAAGGGGAATTCAACCTTCCCTACTTCTGTTTTTATCAATCAATAGCAATTCAGCCTTTGTGGGACTGAGACAGATCCTATTTCAAAACATCAGAGATTGAATTTTGTTCAGACAGCCAACAGGGTGACTTTTGTGACAGAATCTGGTGTAAAGGGTAAGTAAATTTGAATATTGTGAGTGTAATGAAGGAAGTTCAGTTAGAGTGATGTGTGATAAAGACACCATGAAGTAGCACATTCAGATAACTGAGAATTTTGTCCAAAATAGGGCTTGAGGGTTTTCTTCATTGTAATGTTGGTATGAAAGGTAAGGAAGCTAGCAAAAACTTAATCTTTTAAATGCTTTATTTTGGAGATTTTTTTTTTTAATGTTTCCTTCCTGTTGCTTTATTCCTGTTTTTAAAAAGGAATCTTTCACTCCTCCATCCTTCTCTGTTTCTCTGCCTCCAGAGTGTTGATAGTGCTTATAATATTAAACCTTCCAGGAGAATTTCTAGGCATGGACTTAAGATACTCCTTTACCTTGTTAAAGGACTTAATTTAATATAGCAAGTGGAATTACTTAAAATATTTAGGCATAGTTAAACTTTTGAACTGGCATGTAAACTGTTCTAGTTCATGTAAAATTTATGACAAAGATTGTAGGAGTTAGTCTTTGCTCTTACTGATTTGTGAGTAGGTGATTTGAAAATTGCCTGGTTGTCTGTGTTTGAGTTGATTAGTTGCCATTGAACCTAATGTGTGTATCTAAGCAGTTCTGTGGTTTTTTCAAAGGTATCAGTGAACTAAGAAACACACATTGCTGGGATTTGGAGGTTTGGAAGTCTTTAGGGTCTGCGTAAGGCAGGGATGAGACACGCAGCATCTTTATGTCTGCTGTTGTGCCTTGGGGTTCCTACATACCTTCTCTTACACAGCAGAGAACAGAAAAGAAGACCCTACTTCCAGCAAGGTGTACAGCAAGCCGGAAGCTGGAAGAGAGTGGCTGAGCAGTGCCTTTGCTGCAAAGAGCTCTGCAGACAGTTGGAGAGGCAATCTTATTATTTTCATTCATTCATGTGGGTTTTTTTGTTCAACACTCTTAATGGTGATGAGAAATTTCATTGACCCAGATTTTGCTTATTATCTTTTAAGATCAAGCTGGTAATTTCTCGACTCTGACTATTTTGTGCAATTTATGTGCAGTTCTCTTCTGTGTCAGGAAGAGTCTGTACTGTTGGCAGACTGTTAGATTATACTTTTTTCATCTCTGCAGTACAGCTGTAATAGAATAGTAACTGCAGTTTTTCTTTGCATTCTTATTGTGCATCATTAGATCAAATTTTAGAACATCTCCTAGTCTCTGCTTACCTTCTTCCAGTCATGTATCTGTAGACATCTTGTATTACTATATCTTCACCTGTTTCTCACAGAATCAGTGAGGTTGGAAGGGACCACAATGGGTCACATGGTCCAACCTCCCTGCTCAAGCAGGCTCAAACCCAAAGTTTTCCTTTGTTTTGTTCTGGTCTCTGTCTTTTCCTAGTGCCATTTATCAGTTATATGGAGATCTTTGGTTTTATTCTTTTGTTTAGTTGCGTGTACAGCCACTTCTTATGCCACTTGGATCATCCTTCATATGCATTAAACAAGGAGCCATAAATGCAGTCATGCAGATTTTGAAAGAGGCCTTTGTGAGGCTTGTGGTCCAAATGGGGCTACTTGGTTGCTTCACTCTCTAGCATTTCCCTACAGCAGTGGATTTTGCTGCACAACCATCTGCAGTAGAGAGCAAAAAGTGGGTTGCAAAAGCAATGAAAAACTTTATAATTTAATGCCTAGAAACTTGTTGTTACGTTTCTCTTTCAGATAATATTTTTCGCTGTGAAGAATCACAAAGGTGGGTTTTAAATAAAAAAAAAATGGACCTTATTGAAGGAAAAAAAGCGCTATCCTATCAGTTAAACTAGAACATGTATCTGTTAATAAACTCTTCCAAAATTCTTTTGTTCTTTAATTAGGAAAGCCAACATGATCAATTAACAGGAGGATCACTACTCTTCAAATATTTGACTTACCTCTTTTTATGGTTGAATTTTACGTGTTTTTAAATGATTGTGTATTTGCCTCCAACTCACTGCGGAGACTGGTGGAGTCATGGGGGATTTATTCAAAGTATGTTCAAGTCTTGGTACAAAGTATGGGTAAGCCTGGGAAAACTAGTCAGGGGGACAAATGTATTTACCTATGCACCAAAAGGGTACTGGTAAAGATGTGACATACATTTGGGGTCCTGGGAGCATGTTGGATTGTAGCAAATTGTACTCTGGGCCTTCTCTGTTTGTACTGTGCCAGCTGCTGATGTAGAGGCCTTCTGACAGACCTGGTTGCCCAGCACACTCAGGATAACCTTTGCAGCTTGTAGTGAGGGCCTTTCCCATCTTCAGGTACAGATACTAAACTTCAGCACTAGGCCTTCAGTTTTGGTAACTTACTTTATGAAAAACTTTGTGTATTTGAGAAATGAACAATGAAGCTTAGTGAAGTTTTTGTCTGAAAGGGTTGCTGCATCTGATTTCTTGGAGAAGTCACTTAGAAAATCCAGAGAAAATTTCACATAAAGCAGATAATGGGACCTGTGGGGTAAGATAAGCTTTAACCTTAAGTGGATTAAGAAGTTGGTGTGTGTATGACCAGCTTCAGATACAACCAGGCACGTTCAGACTGTGTACAGGCACTTTTGTCTGCACTGGCCACTGTCTTTTCTCTCTGATTCCTGAGAAGAAGGTAAGAAATTAGAAAGGCCAGCAAGATGTTTCTGATGCACTGAGAAGAGTCAGATTGGGCTGACCTTGGTCCTACTGCCTTCTTCACACATACAGTTTCCTCCCAAGCTAACCAACCACACCAACAGCCCTGGAGTAGAGAGCAAGAGAGGAAGTGGTGGTCTTTGACCTGTGGTGCTGTTTGTTGCTGCCTGGAGCTAACCCCCTCTGCCCAGCTTGCTGTCCTGGGCTTGGGAAAGTCCTCATGTTCCAGGAATTCACATCCAGAACAGACTTTGCTTGGCCTACTGTGTTGAGGGAGGGGAGAATAAGTGTCTTAGTGTGCCAGATATTTATGCTGCCTCATGTTCTTGGCATGAGCTGTTCTAGTGCTTGCAAGAAGTCTTGGGCTAGCTCTCCTGAGCCTGAGTCTGACGGAATCCCGTATGTGACAGAGTACCACAGAGGGGAATAAGGAGTCTTCTCCATCAGCAGAGGTAAAGGAGCTAAGATGAGAATAAAGAATGTTTTTCGTGGATGTACCTCACACCATGAGGTGATGCACCTTGCTTCAGGCAGAGGAAACTCATGAGAAGATATTTAAGAAGGTGTGGGTGGAAAAGGAAGAACTGAGGGTTATCCAGCTAATAATTTCTGCTTATCACCCAGTCTGTGCCCTAGTCTGTTTTCCTACCTGTATACATTCTGCAAATATAAAACAGAACATATAAGTGATGCTTATTGTTTTCTATGTAAAACACAGCTTATGATCAGTTACCTTGAACAAGAGCTGATTTAATTGACTGACTTTTATTTTTGTATTAAATGACTATGGAAGATAAAAGTTGAGAGAATTCAATCTTAAGTATTTTATAGCAGCTCTGAACTATTGATGAGGTCTACAATAATCTTCAAAACTTGTCACCTGGTTCTACATCTGGAACTGTTTCCCTGCGTTGTTGTTTTATGGCATTCAAAATATTATGGTCTTCCTGTGACAAATTATGCTAGCAGAAGCATGATGTGAGCTGATACATTTTTTTCTTTTTTTGAAACTTAATTGTTAAATGCTTCTTGTGAAGCAAACTGTGGTGAGAAGCACTTATGTAATCATGTGGATATTACCTGGGTAGTGAGATCCTCATGTTTTGTGCTAATTGCTTATTTTCGTAACTCCTTTAAGAAGTATAATGAATTCAGCTTCCTGAACACAGTCCGCTGCGATCATACTCTTCCCTAAATTAGTCTTTCTTGAAGATGGTAACATACTCTCCTTCCTGTCTGAAATTATATCACATGAATGTATGTTGAATATTTGTTCATATATGTTCTGTTGCACAGACATCCTATTTCAGTAAGAAGGTTGTTAATTCATAGACAGTATATAATGTAAGGAGTAGTAAAGTAGACAATTCTCATGAAATATGCTATGAATTCAAGTTGTTAGTGTTTACCTGATTACTAAAGGCAAAAGAGAAACATACCTTTTAAGATTTCTGTTTGACTTTAGGCCACAGTGGGAAGGTGAGGTTGAGTGGTGCAGCAATAAATTATGATTACAGAAGAAAGCTTTTCAGAATGAGATTTGACAAAAGCCGTTTGAGGGAACAAATAAAACAAATGTCGCATGGAAATTTGCTCTTTTCCTCACTTCCATATGTGCCTGTAGGCTTTGTAAGGGAATTAATGATGGTGAAGGTGGTAAGGTTGCAAACAAGGAGGTTATGGCCATTTAAGAAGGCAGATCATAGAGAAGAAAGGCAAAAGAGAAACAAGAATTTAAGCTGGAGAAGGAGGAGAAGGAGGATGGACCGTAAAACTGGCAGACTGCAGTAGTAAGCACATGGTGGTGCAATTGAGACTGTGAAGACAAGAGTGAAAGTTTGTTGTCTGGTAGGACTGACTAGCACCTTGAGAAAAGGAATAATTAAGCAGGAGGGAGAGACCATAGCCTGTGCTTGCAAAAATTAATGCAGGAACCCTGGCACAAGAGGAGCAACAGCAGTGAGCAATGGAAGGGGAAGTATGTGAGGGAACCAGAGTGGGTACAAGGGCACTCGTATACAAGGAAAAACAGAGCTGGGAGTAGCATAAAAGCCAGAGATCAAAACTGGGTCAGCCACAGATCAAAACTTAGGGTGCAGTGAGGTCTGGCGGCTCCCAGGGACTGGGATTGGCAGCCAGGGACACCAGGGCAGCCCCAGCCCTGACCATTGTGCACCTCCCTCGGGACAGGGATGAGGCTGGGACAGGGCATGGGCCTGTGGGCAAGTGGGAGTCAGGATCAGACACAGCCTTGTGATGCAGGGAAGGGCCATGGTGATGTGCATAGCTGCAGACCGTTGTCGGAAAGTAAAATGGGGAAGGCAAGATGTGGTATTTGTGGTTTTATTTTCCTGAATACATGAAGTTGGTTAAATGTCATAAACATCCATAGATTTTGTTACACTGTTGTATTTGTTGATGTATACTGCTGTCTTCACAGCATATTGTTTAAAAGTGGTAAGAATATGTAAGCAATTAGAAATGTGAGATAAAAATATAGTGGTAATATTTGTAGCTCCTTTAGCTAGGTACTGATCTTCCCCACCTTATTTATCAAAAGCAATGGGATGCATAACAGTTCAGCTTTCTGCCTAGTATTTTATTTTTCTTTTTGGTAAATAAAATATTTCACAATTATGATAAAACGTGCTGCATATCATCTGGAAAAAAGGAGATGGTTTGAACTTTAGTATTAAATGTTAGTCTTACTCTCTAATCAATGCATTAATACATGTCCCCAAATGCTCTTGCTCTAGCAAATTTCCCTAAATGTGATGCTTGGAAACTGGTCATGCATTTATGTGCAATGTGAGATTGAAGATATTCATGTGGGCATAATTTTATTCAGAAATGTTTTAACATCATTAATAATGTATATGTGTAACAGGCTTAAGCAGGCCATAGACTAGGTCACTTCTAATCTGCACAGTAATTATTCCTACATGCAATTAGTATTACAGTAAGTGTGTAAGAATGGGGCAGGAGAATATATATATACTGTATTTTTGGAGGCCAGATAACATTTTGATTGATGATACAACCCAGTTCAACTCAAGTTGCTTACTCTGGCGTGGTGTTAAAAATTGGTTTTCTGACTAAAGCTTGTACTATTTCTGTAAGAGATGAGGAAGGGATAATGGGTATTAGTGGAAAACTGTAAGAAAAAATTCTTATTTAAACAATGCTGTGTTAGGTAATTGTGATCATTCACCATTGCAGATGTCACCGTCGTTCTAAGGGTCACTTTAGGCAACTTTTAGTATGTATGAACAGACTCTGAAAGTGAGATTTGCATCTGAAGACAACAGATTGTTTATCAGTCAGCAAACATAAAAGACAGGTAGAGTTAAATGAGCTCCTAGACTAAGCATCCATATGTATCTGCTCTGTGACAGGATGTCTGAAGAGTCTTTGCTGGCCAGGCAGCTGTGAATAAGGTGGAGGAGGGCCAACCTTCTCTGCTCCCTGAAACAAATCTTCATCACTAGGTTGCTGACCTTTGGGATCTGATACCTTTCCACATTGATGTTTTTCCTCTAGAATCCTTAAGCTGGTAACAAGTCCCATGTCACCAGTCCTACTTTTGTTTCTGGTTTCACCTCTCTGACCTTGCAAAGCCAGCCTCTGAACTTTCCCTGAGGTCTTTCCCATATCTTTCCCACTCTGTAGAAGTCAGCCTAAGGCAAGGTGAGACTGCTGTGGCACATCAGAGTCTGACCTTGGGCCACAGCAAGATGGTCCCCCCAGAGGGAGGTCACACAGTAAGAACATTAAATGCTGAGGTCACATATTATCAAACATCAAATGAGGAACTTAAATTAATTATTCCTGAAATTTGAAGTGTCTGCAAGTCTTATGCACCTTTAAGGGTTTTTTTTGTTGTTTTTTTTTTTTGTTGTTGTTGTTGTTTTAATAATTTGCAAGAAACATGTTTTAATGCTGAACATTTGTTTTGTGGCAGTGCTTCTGTTACCACTATTTACATGCTATGAGAAATGCAGTTTGAAGAGGCAGCAAACGTGACTCCTGACCTTAAATGCTCAGCTCAAACCTCCCAGTAAATGTTTTGGAAGATTATCCAGATACACATTCTGATATTGTCCTTTCTTCTATTTTAGGTAATGGGCCCCATCATGATCGAAGTTGTGTTTACAACCAGAGCAACATAGTAGATGGAGTTTACTGCCTCCCAGTAGCACACTGGATTGAAGTCTCTGGACATACTGATGAGATGAAACATACAACTGACTTCTATTTTAATATTGCAGGACATCAAGCTATCCATTACTCCAGGTAAAAGAGAAGTGCAGAGTTTGGCTGGTGTCAAATACTCAAACAGAAAATCTGAACTGGCATGTCAGAAAACTGCATTTGAAGTAATGAATATTTGTTTGGATGTAAGTAACAGCAAAATTTAAGAAAGATTCAGCACCTCTTTGCAATTAAATGCCACTTTTTTTAATAAAAAGGAGAGATCCTGAGTTCAAGGATACCTGCACCCTGTACAGGTGTGTTAAGTTGCATCATATCTGAAAATATTTTGTGGTAATTTATGGACTGTAATTTTCAAATGCTTGTCTATATACACATGTAAAATTGCGTCTATGTTAAGTGTTTTGTTTGGGATTATTTTAGTGAAGGACATCTGGGAAACAAATAGAATAAATTCCAACATGAGGAATTTAGTTGTGGCAGCAACTGCAATTAGTGACAGCCTCCGTAGATGACTTCTGCTTCTGGGCACGTATTTAACAAAATACTAAAATTTAGACAAGTCTGAAAATGTTTGTACTTCCATAGTGTTCACCTGAGTCCACTGTCTCTGTGGTGAAGCCTCCTGGCTTGAACTAGGAGACATAAAGCTCAAAGAGGACACTCACCCTTTAGGGCTGCAGATGAAGCACAAGCTGTATTTAGAGCAGCAGCCTTAGCACTGGTGGTTAACAGAGTATTGAGGAGTGTTGGAGCCTTTGTAACGTTCTTCCCCATCTCCACTCAACAGATACGGCAGCAAATTTGTGGATTGATAACAGTTGTGTAAATGCTGGCCGCCTTGATACGTCACATACAGCTGGTGTTGGTTACAGAGCAGTTAGTGATCCCAAAGGGATTTGTATTTTTTTAAGAAATCAAACCACCTCATCCGTTCATTAGGTCTTGGCATTGCTTTGTGTGGATTTCTCCAGGCCACCATTTCAGCTACACCAACCTCACCATCTTGTCTTCCCTTGGAACTCTTTGTCTCCACAATCTCACAGTAGATTTGTCTTTTTCTCATTAGAATTGCAGTGTTTGAGAGAAAGACTTATTTCTCTTGTATCTTATGGAATATCATGGATTCACAAACACTGTCAGGCATATGTAGGTATTTGTGCAACTTGTTACGTTTTCTATGAGACCCCCCTCGAATTTTATAATCCACCTGACAGATCAAAGTGTTATCTGGATCTTAAGCATCTGTTTCCAACATCCTATCAGAGAAAAATCTTGTTTATTCCAAAGCACAGATTTGTCAATCGCAAATAATCTTTGTTTGGCAGAGAAATTTTTTGAGAAAGAACAACTGTCAGAAAGTGAATATATAAGTCCCAAAGGCTAACTTATCATTCCTTCCAGAGGCAGCAGTGATCCATTTGTTGCTGCCTTATCTGAATGACTATGTTTTTCAAAAATTAGATAAAAGCTGCAAATTCTGCTAAAGAATATTTGAAGATAATTTTCTGAGCTGTTTAGTCTTTTCAAGATGAGATCCTCCTCCATTCCCCTCTCATACACATACCTTCATTGAAAAGCAACTTTATATGTACATCTTAGTAATTCTTATCTAATTCCTTTGAGCTATATTAAGTAAGCATACCCTGTAACAGTCTTGTTGCATAATTACTTTTAATACTTTGAAGATATGCAGCTTTAAATGTCTTTTTTAATTTTTAACAGTTAGGGGCAGATTCACCATTCTGCTCTTATAATAAAGCAGTCCAAAAATACTAGGTAATTTAGATTTGGGGTTTTTTGGCCTTTGTTTTGTTATAGATTTATTGATTCAGAGGAGTACTATGAAGATTAATGTGATAAAAAGAAAGAAAAAAAAATCATCTACATACCCCCTCTCCTTCCCCAGCCACTGTCCCCAAGCAACAAAAAAACCAAACAGAAGCAAAAAGCCTGTCCCTCTGCCTATAAAGTTAAAAGCTCAGAGGATAATTGAATCATTGTTTTCTAGCTAAGATTACTTTTTTCACACTGTAATGGAGGTAGCAGTATAGTGAGGAGCTTTATGACCAAAAATTCTGAGTCCTGTCACCAACTGTAGGATCTTTACAGAATGATGGAGGCTGGAAAGAAGTGATTTATCAAAGAAAACTTTTGATGTGAGCCCCTCTATGTTGCTCCACTTAATAGGATTGCTATGTGTGAATTAGCTGGAGAGAAAAGTTTTTCTCTGTCAAAGGGGCCTCTCACATAAGCCCTGGGACTGGTTTTACTTCTCCTCTGCCTAATCACGACAATTAGAAACAGTTGCTCTGAGTTTTGCTGCCACCTTGCTGCTTTTTAAAACATGAGCTTCTACTTTAAATGGGCTGCAAGAGGATGAGAAGAATGTGCCTCTGACTGGTGCCAAAAATGATTTTGAATCATACTGAGGCTGATGACAGTGCTTTTAGGAATCAAGTTTTTCTTATTTGATACAGATGTATCATTCATAAGTCAGTGAATTTATGTTCAAACTTATATTTAGAGAACGCACTTTTTGTTGGTCATTCCGGTAGGAGAGTATATGGTGTGGCTTTTAAGCATAGTAGATGAATTAATTTTTTGTAAGTGTGAAATGGAGTTTTCCTACAGTTTAAGAGTCATGACTGATACCTTCATGGTGTTAGTATTCACTTATTTTGGACATTTAATGACACATATAACCAAAATCGGAGTCAGGAAAAAAAATAGCATTCGGTTTTTCTTTTGTGTTAGATATTACTGCAATAAGGTGCCTTCAAATTGTAGGAGAATTCACTTACGACACAGTAGTTTTCCAAAGTAAATTAGAGTTATTGTAATCTTTTCTGGGAGAAGATGACTTCAGAAAACTTGTACATCCGGGGCATGTTATCTCTGTTTCAGTTCCATCTGTGAAAGGTGGAAATTCCTAATTCGTAGATGTTATATACCTTATTATTAATATCAAAGCCTCTGCAATTCTCAGAAGAAAGGCATTGCAAAAGAGCAAGAGAGGGAGTGACAGCTGAAATTACAAAATACTTCAATAATATGTTGGATACAATGATGCTTGATGGCAGAATTAGGTGCTATGGAAATGAATATCTCCAAAAGGAAAAGCCTTCTACTTACAGTTTTCTATTTTCAGATTAATTTTAGGTATGTGCTTTTTGTGAGTCATATTTCTCTAATCTGAGGAAGAAAAATAATTTTTACATGCTTTGCATATGAAATGCAGCTAAACTGGATTCTGTAAGCGAATTCCTTAAACAACGATATCTAACCTGTAACTGAAGCATTGTATGGCTGCTAAACGTTTTAGAGGAAAACACACAATCTGTAGCAGGGGAGTCACTGCATGGTAGCCAAGGGTCCCGACAACAATTTTTTAAGGTACATTTTTTATAGTAGTTTTTTTGTATTTAAATATTAAGCCTACCAAATACTAGCATTTCACGTTTATGGGGTGATTGGGTTCCTGTAACTGGATATAATCCAAGAAATCATGAAGCTAGCAAATGTCTTGCTATCATCAGTGTTTGTGTCCCTATTTTTTTTCCCCTAAGACAAAACAAAGCTAAAGATAAAAGAAAATTGACTCTCATGCCTGGAAATACTGTTTTTGTTTCTTGATGGTTGCAAATGAAACTTAATTTATGATGTAGTCTTTACAAATGCCTTGCGGCTTGTTGGTAAGATAATTTTCCTTCAACACTGCTGTAGTAATGGAGGTTATAACCTAAGCTAAGTGTTAAGTGGGAATGGTCAGGAGCGTCACATAAAATGTGTGTTCCCGATTTGTACTGTTAATGTAGATAGGTGAGTGAATGAAGAATGATGCAGATGCTTCTTATTTACCTTTTGAAGGCACTAGAGCAGTATTCTGCTGATAGGGCACAGAGCATCTTTAATTGGGGTGGAAGACAAGAATCTCGTTGAGTATAGTTGGTTCAGTATGAAATCAGAATTACCTTTGAATTGTGCAACTGAAAAAAAATACAAGCAACAGTACTTTTATTTATTTTTACTCTTTAATTTTTCTTCTTTCTGGTTTTAATTCATTCACAAAATAAAATGTCCTTCTGTTTTAAATGTAATTTTGAAGTATTTTTTTAATTACTGAATTATAAAAAAGGCTTTAAAGAGTAAGCTGTCACAAAAAAACCCTGGAGTGCTGTGACCTATGCTACTGTAACAGAAAGCTGCACTGATATTTTATGCCTACATTATGAATTAAGAGAAGAGGTGATGATGTCTACAGAGATTACCATAATTAACATTAAAAGCTGAGAGCTAGCTATCCCCTGTGCCTAAAGAGTGCTTGTGATATTAGAGAAAAGACTAAGAAATAATGAGCTTTGGAACAAAAGTTGTCTATTTTATTCTAGTAAAATAGTCCTGATCAAAAAGACTTAACATCAATAGGAGTTCAGCCTTTGATTTCAGTACTTGGGGCTCTAACTATAAAGTTATCTGGCCATATTATACATTAAATAATGAAAATATTCTAAGGCACATTTTGTGATAAGTTTATCCCATGAACTATTCTTTGAATATTTTTTTAATCATACTGAGTTATACTGTGAAACTAGTCTAAATTGGAGCCATTTTTTACTTAACAATGGGAAACACCTTTTATAGAGTAGCTTAAAGGTTAATTCTATTTTTTGTTTCTTGTATATCTCCTCTTTTTTTCCACATCACCCTCAACTACAGCTGTGAAGTGCTTTTACTAGTTGCTGCTTTGAAGAAAATGGGTTTCAAATTAGTGTAAGAAGTGGCATTTAAGCAATTTTTCATTTAAGTTCTTGAAAATTAAGAGGGAGTGTGAAGAAGTAGGAGCAAGAGTGAGAAGACAAATTATGAGGCTAGAATTTGATCACTTTTTAAAGTCCTTATTTGTTTCAATTAATTTAATTTCGTGATCTCTGTATTGGGTAACAAATGCATTTTTCTTCCACATTTGTTGCCTGTGCAAACAAAAAGTTTCTCTTTTCATGAAATCCCCACACTGTACCCTCCATAACAATGGCTAAAAACTTGAAAACTGATTTGATTTTGCATGGGCAGGATGGCACCTGCCTTGGGATAGCCTAAGCCAGGCTGTTGGCAATTTAGATACGAATCTCAAACCTGTGAATAGAAAGAGAGTTAGGACATGCCAGCAGTGCAGTCACAAACCATGATGCCTGTCAAATACTGTGGATGAACTAGACTGTGGAAACTCACTTTTCAGTCATTTTGTTTTTCTGAGTATTAGCAAATAGCTGTTGCCTGTGCAGCTCCGGTTCTCTTCCTGTGACCAACCACTTGAGCACTCAAAAGGAGCTTAAAATGGGAAATCCTGGATGTTACTTACTCATTTCTGATTGCATTCCTTGCAAGTGCCATCGTAGCAAGCAAAAGCTGGCTTTAAAACATGTGATGTGAATTTTGCCAGAAGAAAAAGATCTCAGAGCTTTTAGATTAAAGATTTTTGTATGACTTTCATCAGTGTGTGAATTCCCAGTATTACTTTCACCTACAGTGACTGGCCTATTAAACCTGATGAATGGCTATTAGCCAGCAGGCTGCCAGAATTGTTATCTGCTGCAGTGGCAGAGGGATACAAAATATCGTCTAGACTTTCAGATGACACTGTTGAAGTAATGTCTGATGAATAGTACATTACCTATGTGAATATGATAAAATTGTGGGAGGGAATGATTTTGGCAGCAGACACGTCTGAAGACTAGCAAACTTGTGAACTATTACTATTTTTATGTCAGCAATTTTTCAAATGGCAGGCATCATTAATATTAATCTTTTCTGAGTGTTTGCCATTCTTTCTATAAAGCTGCAATGTATGTTGTCAGCATTATTGATAAATTAATAATTTTGAACAGTTCATATATATAGACTACATAGCATAAAATTTTATAAGTTATTTAGTGTGGTATTTTATATTGCCTTAGGTTATTAGAACAATTAGAATAATTCTTAATAGTATAATAACCTAATAAAACAATAAACAATAAACATCACACTGATTTCACTTTTGATGAAAAATAGTGTATTTGTAATAAAACACAGAATATTTTTATGGTTCAGAAATCACGGAATCCTCTGAAATAATCAAAGAATCATAGAATAGTTTTGATTGGAAGGGACCTTAAAGATCATCTAGTTCCAACACCCCTGCCATGGGCAGGAACACCTTCCACTAGGCCAGGTTTTTCAGAGCTCCATCAACTTGGGCCTTGAACACTTCCAGGGTTGGGGCATCCACAGCTTCTCTGGGCAACCTGTTTCAGTGCCTAACCATGCTCACAGTCAGGAATTTCTTCCCAATATCTAATTTAAACCTACTCTCTTTCAGTTTGAAGCCATTACACCTTGTCCTATCACTACAAGTCCTTGTAAATAGTCTCCGTCTTTCTTGTGGGCTCCCTTCAGGTACTGGAAGGCTGCAATTAGGTCTCCCTGGAGACTTCTTCAGGCTGAAAAACCTGGAGCCTCAGATTATCTTTGTGGCCATCATCTGGACCTGTTTCAGTAGGTCAATGTCCTTCTTATATTGGAGGCCCCGGAGCTGGATGCAGCACTCCAGGTGGGGTCTCATAAGAGCAGAGCAGATGGACAGACTCCCCCAACATGCTGGCCACACTGCTTTTGATGCAGCCCAGGATACAAGTGGCTTTTTGGGTTGCAAGCTCATTGTTGGCTCTTGTCGATTCTTTCATCCACCAGCACCCACAGGTCCTTCTCAGCAGCCTGTATAGATACTGGGGGTTGCTCCAACCAAAGGCAGCACCTTGCACTTGGTCTTTTTAAACTTCATGAGATTCCCATGGGTGCACTCCTGAGCTTGTCCAGGTCCCTCTGGATGGCATCCCATCCTTCAAGTGTGTCAACAGCACCATTGAGCTTGTGTCATGTGTAAATTTGCTGGGGGTGCACTAGGTCCCTTTATAATGCCTAGCACTGATCTGTACTAGAAAGAAATGGCTTCCACTGTGCCTTCTTTGCATTTTGTTTGCCTTCTTTTGCTTTACTCTGTTACACTCCTCATAAGGGAGACCAGAGTTGTGAAGTTCCTTATCCCTGCCACGCCCTGCCACAAAAGATAAAGGAAATATTTTTGATGTTACACATCTGAAAAAGTTGTTTTCTTCCTAGTCACATTCTGAACCATATTGAGAAGTAATGTCAAGGCCTTTCAAACTGCCCTGTGGCTCAGATGAGGAGGAACCTGTTAGCTTCTCTGATGGCTAAGGAAGTGGTATGAGTATACTTCCTGAGACTATTGCTAGAAACCCTGAGCAGTAATGCCCCTGAGGCAAAAGAGAGCTTTTGCAGCAACAAAGCTCTTCATGTACTTTTGTTTCAGAGGTTAATATCATTTTGTCTGTGGCAGGGCTGCACTGGGCTTTATGGGGTATGTGCAGGAGGAGGAATGGGACCACAGCGAGAGTCCAGGGACTTGTAATACCCCATGAGCACAAGGCAGTGATTGCTAGATATGCCATTCCTCTGGAAACCAAAAAATTTTTATGTATAAATGATACATATAAAGTACATTGAGCATGGCTTCATGTGGTTCTGGACAGCTCAGTGAATTGGACAAATGTTAAAAACTTTTGAAAATCATGTAAAAAACTTGGTAGGATGTGCATGACTGACCTGGGCCCAATGTTGTGAAATGGCAGAGGGAGAGAAAGCTGCAAAGATTGGCTGCTGCTTTATGTAAGCAACTTGCTTTTATTCACATGCCACAAGCATGAGGCTTGCAAGGTACTTTAGAAGAAAACCTGAAATAAGGGTTCAACTCCACAGAACTTGTCATTTAACCAAGTCATTTCTAAACCCAACAAGTTAAAGAGGATCTTAGCATGGTGTCTGTTTAGTCTTGTGAGGTTTTTCTGGACTTCTTTTCTGTGTTTCTCTTTACCATTCTGTGATTCATATCTGGCTTTTGCAATGGGTGTTTGATTGAGAATTATTTATTTAGCGGGATGATTGTTCAGGAATGAGTATTTAGTTTAATAAAATGGCAGCAAGCAGAGACTAGCTGTTGATGGGAAGATGAAGCCTTTCATCAGCTGGCTGGTAGTGGATAACTTATTTAAAACCACTGTTGCTCTTTAAAATGGATCTTTTCATAGGTGTGCCTCTGCAGAATATGATTTCCATACTTCTTAAGAAAAACTTAAAATTTTCTGTCATTCTGGGAGAAAAAAAACAGAAGGAAGATTGGGAACCCTCCATCCGAAAACCTGGAGGAGTAAACATACTTCTGTTTTTCTCTGTGGGATATAACAGGAAAATGTTGATAGTCCAGGTAGTATGAATTTTATGTGGGGTATTACTTTTAGAGAGCAGAAACTACTGTTGCTTCTAATTTCTCTGTGTGTTTTACTGTGTCTCCCTATCACTTGTCTGTATTTCTTCTGGAGGTTTTCAGCCGTTTTTCCTGCCTCTTCACTCTTTAACATTCAGGCTGTCAGTGAGGTAGTAAAGTTCTGTCTCCATTGGAAAGCAATTTGCTGGTGTTGCCGGCTGTGAATGAAATTGACTGAGATTGTGAAATCCTGGGCAATTTAGCTCACAGCTGGGATGATGAGGAAGGGGCAGCATCACTCCCTCACTGAAGATGATGTTCCAGTCGTCATGCAGATATTTATTTCCTCTTAGCTTTTACATGTATTTATTAGCTGCCCTGTAATTGCTGGCATTTCTTAAAACAGTTTATCTAAAGATAGCAGAAGGTCTTTTTCAAAAGCAGAGATTGTGTACTCATTCTTATTGTTATTACCAGGAGCTAATAGCAATACCAGGAGGGAGCAGATTCAGATACGTGGTTGTTATCAGAAAAGCTTCAAGACAACTCCATAATTTACACCTGGTGAACCTGTTGAACCAGGGTCATGCGTTTGCAGCACAGTCCACTCTGCCTCCCCTGACAGTGATTTTTGCAGGCATAGCTCCCAGGGCAGGTTAGCCCAGCCAGACAGAAGCTGACTCTTATAGAAAAAAAGCATCAGAATGAGAGAGTTTTCAGTCCCAAAATGTGAAAGGTGACACCATCAGTTGATTTCTTACCACCAGCTGGTTTGGTGTTTACTTGGTCAGTGTATACTGTGTTTCTGAGAGAGGTAACTCTAAGTCAAAAAAATATGACATAAAAAACCTGCAAAGTTGTTTCAAATGAAATGGAGAAAGTGTTAAAGATACTTCATTTGAAACAGCAGCAAGCTGAAGCTATTAAATTATGAATTCTACCTCCATCTTCAATAATTTTTATAAATGCTGAGATACAAATGCTTTAAATATGCTTTAGATATTTACAAGATAATTCAAATAATACACCTCCATATAAAAATATGGAGCTTTCTATTTAAAGGATAAAAAATTATTTATTAGAAAGGAAACTTGAATATAGCTCTATTTCCTTTGAAGTGTGTCTCAGAAACATAAGTATTTTATTTCCCAGGAGTAACCAGAGATTATGAAATTGATGCTGTATTTTCCCATTTATAATTTTCTCTCTGCAAGGAAAAAAACCAAACAAAGAAATGAACTGTGTTTGTCTTCCCAGGGAACTTATTAAGAGGCCAAACGTAAAATCTTTTGTTCCCTCCTTTAATGCTTGTACTTTGAGAAATTTAATTTTAGGGAGTCAGGTACATAATCCCTGCTGTTATTTGGAAGTTTAATGTGTGTCCTCCTGTGAACTATGATAAAAATTGAGTCAAATGTCATAGACATTGCCAAGTTATAAGAAATATGGATTTGTTCTTTATTGGTTCAGTAGACATCATGGTTTGTAAGATTAAATGAAATGGCTTTTTTCTTTGAAGTGAAAAACCTAGTAACAGAATATATGATTTTAAACATCAAGAAGAGGATAAAGGGGAAATATGTATTTCAGTTTTAATACAGAGACAAGAAAATGTAGAATATATATAAAATCAATAATGAAATAGAAGCTTGTTTACTTTCTCCCTTTCTTTCTCCCATCTGCTTACTCCTCTCCCTTCCTCTCCCCTCCCCTCCTGAAAGACCATCTGTGGGCCAGCAGCAAGAATCTCCACGACTGTCACTCAGTTCCAGGGCTGGATGCTGGGCACTAGTATATGTGTGGATGTTTGTGGGCTTATAGAGCCTTTTTTTTTTTTTTAATTTTTTTTTTTTAACTAACTTCTCTAGAACTGCTTTTTAAAAACTCTTTAGAACTAGGGCCTTCATTTTCCCAAAGTGAAGATCTGATAAGAATGATATGCAGCTTCCCTAATAAAATAACTTCTTTAATGTTCCTTCTTTCTGCAGTCCAGCTGCCAGCTTGAAGGTTGGCTGTGTGCAGACCATTCCTAAACAATGTTAACTACTGCTTTCACTGCAGAAGACTGAATTTCTTGGCTTCCTTGTAATACTGATGAGGTAAAATTAGGAAAAAGCTTCTCAAATGTATTTACACTCTCAGTAATAAGGCTATCTGGTATGTTTTACAAAGTCAAGCTTCAGCTGAGAATGTAAACGCATTTAAATAAACTTTGGTAACAGTAGACTTTAGTAAAAGTAGACCTTAACATATTTGTTCAAATGCTTGCAATTTCAGTTTCCAAGCAGGTAAAGTGATATTGCTAGGAAAAGAAAGAAATCTGAAAAAAAAAAAAGGGGGGATGAGGGGGCAGATCAAAAAACTAATAATTGTCCGTGTTTGGGCTCCAATAAAGCCTGCAGCATTGCTTGTTCATAAATTTAACTCTCATGACTTTTTTTTCCCTTTTGTCATCCAAGATTTCAAGAGATTCCACTATACTTTACAGTTTTGCATTAAAAAGGCGTACACAGGTTGTTCTGGGGCCTCTCAATAACTCCGTTACCATCCCAGCCTCAACCTTTGATGTTTGACGTCACCCACCAGGTTTATTAATCTTATGTTTATAATCTTGTAACCAAGTACATTAACTAAAATGAAGCTTTCTGATAATTTTATAATGATAGCACTATACAGCTGTTGTTCCTTTGATTTGACTTTGTTGTGGAAACACATTATTTTAGAAATTTGTGTATCTGACTGTGGTGATGCATGGATTCAGTTTTTGTCCATATTCCTAAGACGTTGTTCCCCAGCCTGTGGACTCTAGAATATGTCTGTACCTCTTTAAAATTCATAGAAATTAACTGATGTGAATTTAGAAACTCTGGATAAATAACTGGAATGAACGCAGATGCAGAGCTCATCAGGACTGTATTTGGATGGTACCACAAGGGATGGATGTGCATCTTCCTCTGACTGTTGCAGTTCTGAAGGGATTCCATTATTTTGTATGTGTGCATGTGCTGCCATGTGGATCACAAGGCCACTTTGCAATAAACTCTCCATTGAAATTATGTAATTTTCATTAGTATATTCTGGTTTCTGAAACATTGGAATGCATTTCCATTGGAACTGAAATGCTGCATTTGGAAAAGTGATTTTATCTTTTATTATTTTCACAGTCTAGATTTCTAAGCAGCTGCTAAAAATTAAACTCTGAAAGAAGTCAAAATATATTTTTAGCAACGATTCCTGAAATTTTTCAGGCACTAACTTAATCTGCAGTAGTGTAAGTCAATTTTGTTAAGATGCTTTAACTAACTTACAGGTGCCAGCAGTGGCATCATTCCCATTGCTAAGCATTAATGTTGGAAATTCTTATTCCTAATGCCAAGAGATTCATGGCTCATTGTGATCTGGCTGAGTTTAAAAGCCTGTTGTTCTTGCATTTCCGGGTATTTGTTCTAATTCAAAACAAATGGGAATGTTGGCAATCTCACGGAGACATATGTAGGAAGTAACTATTGGCAACCATGGTTGCATGAGACAAGATTCTATAATTGGAGCATTTCAGCATTGGTCCTCACAAGCCAATTGAGGAGCCTTTTCAGATTGCTCAGTACAAGCCTTGGAACCTGATTCTCTCCTCAAGCTGTATTTTTGTAATTGGCACACTGTTTTCAGAGAATATTTATACCAAGAGTCATTCCCTACAAAGGCAAATCCTACTTTCTGCTGCATATAGTGTGTTCCTTCAAAAGAAATAAATTGGCTTGAAAGAAACTCTATGCTACCATATTTTGACTACTTCTGGTGCCTGGGATAGACAGCACATTTAATGAAGACTGCAAAAGAGGATCTATTACTATTTGTAAAAGACATTCGGGAATTAGTACAAAGGAGGAAGAAGAATTATTGAAATTGAACCTACCTTAAGATCAAATGGATATTAATTGCCTCTGAATGAATTTAGAGTGTAAATTAGAACAAGGTTTCTGTCATCAAAGGAATGATGTCTGAATTCTGGCATGACTTTTCAAATAGGGCAGGAAGGACAAAGAACCTAAATTATTTCAAGATGGAGCTTGATAAATTAACGTAAGTAGTGATTCCAGCAATGGAAATTAAAGTTTATGATTATAGTATCATAGATCATAGGCTCAGAGAGACCTCAGAAAGCATCCAGTCCATTTCCTTGCCCCAACTCAATCTCAATTACATTTAAGTCATTCCAGGTTTATCCAGCCTGATCTAAAATATGATCTCATCTTAGTGATGAGACTCGACAGGCCTGTTACTCTTCCATTCAATTACCTCACTATTCCGACCATTAAAAAGCTTTACTAATCTCAGTTTAAGTCTTCCTAGTGCAATCAAAGTTCATTTGTTCTTGTTCTCTCCACAGGAGGCTTGAAGAACAAATTAGTATCCTGCCCCTTTATAGCCACTTTGTATATGCTTGGCAACTCCTGCTCTTTTTTTACCAGAATCACAGAGTGGTTGAGGCTGGAATATCTCTGTTCATTCTCATATTAACCCTTGGACCTTTAAGTCTTTCTCCAAAAACTTGTCTCCTAGAACTCTGATTGTTCTGGCGCTCTCTGCTGGGCTGCGCAGGTGTTTCTCTTCCTTCTTCTGATTTCTTCTGATGATGGTCTATGATTACTGAGTACAATAGTGATACTGCTTATTTATCCAAGTATTATTGTAATTTTTTGCAGTGGGGGATGTGTTTTACTTCCAATTGCTTAGGTAGTTTCATGAAATAGCTTCCCTGCTGTGGCGGGTTCACCTTGGCTGGGCACCAGATGCCCACCAGGCTGCTCTATCACTCCCCTTTCCCAGCTGGACAGGGGAGAGAAAACGAGATGGAAACGACCTGTAGGTTGAGCTAAAGCAGTTTACTGAAACAAAAGTGAAAGTTTGTGCATGCACAAGCAAAGAAAAAAACCCCTATGTTTATTGTCTACTTTCCATTAGCAAGCAATATTTGGTCACTTCCTGGGAAGCAGGGCTTCAGCACGTGTAGCAGTTGCTCAGAAGGCAAACATTGTAAATAAAAAATTCCTTCCCATCTTCCACTGCCTGCATTCCTCCTTTCTAGCTACCAATGCAATGATAGCATTGTAAGGGCTGCTATGGGAAAATTAGCTCCATCTCAGCCAGACCCAATACACCTGCCATGGCAGGGTATAGGATATTAGAAATGCCCTTGATCTCTGCAGCTGACCTTATGAGAGATTTTTGTGAGTTTCTCCTAATAAAGCTCTTCTGTTCCTTGTTAAGGAAACATTTGGTGTGGCTGTGGAAGGGGAAAGTGGGCCATAAAGAGAAAACTTTGTGGTTCCATCTAGAATAAACTTCTCTTATGGGACTGACTTTAATTCTACTCATGTGGATCCTTCTTATCCTGTATCCCTGGTGAATTCAAAGCTGGGACAATCCATAAGGCATACGTTGCCTACAGGCCTGCCCAGAATCAGAAGTCACCAGAAGGTTATGAATGAAGCTCAGCTGTGCTGAGCTTAGGCATTAGCACGGTTGCTCAGTGTCTCATAGGTGTCTGGGTAACACTGTGTTTCAGTTACAGGTTTGATATTGTCCTTACCTACTTTCATTTTAGCACATTTTCAGCTTGAGGTCAAATCTTTATGGCTTATTTGCTTGGCATATCAGCAAATGAAGTAGTTTTATGCCACGAATTTGTGAACATGGAATAAATAAGATACTATTAAGCATAACACTCAGAATTCAAGGGCTTGAGAAACTGCATATTGCTAAGCTGACAAAGTGTTGTTCTAAAGTGATAAAAGCAGGTGTTTCTTTTTAGATTCCAAGACTGCTCCCATGTGAGAGGCTAGATAAGTAGTTCAAATTACATCTAAGAAGAAAATTTGCCAGACCTTAATTGCTTTTCATCAGAGTGCCAAATAAGAAGGATAAGGGGGAAAAAAACACCTTGGAACTACATTATACTCTTTTTAATTCTTCTCATTTAAAGCCCTGAGGTAGAATCCTCAACTTCACAATAAACTGCACTCTTTCAGTGGTAAAGCAGAACAAATTTATAAGCAATTACTTGTGCTCCTTCTACATCTGCCATTTAGGTAAAAGCAATTTTTTGTTCAAGAATATAAGTAGTTTTTACAAGGTCTGCAGCTGTGTTGTTTCAGTAGGATATAGTTTTATCATTAATCAACACTTTTCTCAGATGGCTTCTGCTAAGGTTATGGCCATTTATTCCATCTTTCTTGATAAGAGTGATCTTATTAAGCCTGTCTGTATGATCTTGGTGTTCCATCATTTAGACCACAGCATCATAAAACCTTGCCCTCCTACTCTGGCCAGTACTGCTTGACTGCATGCTGGGCAGTTGAGCGCATCAGACTGTGCTCTGTCAATCCTGATGAAGCCAAGCCTTTCATTACAAAACCTCCATTGGCTTGTCTTCTGCAAGGAGACTTTATCAGTAAGTCAAGAGGAGAAGGGATTAAGACCATAGCCATTTACCTCTGTGCTCTGTGCAATGAAATGTCAGTATCATAACCCCTCTACATTATTATTCTACATTCTTATTTCATTGGTAAGGAGGCATTTTGCTGAGAGATTTCTCTGTCCTTTATTTAAAGAGAATGTAAAGAAACCAGAATTCTTGTACAAGACCAAACCAAGGATTCCTCTGTTTTGACATCTGCCTGTGTTTTCAGTATTTTGGAGGAAAATGCAGAACTAAAAAAAATTATTAAAACAATGTTGCCATTTTTTTCATCTGTTGGCAGTTGCTTTATAGCTGAAACTACATGGAATTTTATATTCTTTGCCTCTTTTATGTAGATAAAACCAGTTGATTTGCCTCTCCCATATATTTTATCTTTGAGCAATTGTCCAAATCCCTCTTAAAAATCCTAAATTCTTAATCTGCCCTCACATGAAAGTATTTTCATAAAAAATAGCTGTAAGGTACTGCATTTTGAATGTTCTAATTTTTCTGTATCTTTATGCAGTAAAGTAGTTAGTAGAAAGTTCAAAGTTTGAATGCATAGAATGGGATCACTGAGTTTTAGAAGGTTACTATAAATTTTCTGTTACTTTCAGTTCACTTCTTTATACAGGCTCATATTATCACTCTGACAGCTTTATAAATCAACATTTTCACCAAGCACCACTGCAAGCATGTACTGGTTCCCCTTCTATCTGATTATAGTTAGCTTAAAACACAGTGATGTGTATGTGAGATTATTTACTCCAAGGCATATTACTAAGATGCATTCATCAACTGTGAATCTCATCTACTCCTTTGCTGCATATTCATTTAGTTTTATTTCACACCACTGGTTGTAACTAATAAAATCTTAAATAATTCTATTTGGGGCAAATTTTGGTCTCTCCTTGAGTAGGTTAACCTGTTTTGAGAGATCTTAACTTGAAAAAGGAATTCCATATTGAATATAGGTCACAATGACATGCTGTAGAAAGACATCCAGGGAATATAGAGGGATAAAGAGGGATAAAGCCTTTGAAGCACAAGAAGTACGTAATCTTTGGTCCTTCTCAGAAATGCACTCTTTTCAGTACTGGGCATAACATATTAAGAAAGGGAGAGAGTCCAAAGGCAAACAAGAATGATCAGATGCTTTGAATAAATGACAAGTG
This sequence comes from Pachyramphus minor, assembly GCA_013397135.1. NCBI lineage: Eukaryota > Metazoa > Chordata > Aves > Passeriformes > Tyrannidae > Pachyramphus > Pachyramphus minor. The sequence goes on along the minus strand of VYXB01009071.1, from coordinate 45,149 downwards.
TGTGGATGTGTATGTACGAAGAACACAAAGCTATGTCAGAGTGTATTAGTAACTTGCAGAGAAGTAAAAGGATTTTGCAGAGTGGAATCTCTTCTTTGTGTCCGTTATGGAGAAAAGAAGGTGTCTCTATGACCTGTGACTGCACTATTCATATTGGACATTAGAAAAGTATTTCTGAAAGCAGGGATAGTAATCAGTGTGCTTTCTACATATCAAACAATATTTGAAAGTGCTCAGATCTTCCACTGGAGAGCAGAATTTGGTGATTTGAAAATCCTTCTCTGTGAATAAATTTCAGGGCATTACACAGCAATCTAAGTAATGTTTTTAGGTTTCTCTGACAAAAGTACAGGAACCTCTCTGCTTTCTAGCAAGTGCTCTTAGTGTTTTCACTGTCACAAATTCAGCAGAAAAGAACAAGAAAAGCCTAGAAAAGAGATGTCTACTTTGGTATTTCAGGGAAGCCACACACAGACCTAAGAATAAGCTGCTCTACGTTGTTTGCCACTGGCAAAAGAAGGAGCACAGGCAGGATGATAGTTCTGGATCATCATAATCCAGTGGTATCCCCATTTAGAGTGATGTGCTTTGTCACAAGGTGGAGAGTAGAAAAAAGATGAAAGAGCATCTCAGCTACAGCTGGTAAGATTTCCTGTATTCTCATTTTGAATATGCCCAAAGCGATACTTTTAGAAATCTCTTTTTGTGTGTGTGTCAAATGAGACAGAGAACAGATATTTTCTCTTAAAAACTAGTTTAAATTCAGTTAAAAGTTGAAAGTTTCTATGAAACTTTTGGTGCAAACAGGTCATAATTTTCCATTCTGAACGAGTTCCTTCCCCAGTGCCATGAGGGGAGGAAATAAGAATGCGCTGTAATTGGAAACAGTCTCTAGTAGTTCAAGTGCTGTAAAAAACATCTCTAACTGAGTTGTACTTCAGGCCTACATTCCCTTTGGGCTGCTTGCTTATAGTGGTGTCAGGGTAATAGCACTACATTGGTACAAAAAAACACTCTGTATGCCTATAAGCAACACAAAATGCTGGGGGTAAATTGAATTATAAATATTGCTCTTCTGGGAATGCAGCATAAGTTTTACTGTAAGTTACGTGTAGCTGAAGTTGCATGCTACACCTTTAGGAAATAAAAGTCTTAAGGGAGGACACAGCCAATTTAATCATTATTTTGTTTGTTGTTTCAGCTAAATTGCTGTATTTTGTTAATATGCGTGTATTAGTGCTCATCTCACTGTCATCAGATGCTGGATAGGATCTAAGGAAGACTCGTGTAGACAACTGAAGTGAATTGAAAGCTTTAACATCAGTCTACACCTTGACCAGGCACTGAAGTATGAATCAATCCATCACTTTTTATTTGAAATAATACACTGGACCTTGGTCAAAAATACAAATGGCATTGTTGATGGATCACTCTGTTGCCAATGACCAATGAAAAATACCTTAGTATTTTTCCTTAGTTTGGCAAAGTCCTCTTTCTTGATTGGTAATCAGTATCCCTATTGGCAACGATAGGGATAAAAGGACATCTGAAGTACTGTATCTAATAGATACTCTGATGAACTGTGTTTCCCAAAGGCTGGAATCCTATCCTTCCCTGTAAGAACTGTGACTCCCTGGAGTCCTTTGACTGATTTTAACGTAGATTCTAAGATGCCTGCTTCTAGCACACTGATGATTGAACAGATCTGGAAGCAATACCTGAGTCATCCTAGTTTATAACTCAGGATTATAAGGAAATTTTAATTTAGTGCCTGTTTGCCTTAAACCACCTCTGTGAGAAGTAAGACAGGAGCTGCTGAAGATGCAGTGTAGGCATCTGTGTCATGGAGGAGGAGGTGACTGCCTGAGGCAGTCACCTGGTGTCTTCCCCTATGACAGGTCACCTTCCTTGTGGATCAGATCTCTACAACTACAGTTGTTAAGCTGGTTTGTACTATCTGTGAAGGTCTAAGTTTGAAAGATACAGTGTGGCATGCTTTGGGAACATTTCCTTCAGCTGAAAACTAAGTCTGCTCCATAAAAAAAAAAAGAAAAAATATTAGAATGGTAATCTTTCATTGCCTCAGACTCGTTTTCTTCATAAGAATGGGAAGACTATTTGCATATGGATTGATTAAATGGAATGCATTTGTTTTTTCAGATGCATTCATAGTGAATTGTTATAATTTAATCTATGCTGTGCAGGGTCCTGGAGGGAAACCAACAAATGCAATATGTATCTAGATCATTAAAAATAATTTAAGTGTGCTGGGAAAAAAGCATACAGCTGATTGCAGGTTTTTCCATATTTATTCCATGGTAATGAGACACTGTCGTTGGTTTTCTCAGTTTACAAATCAAAAGGCAGGTTTCTAAAACATCAGCCTTCTCACATTAATTCATCTATTTAATCTCTAAAAATTCCCTTAAGGAAAGTAATGTTGTCTATATATTAATACTGGAGAACTGAAGTGTAGAACAGGCTGAAAGTAACTTGGCAGGAAGTACCTTTCCAGAAAGGGCTTATAGACAATCTGCAGGTCTTAATCTCAGAAGATTGCTGAATATTTCTTCATTGATAAACTGTCTCTGATTGAACTGACCATGTCTTCTGGAACCAAGCAGGGCTTATTATTTTAGCAATGCAGGGAGTTAACATGTACAATGACTAAGTGCCATTTTTATATTAAAACAGAATTCCAAGTAGAATTTTACTAGAACACCATCCTGTTGTGATATTTGGGGAATATGAAAGAGGTTAATGCCTGAAAAGATTAAAGATTTATTGATCATACATAATCCCTAAATGTTTTTTGAACTGTACGTAGCCATCTCTTAATCTGCTGCTGGAAAACAACCACATGCGAGATGGAAGGCAGTGGCTGGAAGAATGCTAGAAGCACTGTTATGTGACAGTTGAGGGGCAAAGGAAAAGAGGTCTCTTTTCTATGCCAAATATTCTGGTGGATCAAATCTGGCTCCCTAGTGAAGTGCAGTGGCAACTTAAAGAAGGAAGGCCATGTTGAAAAGGAAAACTAAAAGTCATGTTATTAAAGAAAGAGATGTAAAAATTAAATTACCACATTCTTGCTTTGTTGAATATGTATGTTTTCCTGGTCCTCAGCATAATGAAGCTCTAAGCAAGGCTACCAAAAATTTAATATATAAAATACAGCTGCTAAACTCTCCATCAGTCTCTGTACTCACATGTGCACTAACCCTTTTATTACTTCCTTCGGATGTCAGACAAAGGTAAGGTATGAACCAGATGAAGCCAAATAGAAATATAGGTACCATGCAGCAGGATTGTCATAGAGCTTTTACATAGATTAGCTGATAGGACAGCTCTTCATTAATGTTTTCTGCATGTTCAGTTTTCCCGGTAAAAGAGTGGTTAAGCCTTGTCCAGCAAGAGCAAGACTTTACAGTTATTTGTAGGGGGTTAAATAAGGAGCTTGAAGACCAAGGTCAAGGCTACATCTTGGTCCTCTCAAAGGATAAACTCTAGAACTTGATCATAGAAATAATTCACAAGAACCAACTGTCCTAATTTTTTTTTTATTTTTTTGGTCAGTCTCTGAAGGCTGCTGCTAGTTTATTTAATGACAGGGACAACAGGGATAAAAACTTCGTAAATTCATCAGATTGCTAGGTAAGTGCAATTACTGTTGTGCAATACAGGAATTCTCACCTGTTAGGATGCAAGAACAAAACAAAATAGTAAAACATAGTAAAGAACAAAAAAAAATTAGTGTATATTCCCGGAGTCTTGCAAATAGCACAGCCGTGATGTTCACCCAGTAAATAATCATTGGGGGGAAAAAATATAGAGCATTGATTTTTCTGTAAGCAAGAGTACTACCCAGAATTTTATTTGTCTCAGAAATGCTTTAGTCACTCCTGATTCAATCAAATCCAATAAAACACACTTTTGCTCTCCCATCAAGGTAATTTCACATGTTAGATGTTTCCCAAAATATCAGTTGAATTACATATATATGAGCCTCCAGGAAAGCCTTTGAAGGAAGAATACTAATGCTCTTGTTCTTGATTTAATATCTTCATTTTGTCATGAGATATTAGTGATGCTGCCGTTTTTCTTGCTTGGTGACGGAGTATTGTGGGCATTGCTCATCTCCAACCATTTGTCACTATCTGTTAGGTCACTTTAACTTACATTCACCACCTTGAAATGCTCTAATCATTGCAGTGAATTCCTGTGGCAGAATCCTGACAGTGGTCACTCATTCAGGTTAGGATGGAGTTTGCCGTGGGGCTGGCACGGGGGAAGTGGGTCAGCACAGCAGTTGTTGCAGTGGACCTCCGCTCACCCCTCTGATCAGTGCAAATGCTTGAACTGGTTGTACTGGATTTTGGGCAATTTTGAGAAGCTCACTTCTTGTACCAGTATGTGGAATTGTGCCTTGAACATCATGGGAATACACAATTTGTGTGCTTTATTGCCTTTCTTTCAGGCTGCTGTGGAGTCCACTGCTGACTGAGTACTGATATTTCTTTTTAGATTATCTGAATTTAATCTGTAGCTTAAGAAAGACTGTGTATTAAGATTTCTTTCTTTCCAAGTCTTCTCTCCTTTATAAAGGTAGTGTTCAGGACTGTGAGAAAAGTGATGGAGAATGTAAATCCTAATTTTTAAAATTTCAGATTTATTGAATTTATTGTTGCTTATGAACAAATGCATTTTCTATTAGCAGTGGGAAATATTCTCAAAGCGATCTAGACCAGAACAAGTATGTGAAACAACTAAGTAAAATTTCTTCAAACAGTCTCACTGTTGAAACAGGGTTGAAATGGTTATTTGCTATGCAATATATTTGTTTAAATTGGTCTCAGTTACCATATACTGAGATCAAGTGTTGTATCACTGAAAGAGGGGCTAAAGCCAAAGACTGCATTTGTGTGGCTACTGTGCAACTCACTGTGGATGCAGCTGACATGCAGGAAACTAATAATTAGTGCTTCCTGTATCTGAATTTTGTCTTTTGACCATATTTCAGTACTAATATAGCAGTATTTAATAATTTCAGTCAATTACAGGTCTTAATTAAATGCTAGTAAGCACTTATTGCTGTGATAGTGAAATGGAAATAGCTAGCTGTTGATTTAAGGGCGGCTTATAGGCTCCTGAATAAACATAAAACTTTCCTTGTTTCTGAGATTAAAACTGAAAAAAACCATAAGAAATGCATGAAAGACATTTTATGTTTGAGGATCTTGCTTTTGTTGCAGATTTGCATTTAATAATGTTTGCAAAGTTGCATGTTCAAGTGAAGGGTGGTTTTGCATGGTTTCTGGATTGTGTGTTCAAAGTCAAAGTTTATGGAAGCAAAATAAATTAAAGAAGATCACTAATAATTTGAACATGTAAATAATGCATTGTAGATACCATCAGTTTAATTGCATGTGCAGATTAACATACTACAGACTATGTTGTCACCTATACAAAACTTACTGTATGTTCAGCATGGCACTGCTACTCCGACCACTGCAATCATGGCAACTCAGTCTGGAGCCTCAGAGAGAATCTTGCACAGCCCCCAGAACTTTGCCAGTGGCACTGGTTATATGAAAGATGTCAGAAAACGTATTTAGGGATGTTATCAAACCTGAAAATGTCAAAGGATGTGACAAAGTGTTCATGTAACAAAAAGAGCCAGCAATAATAGGCCTCCTACTCTGTCAACAGCACAGACTTTGAGTCCTGTCACTCACATTGGTGGGGCAAAACAGTCAGACTGGGAATGGTTTAAAGGCAGGAAGATGTAGCAGACAAAATGAGCCAGTGAGGGTGATGAGCCGGTATTTGTTTGTTGATCTCTTTTTTGAAATGACATATATGATGACAAAACCGTCAGAGTATTTATTTGTTTTTCCAGATCAGAGAGGATCAGAGTACCTCAGCTATAATTTCAAAATACATATTTGTATTAAAAATACTGCACCCAGAACAGAGAGGCAGCAAAGTGTGTTACTGCAGGAAACAAGCACTATGCTATTTAAGGATGAATTAATAAAGACGTTCGGATGAAAGCTGAAATGACATTAAATGTGTTCTGTAGGAATACAATAATGTGGCTGCACTGAGTCTGAAGTTTACACTTTTGACCTGATTGGTCTTTAATTTCACGGGCAAACTCCACTGATACCCAAAGTAAATCCTGGTTAACATAAATGAAAGATGACTGTGCAACATGAGGTATTCTAAAATGAATTAAAAACAGTACAAGTGATATCCATTAATTACTCTGGACAGTAAAAATAACCCAGGTATCTTCTGTCAAGTGGGTGATGAAGTTGTCGCTTTCCCTCACTGGTTATTCTAAATGCTGATCAGGCTCATTTTTAAAAGGCAAGCCTGATTTTTCATTTCAACTGGATACTTATTAGCGTCTCACCTATCCTGCCATAAGGTCTTTATCTTCTAATATCCAGGATGACTAAATTAGAACTCAATCAGTACATGCAATAAGACTTACTGGACAATATCTATTTTTCTGCGGTTCCACTTTTTTTTCATTTCTTTTCCATTTGCAACCCTCATTTGCAAGAAAGCCTCTTAATATTCAGTTTATAGTGTCAAAATCTGTTGAGACATACAATAGTTTTATGATAATTAGCAACAGGAAAACAACAGAAGTATTGAAGCTTGTTTTAGATAAGTACCAGAAATATGGTTGTTTATCCATCCTACACAAACCTCTTGAGTTTTCTTGAAAAATTTTGAGTTCTTCAGGCCTTGAGGGAAGCTAGATATGTATTGTAATTCTGCATTTGATTCCCACTCCACAAGACTCCACAAGATTAGAGAAAAATTAGAAGAAAATTGTTGATTCATTTTTGAGTTTCATTACAGAAGGATAGTTCAAATTTATTTTATTTTTCTACTTTCCTTACTATAGTGGTAGCTACAAAGTTGGAAGAGTTTTATGTGTTTGACTTATTACTAAAGTAATTCAGATCTGGATCATGTGACTCCTTTAGGTCTCTTGTGTGTGTGTGTGTGTGTGTGTGTGTGTGTGTATGTGCAAATTGCATGAGTCTTCAGAGTTTTCTAATTCTAATCTGTGATGTTGCTAAGTTTTTACTGCAAGCTTAATGATGGATGCCTTGGAGACCTGTGCTACCAATTATGCTCTGAATTCTTTTCTCCGATCATTTGGCCATTTGTGGTAGATTAGGAACTTGATCCCCAGCTTCAAACATTACCAAATCAACTGCAATGAAGTAGAAAGTTGAAATGAAATGAGAAGTTGCTTCCTGCATGACCTGAAAAGGCTGTGCTTAGCAATGTTTGTGTGATGATGTTAAGCAGGGTTGAAACTGGAACACCACTGAACTTGGAAGTTTCCATATTAAGATATTTTAATCAATCCCACCACAATATTTTCTCAATGCTAGGATTCTGCCAAACATCTGGCTGGGAAGTTGCCCTCGGCAGCTGGAGCATGTGACCATCAAGCTGAAGCACGAGCTGGGTGTTACGGCTGTGATGAACTTCCAGACTGAGTGGGACATTGTTCAGAATTCGTGGGGCTGCAACCGCTACCCAGAACCCATGAGCCCTGAAATCCTCATGAAACTGTATAAAGAGGAAGGTCTTGCCTATGTCTGGCTGCCAACTGCAGACATGAGCACCGAAGGTAATGTTTAGGTCACTCTTGCAGTACATTAATAGCAACACACCCTTTGAGTTACTAACCTGCCATTTTCATGACAGTTAGCAGACAAGTTATAATTTCTTTGTATGCTGTCTTTAACAAATTATTCATATTTTCTTGTAAGCAGAGAGGCAATCTAAAGTCCTTTGTGTCTGGCATTATTATGTGCATTTGAGTTTAAAGCCATCCGACATCAATAACTGCTTGACTGTTTTTACTTTCAGCTTGAATTCAGACCATATAATGAAAATATACTGTGTAGGTGGAAGACTGCAAGCTTGCACAGCAGGACAGCTTGCTACCCTGTCTGATTAAAAATGGAGAGACAGTACTGTGTGTCAGACAGCTGTACTCTGCTGTTCCCTTCCCCAACAAACATTTTTTCTTTAACCCTATTATCCCAGCCTGATCGATCTCCATAGAGACATTTTATAATAATTTCTAATTAACTTAGAATGTTCATAGCACGTGAGCTATAGCATAAATTACTAGTATTTTTAAGTCCTTGGTTGGAACACTCAGTTCAAAATCTTGTTTCCAGACAATAGGTTAGAAAGTCATCGTGTTCTCAAGTGAGCAACCTATCAGCCGAAGAGACTGCCTTCAACACAGTGAAATACCACTGCCTCAAATACAGAACTGTCATATCAGTAATAGGACATCAGGGAAGACAGGACACATTAGAATCACGATTTGAAAGGGCTAAACGTCTATGCTCATCTGTGCCATGAGGAAAAGTTGGGCTATGCCATTTGCAGCTTCAGTTCTCGGGATAGCACGGAGAAAGGTGTCAGGAAATACAGTATATTCATCCTTTTGGGATTGAGAAAGGCTATTCTGTGTTGTTTAACCATATGCTTAGTACACAACTAAGTCATAACAGTATTAAGTTTTACAGAAAAAAATCGTAACAGTGTTAAGTCCTCTGCTCTCCCTCCCTCACTTACTGCTGACTTGATGGCCTTTGTTACAATGTTTTGGAAAGCAGCAGTATGTAGGTACCTTCACAAACCCCTGATACTAAAAAAACATTTCAGTTTTGGCTTGCTAACTTTAAGGCTATGTAAGATGTCCTGGTTTATGTGATTTGCTGCCTTGTCTCAGTTCCTGTGAAAACAAGTGTGCCGTGTGCATCCTATCTTAATCAGAATGTATATTTAGAGAAGACTCCGAGCATTTTACAGTTTTGTGTTATCTGATTCCATGTTGCAAGAAAAAACCAAGTTAGTGTAGCAGGTCATTTGAGAAAAGAAGGAAAAAACCTCAAATATGTCAGGTTTGCCATTATTATTCACAGTTCATCAGGCTCTACAGACCAAATCTCAAACATGAACCTGGCTTTCTCCAATGCAAATGAGTGTGCCTTGTTCTTAACTGTAGGAAGAATACAGATGTTGCCACAAGCTGTCTGCCTCTTGCACGGGCTACTGGAGAATGGACACACGGTCTATGTTCATTGCAATGCTGGTGTTGGCAGGTCTACAGCTGCTGTCAGTGGCTGGCTGAAGTATGTGATGGGATGGAGCCTGCGGAAAGTCCAGTACTTTTTGACTGCCCGCAGACCAGCTGTCTACATAGATGAGGAAGCTCTGAATCGTGCTGAAGATGATTTCTACCAGAAATTCGGGCATCTTCGTTCCTCATACCAAATACAAGAGTAGAAGAGGAAAAGGAAGGTGAAGAGAAACCCTTACTTTTGAACACCAAGGACTTAGAAATCATGACTCGGGCACCAACTTCACCTCTTCAGATTATAAGCTTGTCATAAAAGTCATGAGAATTTTGTTTAAAAAGTGCCTTGGGGTATTTTTTATTTGCTTTCTTTAAGCTGCTACAAATCATGTTTTCAAGCCTTTTGATGCAAGTATGAGATCTAGAAAGTCTGCAAAGCAAAACTAAGATTTTCTTCTAACTGCTGCCTATAGGAACTGAGATTTTAGTAAGATGTGAGGTGGAATAAAGTTGACAATATTTCGGTGACAAGAAAGCAAAGGCATTCTCAAAAAAAAACCAATATGAAGGTTGACTGAATTCATGTTCAGGTTAGGGTGGAGCAGATTATCATCAAAGCTACTCAGCTATTTTAGGCAGAGTGTAGATTGTTGCAGTGGTTTTGTTTTTGTTTAACTTTTTAGACAAGTAGTATTAATGAGAAAGACCATAAGGAAACCAGTTTTTCAACTCAGTTGCTTAAACAAAAAGCTAATGTCTAATGCAGTGAAATAAAATTTGCTCTCTTTGTCTTTCTGGTTAATGTTAAATATTGTGAGCTACAGCTATGCTCTTTTATGACATTGGGATTATGCTGGAATGTGACACAAAGAGAGGAAACAGCTCCACCTGCTGCAGTCTTGCTCTGTTGTGGGGAAGGACCACTGTTTATTACGTTATCCTAGGCTGTGAGTTCTCTGAGTTGAAGCTGTATTTTGTTTTTCTGCTCCATGCAGTGCTGTACAATGGGCTCCCGAAGTGCCAAGTCAGTCTAAGCACTGGGGTAAGACAGGACCTATTGGAACTGTGTGATAAGCCTCTGTGCATGATTGACGTAGCAGCTCTGGACTGTTGACCTAGATTTGCATCTTCACTATAGCAAAAGCCTCTCCTGGTGCAAGCAGTGTGTGGATGTTCATGGATGTTAGGTTTAGCTGATTGAAGGTAATGCTGGGCTACTTCTGGGGTAAATAAAGTGAATACATTCCTCTAAAAGAGCATAGAGCAACTCAGAAGAGTTTCTCAGGAGCTTAGCCTCAATAGGCTAATGTTGGCTTTGTGGATGATCCTTAATGTTTTCCAGTGCTGTTTGGTCACTTAGCTAAACTAAACAATGGCACCAATAGCTTCTAGCCCTGCTCAGGTAAAATCAATTTGCTGTAGGTTGAGTTTAACAGAGAAGGGAGAGAATGTATTTCCTAAGGAGGAGAGGATTAAGGATGCATAAACATTAAGAAACTGAATTTCTATGGGTTTATTCTTCAGTGAAATCTCATTTTTTTCCAGCCAACTTGTTCTTCTAAAGATGCAGTCAGTGTTGGAGTAGTTTAACTGATATATATTGATTTTCTGAATACTTAATGGAGAAACTATTAGATATGAACTACTTATGGAGAAAATCCAAAATAATATAATACATTTTATTTATCCTATACTTTATCATCTTCAAAAGAAAAAAATGTTTAAGTTATTCTACATGTGTGGTTTTGTTCTGGTTTTTTTTTTTTTTTGAAATGACACTGCCTGTTTAGAAAATGGATGAGAAAAGTTCTCTATTAAATAAAGACATAATGAAAATTCCAGCAGCCCAATTTGTCATATGTCTTTGTCTCCCAGTTTCACAAGTAGCAAAAAGGGTCAGGACTTACATTTCTATATAGAACTGGGACCAGCCTCTTTAAGGGTCACAGCAATGTCTTGCCTGCTGTGTTGTATCAGTTTTGGTGGGAAATATCAAATAAACAAGACAGCAAAGGTGTGTGGATGATATGGTCTTCCCTCTCTGTACAGCATCAAGCACAGTGAAGCTCTGGCTGTAGGTTTGATTCCAGGCTGTGTACTCCAAGGTAGTTGGAAAGTCTCACACCTGGCAACTCAGTTGTGTGTGCTGCACAAAACCACGTGCAAAACAGTGTTTCTGCTCTGGAGCAGAATTACAATTTGAGACTGCCAGTCAAGCCTGCTTGGGTAATTACAAAAGAAAAAGATAGGCTGTAGGTTGTACAGGAGTTGGGAATAAAATCCCTACTTAAAACAAGAATGCAAAAAGTCAAACTTACTTCATTACCTATCTTGATGGCCTTTTTGAGCTGTAATTTATAAAATTCACTGATTTGACTGGTCTGTAATTGAGAAAAAAAAATTGAGTCTAGGTAGCCAAAGACATTTGCCATTACTATGTTACCCTGTTGCTCCTTTTATTCTTCATAATTAAATTGCAGTGAGATGTTTCCAACCAGTGATGAAGTTATAAAAGAATTATTCTTATAAAAATACACTGTGGAGCAGAAAACAATGAAGAAATGTTTAGAAGGATGATAACTACTGGGAAAGCATTTATCTGGCAAGCAAGAGCTGCCTTTTTGAAGGATAATGAACATCAGGCTGCCCTTAGCTAAAATGGAATTGGATTAATGTAGCAAAGGATAGGATATAGCTGACTGTCTCCAACTCTGTTTACATTCTGCGTGGTAAATCATCTCTGCAGTTATTTCTTTTAAAACATTCTGCTAGAAAAAATTGTGTTTTATTTTCCACATGAATATAGCTTAAAGGAAAAGGGGCTGCTGTGAGGGAGCAGAGTTTTGGAATGGTGGAAGTAGAATCATTTTTCTATTTCTTAGCAACAGAGTGACATCACCAACAGCAAGAGCAAACCACATGACTTCATAATTGATCTCCTTCCTAAATTAATAGAGGAAAGCAATATTTTCAAGGGCAGTGACATTATCATATTTTAGCATAATTGCATGATTGTGATACAAGCAACTGAAATACATGTTGTTGGCACTTCAGTTGTGCTAACAGTGAACCTGTGGGGTGTTCATTCTTAATTAGACGTGTTTTCCTCTTGCTACCTCCTTTCACCTCAAGGTCCTTCATTCCAGTCTTAACTGGTTTACAAACAGCTTTAGCTAAAAACTGCTGCATTTGTAAGGATGAGTAATGAGTATTTTATGAAACCCTTTTTACATATTGTCTTATGAAGTAAGAACTATTCTACCCAGTAAACTAGGATTGGTAACTAACTTAGCCCAATATGATTTAATCTTTTTGTGCTTAAATATATTGTCTTATTTGGGAGATTGAACTTATAAAGATGCAGCATAATGTCTGTGATTTGATAATTACTTCAATGCTGATGTTGTTAAATTTACATCAAGGAAAATAGAAGGCCTGTTTATTCATGAGCTGATGAAATATTAAATCATATCTCATTCTTGATTTAGATGATGTGACCAAAAAGCATAAAACAGGTGCCAAGAAGAAATTTATAATGCTGGGCAGGTTTCTGTGGTCTTTACTTAATGCCATTATAATAAAATTTATTTTGTGGTAATGCAGTTTCAGCAGGGAAATAATTAACGGTCAGGCCATCATCCAAGGGTAGCAGCCATGGTTAAGTTGGGCAGCCAGCCCAAAGTCACTGCAACAAATCAGATGCTGAAAACTAATCCAATCTTCAAAAATTCAATAAAATACATAAACACAGAGGTTAAGAAATTAATATAAAGATTGTATTCGGAGAAAAGCAAAAATATAAAAAGTGTGATCCTAGGTAATGTCAAAGGGAAAAATATTTTGTATTGAGATAGCAAATATCATGAATCAGTTGAAAATATAATCAATGTGTTAGATAAAAGTACAGCTGGTATTTGAAGTTCCCTAGCCAGTTAAAAGGGTACCACCAAATTATGTAGGCTTAAAATGCAGTTGCAACATTTAGCTGCATAAAGAAAGACATGTGGAACACCAGTTGGATACCCTCTCTTGGGCTTACTCATGGAGTGTAGTTAATTTGCTGAAACTTCATGAGCACAAAAGTGGTGGCTGGTGCCCTGTGGCTTGGCAGTCACATAAATCCCTTGCTTAGCAATATGTGTTTCTGAAAGAGGATCGATAAGGCTATGCTTTAAAAGAGGTAATGGGAAAGGTACAACTTAAATTATGCTTAAATTATAGCTCCAGATGGAAGTCTAAACAAGCACATGTCTTGTTGGAGTCTTTCTTTTCACATCAGTCCTGCTGAAACAGGAAAGCCTCTTAGAGGTCTTTTACCCCCAACACCTGTGCTTATAACCGGAGCGCCAGAATGGGAAATCATAACACAGTAGCAGCAGCCCTGACACCAGCTAGACTCCACAGGTGAAATGGATTAGTTAATGTCTACACTTGAGTTATTCTGTTTCTTAACACTACACAAAGGATGCTTAACCTCAGTCCCTGAACAGTAACTAAATGGGCAACTGCTTTCTAACTGCTTTTCCCAGTGCCTCTACTCACAGTGGCTGCGGGGTGCCTGTGAGCTCTTGATCAGACTGTATTTCAGGTATTTTGGAATTCCATGTTAATATGGTCTAAATGATGATCTTAAATTTCACTGAGAGTTACTTGTTCATGCCCCCAACTTACTTTCCTGGCACACGTGTGAGTATTGCAGTTCGGTGGTGCTCACAGGCAACACAGAGTCTTCTTCCCACCTGAGATATCTTACTCGCTTGGAATAAGGATGCATGTCATCTCTAGTCAGACTTAGTGTAGTTTTCTTGGTGCCCTACATGGCACTTTCCATCCAAGCACCCCCTTCAAAAGAATAATGAAAGCAGTCATGATACGGTATTCTTAGCATCACTGAAGATCTCATTTGTGGGGTGGTTTTAGGATTTTTTTTTGGTTGGTTGGTTTTTGTTTGGGTTTTTTGGTGTTTTTGTTTTGTTTATTTTCATTAAGCTTTATTTAGATATCCAACTATGGGCAACTAAAATTTTTTATGTCTTCCACTCTTCCTCAGTGGTAAAATAAATGCATTATTTTGGAGCAATTTTCATGCAAAGGACTGCAAAATGTTTTGTAAGGCAATAACTAGATATACTGGACCATCAGAAGAAGATGTGGAAACAGGAGTAGGAAAATAAGTGAACTGAGGAAAGAAGGAGTCTACTGAGATAAGGCAGGGCAAGTGGCCAGGTAGCCTGCCTTCCTGAGTTCTCTGAGAATAAGCAGAGGAGAAAGTGAGGGCTGGCAACACAGGCTGAGGACAGGGAGGAGAGAGTGCAGGGAGAGCTGTGTGAACCAAAAATGGCTGCAAAATAGCTACCAACTAGGGCAGAGGCTCAGGGATGAGGTGTAAGCAAAGCCTGATCTCTGGGGGCAGTGGAATGACAGCCAGAGTCACATCATCACTCTTATTTCAGTGCACTTGGAAATATCTCATTCAGCAGTTAGCAGACAATCACAGGGACTCAGGAAATGCAGCATTGAGGCACAAATACATCTCAGCACCCAGCAATCACCAAAAGCACACAACACCCTTGGGAACAGCAAGACCTGGCAAGCTATTTAACAAAATCTGCCAAGATCATTATTTTTGGGAGGAAAAAATTTGATTAGGTCTCTCTTGATTGCTGGGAACATGACTTGAGTACACTTTAGAAAATGCTGAGCTCTGCCATTTGTATATTTCTGCTTATGGTACTGGAATCAATAACTTAATTTTAGCTATAAACATGGTTTTATTTTGCTTTCCTGAACAGCTGTAATTTCAAGGTGTCTTTCAGTGGCACTCTGATTTAAAAAGAAAAAAAACCCAAACACCACTCCCCAAAGAATCCTATCAGAAATTGATGTAAATGATATCTATAGGGTAATTTCCATGCTTTTAAGTCAGGTTTACTGGGATATTATTAAACTTAGAATGTGCAGTTATCTTCTTTTTACTCAACTACTGCCTTATATTCCTGACTAAAATATAATCTAGGATATCACCGATAATATAAAATATAGCTAGGTTTGAAACTGTTTCTTAAGCGGTTATGTTTTTGTGTTGCTGTGAAGATCCAAGGTTCTTTATGTTAAAATTTTTGTTAAAACCCACACCTGTAAAACGGGCATTGATGAGAAATGCAGTAGTTACCAAAATGTTTATCCTGCTGTTACCTGCTTTTCATTTGACAAGGCAGGAGAGAAAATGATTTCGAAAAACTTGCTAAAGTCAAACAGAAAATGTGCTTATGCACATTTTTAGCAGTGGGCTTGGGCAGATGATGGGCTGATTCTCTTCCCGCACCCCAAAAGGCTCTGCTCAGGGCACACTTCCTTTAGACGTAAATTGATCTAACAAAACACAGGTTTTTTGGGGAAATTTAAGTAAGTTTAAGAAATTTAAGAATAGTCCCAGGGATTTCAAGTTGAAAACTGTACACTTGGTGCCTAAGTACTTGGCTGCATTCTTGATTTTTGATGAGACAAGTTCTAAATCAGTTCTTTGCTGCAACTAAAATGTCCCCAGCAAATGCCACAAATTGTGAGCCATTAGAAAAGGATAAGGACACTTTCTTGCTATATGACTCTGTAACTAAAAGAAGCTGTGCAAGGTGGTAAAGTGAAATCACTTTGTTTTTCAAGCAATTGGGTGATAATAGGTGTTGGAACTTCTTTA
Source organism: Pachyramphus minor (assembly GCA_013397135.1). Lineage (NCBI taxonomy): Eukaryota > Metazoa > Chordata > Aves > Passeriformes > Tyrannidae > Pachyramphus > Pachyramphus minor. Next base: position 29,322 of record VYXB01009071.1, on the reverse strand, counting down.
CACAAACAATATCTGACAACTGTGTTGTGCACACCATCAGAGTTGTCTGAGCATCTATGTTCATGAGCCACATGCCTCCCTGGAAAACAAATAAAATGAAGAGCAAACCTATCAAAGATCAGAGTTTTCAAGACTGCACATTAAAAGAATAAAAGTGTATGTGTCAGATACATAGTGATTGGAAACGCAAATGAGCTCTGCAGTATCTTGGGGAGAGTCTGCAGTTTTTAGCAATATTTCTGTTGTGTTATGCATGAGTGTGATTTTTGTTTACTCTGTACACATTTACTCTTGTACTTTTCTGCTTGCTTGCCTCTGTTACTCCTCCCATTTAAACCAGAGTCAAATACTACAGAAATTTTGAGGAAAATTCTTTGACTTGTGGAATTTTTATTCTTTGTGGGCTTCTATACCCTATCTTACTAACTGCTCATTCTAGACTTGCCAAAACCCAGATCGACACTGTACCTACTTCAGTTCCACAACTTCTTTTCACTTGTTTCTTCATAGTTCTTTAACTCAGTGGGGAGAAGCACAAAACCCTGTGACAATTCTGCATAGCTCTGAATCATCTCCAAGATGTGCAGAAATCATAGCAAATAGATAGATAGAAATCTCCCTACTGAGGAATCTGAATACTACAGCTGAGCATGATTTTTCCATCAGTCCTTGTAAAATGAGGCTAATAATGTTGTTCTCCTATAGGCTGTAGCTGCACAGAGTGGTTCACTAACAGAGAGGTGGTGTGAGATCACACTGAGGTTCCCCCAGCCTAATACCCTACTTGGATAGTAGATGACAGCAAAAGCCAAGGGCAGAGTGAGACCAGGGCAAATATCAAGGGTACTGTGCTGTCCCTACTCTCTGACCATTTGCAGCTCAAGGGATTTCCAGACCTAGTGGCATTTCCCTGGTCAGTAATCTATGTCTATTCAAGTGCTTGCACTATCTGTCTCTTGTAGGCATAAGCTTCAAGCATTCACAGTAGCCTCTGGCAAGAAACTCCACAAGTCTGCTATGTGCTGGAGGAATAACCATATTATTTTGTTTGTTTTACAGTGCATTTCATATCCCTAAGATTTTGTACTGGAAGAGTCAGAGTGTAATTAATCTGTTATCTACCTTCTCCGTTAGAGAACACATGCTCTATTAAGCACACACATAACAGAATATTAAGCACTTGATAAACTCCATTGGGAATAAACAAAACTTGAGCCCAAAGATAAACATTAGCTCACCTGCAAATGCTTTGCTGAGCTTGAGGGCTTCAACAGCATTGCTTTGGAGCTAAACACATTTTTTTCTGTTTTAAAGCCTCTTCCAAGCCTTCATTTAAGTGTAGAAGTTCAAAATGTCACTTCTAAGCCTCTGCTTTCCTTGAGACAAACTTTTTCCCTCTATCCCTCTGTGTTATCTGCTGCCTCAAAAACCTCCTGGTTTATTAAGTTATTAAATGAAACCTGGATGCCATTCCCACATAGCTTTCATTCTTTTAACTCTTGCTTACCTTTGATTTCTATTTGTTCACTGGCCATGGTCAGAGGCCACCAACACAAAGAGGACAAGTGAGCAACTACACTCATCTGGCCTGGAGATGCAAAAATCCTGCAGGCATTAAATGCTGCTTCTGGGTGATTAAGCAACCAAGTGAAAGCAATCATCACATTAGCATTGCTTGCATGTCTCCTCTGGTGCTTGCACTAATGTAATTCTGCTGAATTTTATTTTATTTGTAAAAATCCTGATGCACATATGCACAGATAAAAGACCTAGAAGTAATGGAGGATAACTTAAAGGAATAAGGGTCATGTTTATGACTAATTCCTCCTAAGGTCCTTGTCCCAGTCCCCATTCCTTTCCCCAGAAGTTTATTTCTGAGTATGTGACCTGCAGTTGTGATAGCCCAGCTACAAAGCAGACAGCAAGAAATTTCTTAATAAGCTTTTTTAATTAGCAGCTAAAAACTTGATCAAACTACATAAGTTTTAGGGTTTTTTAGGGACCAGATAAGGCTATATTGTTGAGTGTCCCAGCCCCCATATACTACCTTCCTAACGACTAAGAAGTCACTTGGAGATACCTAATAGAAAATCAGAGATCAGAGGCAAATGTGATGCCTGCCCCCCACTTACCGGAGAACTTCTGATAAGCACCTCAACCTGCCTGGGATATAGGGCATAGCATCAGCCCTGGAGGAGACACCTCTTCTTTGTAATGAAATTGTTGACTCACCCTTGTTTGTCAGGATAGTGGGACAGGGGTGATTGTAATACTCATTGTAATTATTCAGGGCTTAAAATAGAAAATGGGACCCCAGGTTTCTAGGTCGCTCTTCTGCTCAAAATGTTTCAAGACTGTCTCTTCCAGGATGTGGCCCTAGACACTGAACCGTATAGTATGTGAAGGAAATTTGTGTTAAAGAGCCTCAACAAAGCAGAAACATACTGGAGAGCAGGAAGGACACCACCAGGCTCCTTGTCAACCATGAATCTCCTGGTCTCCAGTTCCTACTGTGAACATCTCTGTTGTGCTCTCTCTCTCTCTGGCCCAATGAAACATGAATCCTGTTCAGCACACTGGCACAGTTCTAGCATAATGCTGGGGCTGGGGGAAATTGGGTGACTTGATCCCACCATGTTGCAGCCTAACCTAGAGCTTATCGGTAGAGGAACTTGCATATTCTATGCTCATTTCAAAAGCAAACATTCTTACAAGGAGGTTATTATGCCAAAGAGATCACAGTAATGTCTGGTATTTCAGAAAAAATGAGAGAAGTGTTAGCATAAGTTCACATCAGCATTTAAGATACGCACAGCCAATAAGTGATATTTGTCCTCTGAAGCCTGAACTCTCTGAGGAATCTGCAACATTGTAAATCCTGTCCCTGGTGACTGATGTATAGGGCGTGTGAAAGTGCTACATGCTGGCACCACTGTCACTCCAGAACCTAAGGAGGATTTTGGATCCCAGCTCCTTCTGAGGCTGTCATGTGCTGTGAGTGGCAAAACCCCCCCTGTGTTTGTGTGTTCAATCCCTGTTTTATTCAAAATTTGGGAAAATTTGCTAGAGAAAAAAACAGAAGAGGAAATGTTGGGTGCTACCTCATCACATGAGAAATATTTCCTTTTTTTCACATTCTTAGCCCATGTAAGATACCCAAGTACTGCCAGCAAAAGCTGTAATTCAGAGTGGAGAAACGCTATAGGTTTATAATGTAAAGAATTTGATTTTCCTGTTGTTTTTTTCTTCTTTTTCCCAAATGACCAAACCAAATTGTTGACAAATAAAAAGCTAAATGGAAGAACTATATTTTAAGTTGGAGAGCAGTCATAGAAAACACCAGTTTACTGGTGGTTTTCTAACAATGGGACCTACCGGGGGGGGGCGAAGAGAAAGGGAAAGAGAAAGGATGTATGCCTTTGCAACCATTCCAACAGTCTTTACCAGCCACCCTCAAACAGCTTGTCCTGCTGTGGGACAATTCTGAACTAGGCTGCAGTCCCTCAGGAAATATTTTCATGAAAAATGGGACATATGAAATCATGACCTGAAAGTGAATATCAAGGTGAGGGATGATTTTTCAGTTGCTGTGGGAGTTCATTGCAATCTGGGAGAGCTCCATTGTGCACAGATAGGCTGTGGTCTCCAGCTAGATAGCTTCTGTGTGTAAGAGGTGAAGATTTGAGGGCAGCCTCACAGCAGAGAGCAGCCTCTCACCTCAGAGCTATGGACGATTTTTAAGTACCTTGGGCCCAAGCTGGTGAGAGCTCATTGCAGCAGTGATGTGGGCACTAACAGTCCAGACTCCTTGCCCGGGGCACCTCTTCCCCCCAGGGAGAGCAGAAGACAGAGAACCAGAGCAAAGCTATCGTAGGGAGCCCCTGGCTCACCGTAACAAGCCCCTGCTGCTGCTTGCAGAGATTAGCCTTTGGCAGAATTTATAGAAATGTCAGCTCTTGCACTCAGGGACAAAACCAGAGACAGACTCACGCTTAAAAAAAAAAAGCCGCAGTAGCCTCCTTATACGAGCAAGGTTTTGAGAGTCATCACAAAATGTGTCTGGAATATTGTGAGGAGATCCTGCTCAGTCAACTGCCAACATGTTTCAGAGGGCAGTGGAGAGCCCAGGCCTCCTGCCTACCATGCTGACCCACTGCCTGTCTGGGCAGGCAGACAAAGAGAAATGAAAAGAAAAACTGCTATTTAACAGTATAAAAATGGGATAGCTGGAGAAACCAGATTGAAAAGTTGAAATAAGAGACCTGGAAAGTGAGGCAAAACACATCAGGGGAAGAAACGATGACAATACCCAGATGTGTGTGAGTGGCTTAGCAACTCTCTCAAAATATTCCCAGCATCACCAAGAAAGTGGGGTAAAAGGGTTCTAGATTTACAGATCCTGATGTTTATGGTATCCTAATAAAAATGCCTGTCACCCACATACTCATCAAAATCTGCTGTCCATATACAGACCCAAATAGAAATTACTGTTTCTTGGGTTTTTATGTTGTTCTGTGTCTTCCTGATTGAAAAACATACACAACATAGAGGAAACACAGAAATCCACAAAAGATTCTTTTTTAAAGAATACCTTCTGTGGTGATTACACTTTGCCATGTACCTGTCGTTCTATGCTGTATCATAATGCTTTTGCACTTGGTGAAGAGCAGGCCTTTACCCTGCAAGTAGCCATATCATAACTGGGAAATTTCCTTAAATTATATTCTCTTCTACTTCCCTGCAAGATACTCCCAAGGAAAAAACGCATCCTCAGATTATAATATCTGTAAGTTACTGTGAAATGGAGGAATGGCAAACCTGCCCTACTTGAAACACATAATTTCTGTGATTAACCCTCTAATGGGGACATCTTAACAAGAGACCTCAGGGAGTTCTAACAACATTTTACAAGGAAAACGTTTTGTTGTAGAAGGGGCAGGTTCTTGAGAGCCCCACCTAAAAGCATCTTTGTCTTGATCTCACTTGACAGTGCAGACAGTGCCATGTGTCGTCGTGGCACCTAGTGGTGTTGAGAGCAGACTTCCTCTGTCCTTGCTCATCCTCTCTCCCAGGATATTTCAGGTCACTGACCTCATTAACACAGGATTTGTTTTCATTGTTTCTTTTACTTCTCCGTAACTGGGGAAAAACCTGAACCTGTATAAACACAAATTTCCTTGTATGGTCCTGGGCAACAGCAATTTTTTCAGCTGTCTAGAGAGCAGACAGTGCAATAAACTCCTCTTCCTGCTGCATCTGGAGACATGGCTGTAAAGCAGGTGGGAATGTGGGAATGAAAATGCTGAGTATGTCTCAGCTGCTTATGGAAAAATCCAAGTGAGCCCCTCATAATCTGAAATATTCTGTTTCATTCAATATTTGCTATAATTGAGTTGGTCTTTCCTTCTTTGCTGTAACAGATACACAAAGGGCAGATCTGTAAACCTGACAGGGGAGCAGCTATGCATACAATGCATTGCTTTTGGCTGGGCTAGAACTGGTGAGGTGAAGAGTTTTTTACCACTGGGATCAAGGTATTCCTACCACCCCAGGTGGTTGTTTTGCTCAGGATCATAAAGATTAACACATGGAACATACTAATATCCAGCTTTTTGGTTCATGTTAAAAGTTTCAGGACTTTGCCCTGCTTTGAATATGCAACATCTGGCCTATCAGAAATAAGAACAGGTGCATGTGAAATAGATACGGTGTAAAAAGCAAGAAGTAAAGGATAAAGCTAATAGCAGGGCTTTGCCAAAAGTATTATGGATTTAAATGTTGATCTACACGTCAGCAACTTTTGCTACTGACTAATGTGGAGAACTGGGAGTTCTAGAAGAACAGCGTACTTATTCTTTTCTGGAAGTGTCTTCCAAATTAACTTGCCTTCATTTTTCTCTCCCCTTTCTCCTTCCCTTCTCAAGAGTTCCCTTGCTATGCATTTCTTGAATTTTTAAGTCATGTCAGTTTCTACTGGTCTTTGATAAAAAAGAAAAGCAGCACCCACATATGGCTTTGAACATCATGCCTTGTATGGCTTCATTTTTTAGGGATGTGAGTGACAATTTTAAAGAGTTTTTCTTATGAGGCTGTTGAAGATTTTTTTTCAACCTTCATGAGAATATTTCTCTTTTCATGTTTTTAAAATTGAATTTTCATTTTCATTTCTATTGCTTGAGGAAAATGAAATGGAGCACCAGTGAAGGTGACTTTCCTCATTCAGATTAGATTGGTCTGGTTTTTCATTAAAAAAAAAAAAGATAAAAAAAGGAAAAAAAAGATGAAGCACTTGACAGTGCAGCTATATCAATCTTAGCCAATTCAAAGTTTTGGGAGGATGAAGGGTTTCTGAGTTAGTCTTTCATCAGGCTGCCAGGACATTATTTTCTCTTATAAACTATAGGTTCCGTTTGCATTTCTGTGACACCTTCAATCTCAAAGGACTGACAGCACTTCACCTTCTATCCATCTGGTCTGTCTTCACCCTCTGTTGAGGTACAGCTGCCACAGTCTCAGGAGCACAAATTGGAAATGTGTTTAATTGTGTATAACAACACTGTCTCATAGTGAAGGACAGAAGCAAAGCAGAATGCAGCAGAAACAGCAGGGGACCTTCACTTAAAAGTGTAACTAAAATGAATATTCAACTACTATAATTTTCTGAAAATAAATTTCACTTCATCTCATCCTTTACGTGTTTTAAACCTATTTGTATTACAGGTATCATGTGGAAGGTATGTGATCTGCCTGTCACACCCTGTAGCTTGTATTTTGATCAAACCCCACAAATTTCTAGTTTCTTCTGAATTTGCTAAGCTAGGATACACTTTCTGAGTCTCGGGCGTGATCCGTGTCCTTGCAAAAAGACAGTGGCTATTGATGGAGTCTGGTTCAATACTCATGCTGCTGAAACTCAGGCTCTCTAGACAGCCCAACTCATGAAGGTTGAATGAATGCTTGCTCCAGAAAATGTTGATCTTAACAGCAGTACCCTGCTAATGCACAATGGGCACATGTCAGGGAAGTGGTCAGGATCATAACAGCCTGCTCTAGCTAGTGAAGCAGTTTAGGACCTGAGATAAGCACAGGCTTTCAGGGGTTTATACCTCCTATAAATGATGGCACTTCTAATGGCAGAATAGCAACTGTGCTCTTGGACTTTAATTCAGTAAATGGATGGTCAAAGGTACAATTTTGTGTGGCTTCCACTTTGCTGCCTGCAAGAAAACAGGACAGCCAGCACAGCAGCCCAGAGCATAACTTCGATGTCCTTACTTTTCCTGGAAGGAAGATATTCTGGTGGTGAAGGGAAGAAAACAGAGCAGCAGCGTGCAGACAAATATGGGCAGGCATTCTGGATGAAGACGCCTAAAGGGAATGGCTTTTTACATGCAAAGTTTTCAGCCCCAGTTAGCTGAATTGTGCTGAAGAATGTTTAGCTAGTAAAAAAAGAGTTTGAAGGACAGAAATTTGTTGAAGTTGGTGAAATGCTGTTTAAGGCTGATGAAAGTACTAAGGTCATGCTTTGTAGATGGCTTTTTGAAAGTCCTGTTTTCACCAAGGTTAGTCTGATTTAATGACATGCTGCATCTCCATGCTGAGGCTATGTGTGTGGCAGTGCCTGCTCTAGAGTTATCTATAGCATGGGCCATTTTCCTAATCGTTCCTGAACATGATTTATAGGTGAGTCAGTTTGCCAAGGAGATTTGGTATTCATGGTGGCAATCCCCTTCTCTTCCTTTCAGTCATTTTGAAGGACTCATTTGGGGATGTCTATCACATACAATTCTGTTGGAACCCCATTAATTAATTAATAATAGTTTCTAATGGTTATGCAATTAATTGCATTTGGAAGAACATAAAAACGAGTAAATAACTTCAAAGTGTTGAGTCCTATTTGGCAAACTGATACAGTTCATCCTGCCCAATTACACTGATAAGATTTTAAACTAATTGAGCTCACACTGTGCCTCTCCATTACCTGACATTCAGCAGCATGCCGAGAAGATTAAAGGGATTCAGGGGATGGTGTGCTCATAAAACCAGGAATAGTCACTCCTAGATCTCATTTAAGCATAAATACATTTTAATTCACAACTAAGCAATACTTTATATGGAGGTTGCCATAGAAATGAGAATTTTGAGAAGTTTGGGGCTTTTGCTGGAATTTCAGGTTAAAAATAGTAACCCAAGATACTAAGGACCTCATTACACAATGGCAGGTGCCTATTTGCAAGCCAACCAGTTGCTCACCAAGGCACTGTAGGAGCAGAGGGCTTGCCGTACTGGATTAAATAATTTTTTCATCTAACTTGACATTTTGCCTTCTGCACTGATATTCTTGAATAAGGTGGAAGGCTCCCATAATGCCTATTATCTATCCAATTATGCTTTGTGGTGTACAGAGAGGATACATCCTTCCAGAGCCCTGCAGGCAATTAATGTATACCCAGAAGCATGATATTTGATTACCCTTATTATTTCAGCATGCCAAGCAGCAAGAGGTGGTTAATGATTGCATGAAATTATTTAGCCTCTTAGGAAAATCTACTCAAAGTTACCAGAACCTTACATCAAATATCAGCAAGACCCATATGAGGCCCACTAGCAGCAGTAAAACTCAGGGAAGGCAAGTTACAGATCACTCCCTTGCATGGACAAATATGTCTTTTTGAGCCTTTTATTCATACCCACAGAATCAATCCTGGGGGACATTTTACAGGATGAAAATTTTCATCCAGAAGCAAATCAGTTACTTTCCGCTACTGAATCTCTAAGATTTTTGTTTACTGTATGGTAATGGCTATTTTTTGGAGAAGGTTTTGGACTCTGAACTCTCAGCTCCTTTTGCAGCACTTTATATTCAGAAGTTGATGGTGACCATATCCATGGTACCTTGATATCTTCTGCCACTCAAAAGACTCCCAGCAAAACAAACAAAACATTGAAAGCTGAATTGTCTTTCAACAACTGTTCTCTAAAAAACTTTGCACTAGAGTTTGCCCTTGAATGGGTATTTCCATTGTCATGGAAAAATGGGTCCAAAGATGCCAAGCTCTATGTAAATTGTATAGGAAGAAAATATAAACCCATTCTCATTCCTGTACCATATCAGACCATGCAAGAAAAGAGGTAGTAAATAATGTGTATACCTGCTGTGAGAAATTATGCATTTGATACCTCTTTATACCAGAAAATAGGTTTGGCCTAGTAACTTTATGTACTTCACAGAAAGCATAAGGGAAATGATGATGATGATGACATTTTTTTATGGTATCAAACAAGTGCTGAACGTTGTCAAACTGATGTTACAAGTAGGCTGCAGGTGAAATTTCACACCACCTTCAGTCTCTGAAGGACAAATACTTTGATTAAGATACATTGAATCATTACTTATTCAGTGAGGGGTAATTAAGTTGTTCCTGCTAAAAATTCAAGCAAAAAGCTTTGTCTTTAAGGCCCAAAGAAATTATCTTCTTTTTAAGTGAAAAACTGTCTGCTAAAACCAAAGGTGAGGGAATGGGTGCCTCTTACAGCTTCAGACCACCATCCAAGTTCATAGGATGTCAGGGCACCACTTAAGATAGCTTTCTCATACCTTTCACCAGTACTGATTGGATCAAATGTATATTCTGTTAATACGTATCTCTCCACTGATGTCCATGGCACCGCCCCAGTAAATGCCAGGACTGATTTTGACCTGTTTCACACTTACTAAGTAACAATTTAATTCTACAGCCTTTATAGAAAAAGACTATATGACTAAATGAACTTTTAAAATGGACTAATCAGGAAATGTGAATTTTAGTCTCTGAAGTGGATGATGGTGTTTTGGGCACGGTCTTGGGATTCACAAAGAGGGTGTCAGGATTTATATTCCCCAATGATAGACCTATTGCTCATGGCAGGCAGCTGGCTCCTTATGTGTCACAGTGAGCACATGAAAAGCAAATCTCACTTGATTACTGCAAGATTCTTTTCCCTAATATCTCTGTTTTCTGTAGCAGGTGATAGGAAAAAGTGAGACTAATCAGCTAAAATGTTTTCTTTTCCACATGAGGATTAAAATTTCATGGTGTGCTTTCATTTCAAATACTCTTGAATACCTACAGCTGTAGCCTATTGAATAAAATGAGTGTAAGCTAGACAAATGTATGGGTTTACTTTTCTCATTAATCAGAAGAATAAATTTCATTAAGATGTTGATATTTTCCTGGAAGAGAAAACAAATGATTCTGTGAACGACAAATAGGAAATAACACTGAACTGCTGTGAGTCTTCCAACAGACACTGCCAAGAGCCGCAAACATCAGAGGTAAATGAATAATCACCAACAGGGCAGAACAACCATTAGATATAATGATAGAAAACCTCCTTTCACACTCACAGACGTCAAGATTTCTGTGCAATTATAAGTTGGCAGAAGCAAACAATTGGCTCTGAAACGAGACAAAGAACTACAAAAAGAACCTGGCTTTTTGCTTCAAGTGAGTGGACTGTGAATGAATTCAGTGCTCTGCTTAGAATAGGGAGTGAACGAGAGCATATGCTTTTGCACTCTTCAATAAAAATTCAATGTAAGAAAAAAATTGAACAATTTAATAAATCAAGCAAGAACTACCCAAAATATTCAACTCTCATGCATTTCTTTTGAAGTAGAGCTAGTAAGATCTCTCAAGAGCATCTAAAGATGCAGAGAAATTTGGGCCAGGGACTATATCACAAGCTGATGAATAGCAAGAGCAAGATAAGGGGGATCACTGTAACTGTCTTCTTCCATGGTATCTGTTTTATTCTGGTGGAGTGCTACTGACTTCTTAAGCATCACTCACACAAGTGAGAGGGGAGTAATTTCATGTCCTGTGTGACCCAAAATCCTTTAAGCACTATTTGATTTAGTATTTAATTTATGAGCTATTTTAATTTCATGAAGGAAGTTGCCAGAAAAGATGGAGGATGTTATTTGGGTGGCACCTAGGAAGAAATACGGACCGAAGAAGGGACAATTTAGAAAGCGAGGGAGTGTGCTGGAGACAGAGAACAATTGTTTTTCCCAGCGTCACTGAGTAAACCCAAGACAATGTGACTTTGCATGAAGACTTCTTTGTGAATGCTTTTCTTTCAGAGTGGGTTTGTGAGTTGGAGATAAAAAACTGCAGGATTTTTCTGGTTTCATTATTGCTGTTGTTCTAGATTTCTTCTGACTTTTAATTTTCATCTCCTAATTCCCTCCAACACCAAGTGGATAGCAGTATATCACTGATCAGCATCCTTAAATGATTGCAGTCTATTCATGCTGAGAATATTAGTAAATACAAACCACGTATCTCACCACTGAGCAAGAGCTCTCAAGGCTCCATTTTTCTGTGCTCTTAGTTATATTATTTTTATATTTAGGAAAGAAGATAGACTTTTAATTGAAGTCCTCTCCATAGAAATGAGAATACCTGGAGTTTTAGAATACAAGAAAACAAATTGCATAATACCTATCATAAACATTTTCTGATTTTGGCCATTCCGAGCTGAAACAATGGTACTGACAGTCTTCTGGCTTGTAAGGAAAACCTTCAAGCATTTTAAAATTTCAGAGTCAAAATTAATCATTGTAAATCTCCTGAACACTGTGGAAAATGTAATTTTATTTCAGTTCTTAACTACTGCTATTTAGCTGTATTTTAATAGCATGGTGAAAAGCAATTTATTGCCCAAGCAAAAATTGCTTTTCTGGGTTGATTGTTTTGGCTTCTAGTGCTCACTGAACGAAGTTCTAACACAAGTGCTCGGCTATTAGTGTATTAAGGTATTGCTGTATGGGAAAGCAGTTCGACATTTGAGTGTTTCATTGAACTGAAACCCCAATTTAGAATGGTATTGTGAGATGCCATAGGTAAGTACATAATGCTGGAGCAGATGGAGACACATAGAAACAAGGAAACATCTCAGGAGTGGGAAAAGATTAGGTCATATTTTTTACACTGGAAAATAAGGAAAGGAAAAAAAGGAATATAGAACACAAAATAAAATTCTATCCTCTTAGCTCAAAATGGAATTAGTTTGATCAAGGCAAGATCAGACCCAAAGGTTCTCATGGATCTGAGCATTCTGCTGCAGAAGCATAACCACCTCTCCTCCTCCTGTGTTGCCAGAGACCTTTATAAATGCTGATGAAAGTTAAACAGACAAATAAAGAAAAGTAAAATTTCTTTGGAAAAGTTCTGCCCTTCCTTTTATTTCAAATTCAGTGAAGTTTTTCAACGGATTGGCAGTTCATTCATCAAACCTTCTCCATCAGGCTGCAGATAGGTCTTTCCCAGTGAACACTTGTATTAATCAGGTATCATGAATAACTGGCCTGTCTTTGTTAAGTCTGAAATTGGAAAATCACACAGAAATTACTAAGAAAGAAAAGAAAAAAAAATTGAATAGAAATAAAACGCAAGAGAGAGGATGATGGCAAACCTGAGATTTTAAAAGCTACCTGAATGTTAATAGTTTGGGCATCCTTGCATTTAGGTTGCTGTGTGGGTGCAATGAGGGACGATACCAGCACCTCTGAGAAGGAAACCTAATTGCCCAAAGTCCCTGGCTCTCAGTCCTTGTTCTACAAGTGATCACCCTGACTCTTGTAATTGCAATGTGAGAGAAGGACATTGTCCCTTATCACTCCTGGCTGACCACAGTGACAGCTATGTCAGTCACCTATGTATCATGACAATGCTTTAGGTACTTCAAACATAATTTGCAATTCAAAAATTTTCTCTCCCTACTTCTGTGCTGAATCAGTACAAAGAGTGAATACCTGGAGTTCAGTTTCACCACTGAGTTCTCCCTGGATAGCCTAACCTAAAGGAAGAAGCATTTTTCTTCATCATTGCCAGCAAATGGCTTTTCTCAACAAGTTTATGGGAAACATTTGCAGGTTGAGCTTGATTTTCTGCTGCTTTTTAAATTTTCATTCAGCAAGGCATTTAGAACTCTAGCTAAGTTTTATGGTATTTGCATGCCTCAACTGCAGAGACTTATGTAGTGTAAACAAATAATCAATCTCCTAGCTAAGACCCCTCCAGTGAAATTTGACTGTTCTTCTATTCTCAGTATGTAAGCTCTACACAAAATAAGCTTCCTGTGGGCTGAGCTTGGTTCTTTCAGTGGAGAAAAAGTAGCTTAATTTCCCTGCTGGATATATAACACTTTCCTTGTTAAATATAAATATGTGTATATATTCAAAATGATGTTTCCTATATATTTACATTTAATTTTTTACTTGTTGCTAGTGGAGGATGTAATTCCTTACTTTATGCAATCATTCCCTTAGTAAGAATATCTTGCAAGTATTTTAAGTTTTTCTCTATTTATTTGTTCAAACCAGCACAATAACTTGTCCTACATCACTAAGTTACTAAACTGCACTCACTAGAACCACATGTGCCAGGGCACAGGGCTCCTGGAGGTGAAATGGTTCCTCTACTCTCCTGAAATAAAGATGTCTGAGAAGACCAAAGCCAAGCAGGAGTCTCCTACTGTTATTTGCTATTTTGTTAATGATACCTGGCTATGAAAAAACAAACAAACAAACAAAAAAAACCCCAACAGAAAAAACAAAACAAAACAAAACAAAAAAAAAACCCACAACAAAACAACAGAAAAACCCCACAACCCAACAATGTATCTAAAGGTATCTTGGAACAGATCCTTCCTGATTGGAGAGATAGATAGTTTTCCCCAGAGAGAACAAATGTGCGCTTGGCCCCATTTACTAGATGGACTGGGCTGATGCCCTGGGAACCTGTCCCTGCAAAGGGAGACAGTTTGTTCCCAAGGTCTGAGCAGTCCTTGGCTGATACTTTAAGACATTTTCTGACAACCGTGGTGTGCTGCTTCCTTTGAAGATCAGTCTTCCTGACACTTACACAACATACTTCTAAATGGCTGTGAAACCATGGAAGTATAGATGCATATTTTGCCCAAAAGATGACATGAAATTAAAGAACAAGTCCACAATAATTAAGACACTGTGAGGCAATACAAGTGTGCAAAGCTGCCTCCTTGTCTGTATTTGTGATGATGGATTTACCCTTGTAGTCTCCAACTCTGTTTTCCAAAGGAAATGTCTTAGTATGTTTCTCCTGTTGTTTCCTTCACCCTGCATAAGCGCTAGACTAAATGCAGATATATTGCTTTCCTCGTGGACTTCTTGGGTTGCTCACCTTAGCATTTGAATGCATCATATATTTAATGTCATGGCAATCAGGTAAAATTGACTGCTGTTGTCATGCATGATTTACAACTGGGATACTGAAGCAAAAGGTATTTGAAGGGACCAGAATAGCTGGTAATCATTAAAGCCCGAGTGATGAGGAGCCCTAGGTAGACACCTGGAAACTAGTTTTCAACAGTCTCTAGCTCCCCTGTGTGTCAGGATAGTCCCATCCTGACCAGAGCCAAGATCCAGTCAAGCCATTAATCAAGCTATCATGCAAGATCAACTGCTGGAGCCAGGGTGTTGTCTTGGTGTTCACTATGCTGAAACCATCTTGGTTCATCAAACTTTGAATACATACTCTGCTTTTTGAAGTCTGATTTGACATATAAGCTGATAGCTGTCCTGTAAAAGTGTGACTAGCAGTCAATCACTTTATACTATAAAAAGTCCAGTCTCCTCTCATGGAGTCAGGCTCTTCTAATACAACCCTTCTTGGGCGGTTGTGTGTGGAGATTCCTCCCTTGGCTGGGGACGCCCTCCAAGGTTACTCCTCAAGGTTGAAAGAGATCTCTCCATCAGTGTTGGTATGGGTGAGTTATATCAGATCTCTATTCAATAATTATTTCTTTTTGTTAACTTTAATAATACTGCTTCAATAACTGCTTTGTTACAGTGCACTATACTACTTTATGCTATATTATACTCTGCTAGTAGATTTTTAGTGTTTATATTGTTTTAGTGTTTATGTTGCGTAGTAAATAGTTCTGACTAAGGTTTTTGTTTGATCATTTGTATAAAATAACTTTTTCATTTTATATAAACATTCTCATTTTGCCATCATTAAAATCTACAGGACAAAGTGGTTTAATACCTCTGTAATTCCTTTAAATTTAAGCCATTAACACAGTCCGAGGCTAAGATAGGATTCAGCCACACCTAAACCCTGAGAAGGAGTTTCAAAAGCAAGGGAGTCATTCCTGCACCTCAAGACTCACTGGCAAGGCTTTGCTTTTTAAAACTTTGTCTAAGCTTTCCACTCTCACCTGGCATCCTGCTTTCTGCCCCTCCTGCTGCTGTGCTACCAAGCAGCATCATCCACTTCTGTCATCTTTCGTATCTTGCTTTGTTTTCTGGTTGCTGCTAAAATCTCCTTCCTAAATTTAGTCTGGTTGCAAAAGTGCAGTTTGATAACCTCATGTAAATGAAAGCATTCCTTAGCCCAGGTAATCCCACTGACTTCAGTAAGAGTAATAGCATCAGGCTTCATATATCAATAAACAGGAAATAAAATAAAGGAAGGAATGATATATTTTGTATTGCATCTTGGCTGTGAAACAAATACGCATTTTCTAGTAGTCAATTCATATTATATGGGCTACTAAAATAAATATATCAGATGACAAGATCTGCACACAAACTTGTATTTGTGGGCAATGAATCAGGCAGGGAGTAAAGAACTGTGCATTGCTGTTTCAAGAAAACAATGATCATGCAGCCTCAGAGCTCACTGTTGGATTAAATTCACAAGGTCTGGAGAAATAAGGCATTTCTCGGCCCCAGAATTCATCTTTTTGTCACATTATTTATTTGTTGTTTGTGTATGCTGAGCTGGGCAGATGATAAGGGAATAATGAACAGCACTGAGCTGCAAAGAGGAGCATTTCAAAGCTGGGTCGTGCTACTGTTTGGATGTGACACTTGGAGCACAGTAAAACTTTGGTGTCTTACTTGACCAGCTATATCCTAAATGAGAGCCAGGATACAAACTCTGCAACAGAGGCTTGAAAGAGCAGCAAGAGGAAGGTCCATCTCACAACTGGAGTTGGGATAATGCACTAAATGAATTCTGAATTTTATGTTGTGTTTGGAGGGAGAGTCAGTGCCTACGTTTTAGTCCAACATAAAGTCAAAAGCCACTTCAATCTTTTTACAGTTACATTAAAAATATTAAATAGAAAGACTCCATATTCCTTGGTTTATAGCCAAAGTTTTTGATAAATTATCAAACTTATTCAAATCCCATGTTAGAGTCTCTGCTTCTGAGAAGAAGTGTGAAAAGACATTGCCAAGGCAGTTGCAGAACTGTATACCACAGTAATCCTTAATCATCCAAAGGAGTTTTACTTCCCCTCAGACTTGCGTGATTGAGCTAAAATTTAATAGGAAATATCTGTCCTGTGCTTTAGGACACAGATTTTTCATTAAAAACTTTGGTTAATGACCACAGTGATCAAGACAAATTTCTGTAGCAAGTATCCATCTATTCTGGTGTTCTAGAGTACAGGAAAGGAAAAACTCTCCTTCTAACCTATTTGGTAAGAGTCACTCAGATATCTCAATGCCAGGTGAAAATGCTTTGTTATTGTTGCTTTCGATCAGGTAGCACTATAAAAAACTTGGTTTGGTTGCGTTTTGAGAGCTCTTATCAGGCATCCTAACCTTTTCTTTCCACATTTTCAACTCCAAAAAGACCTCCTGTTTTCATTTTATATTGCCTGTGTAAAGAGCACTGTTGGGGTTGGGTTTGAGCTTGAGACAAGCTTTGACCAGTGGAGGGACCGTGAGGCCAGTGTTTAGGAAAAGGAGCTGTTTGGCCCTCTGTGTATTTGCTGCTGCAGAGAAAAGCAGCAGCTGTGAGATAAATCAGCTAAAGAGATTTGTAGCTTCCTTTAGCCAATTGTAACCCCCTCAGTTATCTTGAAGACTCACCCCTCACCATTCCTCTGTATCTTACCCTATCCCATCTCTAAGTTTTACATATACCACCCCTATACCACCCAGATTCTAGCCCTTTCGACAAAAAACCCTTTAAAAAGCTGTTCCTTTGTCTAATAAAGTACTTCACCCTTTTCCACCAATTCTGTGTGTGTGTGTGTGATTTCTCTTTGACCCGGGATTGCACCCTGCTTTTCCCCCCTGTTCATGGGAGCGGTCTCATAGAGACACAGGAAGGAGTTTCCATCGACTCTAAGATACCCTCGAACCCAAACCGGGTCAGAGTACTGTATATAATCAATGGGATTACATACAGCACATATATATAGCCTAGGAGTTTGCTCTCAGATCAAATATAGTGATTCTCCTTTTTAAAAAACAGATGTAGATGGTTAAACAACTCAACATTCGAATCAAAGAAGAAAATCTACTGCTTTCAAGAAAAAAGAAAGTGATTGGAATGAGGAAATGAGAGGAGGGCCAGGAGCAGGGAAGAAAAGTTATTTTATCGAGGAGTAGCTGCCTGAAGAGAACATAAAGCAAGGTTGCTGTAGAACTTTATCGTGTCTAGTAGTTAATAATAAAATTATTGAGGGACTAAGTCTGCATCCCTGACTACTTCCAGGTGACTCACCCCCATTAACTTCCTTTGGATGTATTCAACTTCCAGACTGAAGTGTTGGTGTTCTCTCTCTGAGTTCACCATCTTTCTGCTGTACTCTAAGCAAGATAGCTTGTGTTTCCCTTTGCAGACCAAGAGTATTCATCCAAAATCAACACCAGTTGCTGGCATGCAGTAGTGCATCAGTAACACAGTTATTAAACTGTCCACAGGGCTGTCAGCAGATATTCATATCTCCTGATATTGTTTAAAGCTGAAGAAATGTTTCTCACTCCAGGAATAAATCATCTGGATACACTTCCACTCTCAAGAAAGTGGGATGTTAGGCCAGCTTTTTTAGTGGAAACTGCTTTAGGGAAGATGCAGATGAACTTGGCATCTTTGTAATCTTAAGTGCTTTCAGATAAGCTTTGATCTTGGCACTTCATGAAGTTCGTTTTGCTGGGAGACTTCACAAAAATGCAGAATTAGACAGCTATCTGCTTTTCTAAGGTCACATGGATGGCTAGCATCACACTTTAAAACACATCTTTTTTACATCTCTAATTAAGAAAAACACCTTGGTTAATTGCTTACTTCCAGATATACTATATAGTCAATAATGTTTACTGCTGCAACTATTTATATCTGAAAGGTGATGATAGCAACAGGAAGGTCTAGAAGTAAAAGAAAAAGAATAAAGGATAATCATATTAAAAATATTTTTAATCCTCTCATTCCCCAAGGAAAAAAAACTTAAATTGCAAATGCAGGTACGAGATAAACGGACACAACTGTTTTCCATTTAAATGTGCTATTCTCACACTTCTAAAAATCCCAGATATAAATACAAAATCACCTCAATGTCTACTAAAAATAATGATAAATTTAATGTGTATAAAATATTTGGGGCAGTATTTTTTTTTAAGCATGTTTTTTCATACAGTCCCTCACTTATTTAAAAGTCCCATTCCACCACAAAAACACTTCATACCCTAATTGCAAACTCAATGTAGAATAAAAGACAACAGCAAATATCACTAAGGCTGCTGAAGAAACCCCATGTGTGAACAGTGCATACATACAAAGTAGGGGTCACATTTTTGTGGTACATGCAAGATGACCAGGAGGAAAAACCTTGCATTTTTAAGCTTATAGACAGCCATGAGAAGCACTATGATTTCATTAAAATTAGACGTAAGTCTATGTCTTTTTCTTTTTAATCCTACAACTTTTAGTTCAGTAATTTAGTGACTTGTTCGATCTATTCTCGGTTATTAAAGGATCTCTGTCTGAAGATGTTGTAACATCCCAAGGGCTTGCCTTAAATACGTACTTTATACTTAATAAAATTGAATCAGAATATCTGCAATCCTTCGTTTTCATACTTAAAGTGTAAAAGCATCACTTAAGTAAAAGGAAGCAAACGGCTGAAGGATGGTAATGGGTCCATTTGCTATTGTTCCACTCTGGTTTGCACCTGTACTGATAGCATTGTGCTTGCCTGATCAGCATTAGGCTTGGCTGCTCCGGAGTATGATGGAAAGGCTTTTCAAAAAACTTGGAAAGAGCATGTTTTTGCTGTGAACATCAAGACAGGAAGCTGCTGACTGTAGAAGTGTCAAAGTTTCTTTAAAACAGGGATGCAGAATCTAATATTTCTATGTATGTGCTGTAAACAGCACTTGCTCAGGCAGAGGTATTGGCAAACTGTGGTTGTGTAGAAGGAAAATGATGTTGGTGTGCCTGACATACTGTGTTTTGATGCCTTCCATTATGATCCTCTCCAAGATCTAAAGCAATGACTTCTATTGTTTCATCCATTTTGTTCAGTGGTTAATCCACAGATGGCTACAAAATGACACATCACTTAATTTAAGGATACTGCATACCAGAACCAGGAGTGGTGAGACCAATTTGCTTGAATGCATCCCAGGTCAGCAGGTGGGGAAAACTTTGGACCAGTTAACAGATGTCACAGAAAACCATTGACAGGGCAGTACAGAGCACAAGAATGATTTAGCGAGCTTTCCTCCCTTGAAGCATTGTCCCCTTTGTTTAAACAAAAGGTAGCTTTTCAGGACACGAATGAGAGAAATTTGTACCTTCTCTATTTTGCTGCTAAATAAGACTTCATGTCATTACCTTAAATGCTGTAGTTTTCCAACAACAGAACAAGCACTGAGGGAAAATGGACCCATTATCCCTTTGTTCATGGAAGAATCTGATAAGTACCCAGTCTGATTTGCTCTGCTAAATGGACTAAGGGAGCAGACCTGGTGAGGAGCTTTAAAAGCTAAAATCCTGCTCATGGTCTGCTGTAGCAGTTTGGCACTAGTGTCACATATCCCCCTGCCCACGGGTTAACCCTGGTTCCATAATGGTCATCTTGGGCTCTTGTTCTGCAAGTGTTTCTGTGGGTTTTGCGATATCCAGAGCTTTTTTTAGGTTTTCTCCATTCCACAGTTTTATACTCTTAGCTCAATTACTTTCTATTCAGAATCATCACTTTCCAAAGCCTTTATTGAATGACTCTGCCAAAATTCATAGTGCCATTCCTATGGCCAGGGCACATGAAATCCTTTCCAGAGAAGATCTAATATCATCAGGCAGCCTGGCTCTGGCTCTCACTACTCTCCTTCCCCAACCCCTTATTCCCACCCCAGCTCACAGTGCAGCCAGTACAGCCAGCACAGCCCTTCTTTCCACCCCACACACAGCCACACATCTGCTGGGGTGGTCACTCAGGATACAAAGGGAGCAACACCAAGATGCAGAGCTGCAGGTAGGTGAGAGAGTGCATTGCACCCTTGGTACACCCAAATTTAGAGGCAATTATGTTTGGCAGAAATGTGGGTAGTGCTGACTGCACTCAGAGGCTCACTTCATTGTTGTGAGTGTTTGTGTGCATCATACAGGTCTGCTGTGCAAAAGCTGTCTTGTACCTCCATGTACTTCACTTAACAACAGCAACGTTTGATTTTCTAGAGAAAGTTTCAGAAAACAGATAAGTGTGAACAGCATACAAATCTGAGAGACAAGCCTGGGACACGTGACTTCTTCTCCACCAGTGCACTGAGTTCCCCTGTGGTCTGTGTGGCCATTCACACTCCAAGAAGGTGAGGTTAATGCAGACTCACATGGGCACAGTGTCTCCTACCCTCATTATACAGCAATATAGAAATCACTTGGAAAGAACAACTGATATCAGCCTGCAAGTCATGGCTAACTATACTCCACTTTCCTCCCACCTCTATGTTGTATACCTTTACTGATCCATACTATCCTGTGCTATACCAAGTTTTGGGAGTCATGGTTCAAAGTAAAAATAAAGACGGTTCCTTCTCTTGCTGCCTGCTTTCTTCATTGACACCTTCCCCCACCCTGCAGCTGCACACTGTTGAAAAGGCTGAGGGGAGCACTGGGTTTCAGGGACGTGGTGATACTCTTCATTACAGAGGGGTTAAGCAATCTTAGGATCTATTTCCTGAATGTAACCTTCCAGTGTTTTGAAAGAGACGGCTACTGTATTTGAATAATCTCTTTACATAAACCAGTATTATCTCAGAAAGCATGCCTTCTGCAGCTATGAAATCATTTTTTATGTTTCTAATTCTGCCAAGAAACCCTAAAGGGAATATTTTTATGTTAAGGTAAGCTTGTAAATTTTAAAAAGAAATAAGGATTGAATTTGAAATATAAATGCCAAATGCCCTCTCAAAATCTGATAACTTGACAAAATCAGGAACTCTAGGAGGGGAATGATAGTGGGTAGATGACAACATTTTAAAATTTATTGTAAATGCAACTGAACTGTGCACAGAGGTATATCTGCCATCTCTGTACACGTGTGTCATCTGCTTTTCAGAATAACAAGGGTTCAAGACACTGCCCACCTTTAATAACTAAAGATCCAATGACATATCCTACAGGCTGAGTTTTAGCATTTGTGTTCTGGCTAGGCTCTGCTGCAGTTAATCCAACCTGATCTACAGTTGTAGCCACTTTCCTGAGTCCCGTGATCAGGGTGCTTGTTTGGCTGGGGAGAGGGTGAGGGTATGCCAACGGTCAGAAAGGTGCTTCTAATTAAATTGCTTGTCATCGAAATTTCTTTTCATCAAAAAACTCCACTTCTGTCTCTGAGAATAGCCGTGGTACACTTAGAGAGAAGGACAGGGAACCGGGGATGGAAAGGGCACAGCAAGATCCTGTCTTCTGATGAGCAGTGGCCAACCCTCTGTGGACATCAGTAGGGTGGATTTACCCTTTTGTTGACAAGAGGGGGATGATTCTTACACTCAAGATGTCATTGCTAACACAGGTGTCTGTTTTATATCCTGGTTCCTGAGACATATTTATTAGCACTGTAGAGCTGTTAATCGGAAAAGGGAGTTTTGTGCCTTTGGTCTCATCTGCCATTGCTTTGTGATTTTGTTTCTGTGTTTATTTTGCAGACAGCTAAATCCTTTCCTCCCAGTGTCACTGAGCCATAGACAAACACTATGGTATTGGGACACTACAAAGAATATGATTTGACAGTTTAATCAAAGGGGGTGGGGATGAGCTTTGGGCTGCTGGCTTGGTCCCAAGCTAATTCTCTTTTTTTATTTAATTCATACTTTGTTAAGCAGCTTGTATGCCTTCAGAATTCCCAACAGCTGCCACCAGTCATGGGTGACCCTGCTGTCCCAATGGCTGTAGATATTGCTTGCCAACAATGAGAAACCCCCCTGGGTAAAGGAAGATGGAGAGTCTTGTGTGGTTTCATAGAAGAATAAAATAAGCTCAAAATGAACGTGCCTTCAATCCTGCCTTCGTGCCAGCATGAGAGATATTTTCATTTTCTGTTTATCTGACTAAAGGTAGAGATGACGGGAAAATGGATTTTTTACCTAGAAGGAATTTCCAGTATTTTGGGGTTGGTTTTTACCTGTGAGAGTATTAAAAGGTGAAATAGAAATGTTTATCAGAAAGGGGTTCCTGAAATGAACTGAATCATTCTGGGGCAAAGAGTGCTTCTGGTTGTGTTATCACAGTGTATGTACCATCAGATATACAGTTTAGGCAGTATGTACAGAGAGCATGGGTTTATCAAGTAGCTAACAACAGCAGCTGGGAAGCATGGAACAGCTGAAAAAAACCCCCGCACAGAAATGAATGCTGAAGCCATGCAAGCAAGTAATTTAATTTGTGTCTTCTGGTAGAAGAATAAAATTTACTATTTTTATTTTAAATTAAATAGTAAATGAAATCCAGATTTTTTTTGAGGAAGTTTTCAACTCAGTGGAAGTTATATGTCATTGGAAAAGCAGTTGGCTTGAATCTTTTTTCCTACTCAATTAAGAAGCATATTACTTTTTTCTTAGTGATACTCCAAAAGAACAAATTCTTGCCCAGGTTTCAACCTACACTTGAGAGAAACAAACACCTGCTGTGCCAGGAGTCAGATTCCATAATGCACATTCAGTCAGGGACTTCTTTATCTTTATCAGAAAGTTCTTAATCTTTGTTTCTTTCCTGACTCCTGGGACCTTATAAATCTTGGAGACCACTGAGTTCTTCGAAATGCATCCAAGAGAGCTCGCATTGAAATTCACTCACTGAATGCACTCACTGAAGTTTTCTCTAAGGAAGGAAACAGAATTTACCAGCTCTTCTCTTTCAGAATATGTTCTTTTTTTTTTTAAAAAAACCACCTTTGGGTGTATTGTAGTATTTCTTCAGCTTTCTTTCAGCATCTGTCTAAGCAATGTACACTGGTGTAAGCAATGTCAGGGGATGCTTCAGACACAGGGTTACTCACTGGAGGGAAGTTGCACAGATCCAAGTGATGTTTTCTGTTTTCAGTGAGTTGTGAGGTCACTTGCAGCCAATCTGGAAAAGGAGCAGGCAGGGGTACACACTTTGGCAACAGTCCTTTCACGTTTGCTTGGTTGAAACACGTTATCCCAGGAGACAGTGAGATTGTAATCTGGATTTATTTGATTTCTTTTCTTTTCTGGCTTTCTAAAGCAGGGACAGCAGGGCAGTTTCAGGGGAGAGATAGGCAGTGTTCCTTATATTCCTTTATGTCCACAGGGTGGGAGCACATGCCTTTAGTGAGAAGGATGTGTGCAAGTTACTTTTACATGTCTATTTTTTGACCTGCCAGGGGACTGCATGGTAGCCAGAATAGCCTGAAGGTTACTTTTCCTTGGGCACTGTGCTGTACTCAAAGAGTAGGTGTCTGATAGATGTTGGCTTTGTTTGGTGTCTTGATTCTTGATCTGATCTTTAATCCACAGGTTACCCAATCATCAGAACTAGCAGGCAGGGTTTTTTTCTTGTTTCCTTATGTCATGTATTTCCAAAAGGCATTTGGTTGTGTGGTTTTGTATCCATTGCAGGATCCAGCTCAGATCACTTTTTGTCAGTTGCTGTTTTTTACCTCTGTATGTCTTAACCTTTGCTTACATATCTACCTTTTTGCCCTTCTACTTGTAAGCTTTTCACTTACATATTTTTAATGGGTATAATATATTTTAAAATATTCCTTTAAGGGTGTATATTTATTTACATAACTGTGGAATCCACTTCTCTAAGTTTTTTTTCTGGCTGAGGGTAAATATTTCTCTTACTTTCAGTTCTTCAGATGGCAGTAAATTCCTTTTTCCTTCCACAGTCAAGCTGCTGTATCGTCTCAGTCCAATTGATTTTACTAATCAGTTTCCTTAGCTTGTCTAAATTTGCTTTTCTGAAATCCAAATCCTTAGCTAAAATCCTACTCTTATTTATTCTTTTATTTTCAATATAATCTGAATCAATTTGTGATCATTCTGCAGTTACTATTATTCTGTCCATTAGCCATTTCTCTTTTAGTGCCCTTTTCACTTTCTGAAATCCCACAACATTACATCCCATTGACTGCTGTGATGAAGAAATGTGCTGGCTAATATATACACAAATATCTTGTCATTAACAATATTGCAGACAGTTTGAAAAGGCAACCTCTCCACTTATCCCACCAAGAACTTGACCTTGACTGCTGAAGCACCACAGCCCCAGAAACACCTGTTCCACTTCCATTGACCTTACCTACATGTCACCCAGTAGTACTAAATGTTGTACAACCTGACTCCTCCTGTTATTAAAACTATAAAACACTGCTTCCTCAAAAACCTGCTGAAGCAGGGAGACATTGAAGCTGTACAGAGGGTCTTTTGGGAGATTGGGTCCAGGTAGAGCCCGTGGCTGAACCATGGCCTTGGTCATCAGTGGTGGGGAATTGCCATGGACATGTGTGACTGCACATTGAAGTCAGATACTTTGCTTGTGCCCTGCTTGGTTTAACTTCCCCTTGGGCATTTAATTGTGGAGCTGGACACTGTATAATCAACTTAAGGTAAAGCAGAACAGCAAATGATGGACTGTTCAGCAAATGTTTTTCAGTTGATTGAATCGGCATTTAGATAATGTAACTCTAAAAAAAGACACAGCAAGAGATTACTTGAAACTTTAATGCATTGGGATTTAAGACAATTTTAGCTCGATATTTTTTTAGGATTGCATGCAGTTGTAAGGAAACCTAAAGAATTTTGAGATACCCTTTTAGCATAAAATTCTGAGTTCCAGCAGGATTTTTTATGGTGACAAAGTAGGATCTCTTAAGTTAGAAAGCCTGATCAAGTGTTTTTAGGCTTATGAAGACTGCCTCATTTTCCCATGCAAAAGATAGTTTTTTTAACAAACTTCATGCATTTTAAGGTAGGAGAAGTCATATAAGCTTCAAAACATCAGAGCAGGATGTTGGAAACCTAATAAAACTAGCTTTTGTGGCCCCACGGAGAATTTTATAATTTTCTTCAATAAAAATGCTTAAAAACTGTATCAGATAAGCAAATCCAAATCCAAGACACCATTTTACAGTTACCAAGGCATTCTCAAAAATGTGGCATCCTAATGTGGGGGAAAGATTAGAATCCTGCTGTGGCCAGGAGGATAAGACAGCCATGCTCTTTGTGTGCAGCCAAGTTGTGGTTAACATAATCTGTCATAGGCATTTTTCAATATATAGCCTGTGAGCATTAAAGCTTAAAATTACATTCTCTGGATGTCTAATTCCTGTCTATCTTTGCTGTAATCACTTTGCTCAGAGCTGTAATTTCTTCTTTTTTTCCCTTGTAATTTTTACTATGAGAATATATTTGCCGAAATAAGAAAATGTATCCGAGCTTACAGTCTATTGTGAAGTAACTGTCAAGTAGCAGTGTTATTGTTAAAATACAGTAACTTAAGATATATTCCCACTAGAGACAGAAAGGCAATACAGATTCATTATAACTTGCCTGAAAAGTCCTTTTCATCTGGATCTTACTGTGGCCATGTGATGCTAATTGCCCTGTTGCCAAATTCTGATCAAGAAAACCCTCCTCAGCCGTGGTCTTAAAGTGGACCTGTGTTATCATAGCCTCTCTCAAAAGCACTCTGACATCTCAGGGGAAACCTCCATCTCTCCTAATCTCTTACATCTCAGGAGCATCTGCAAGGGTTTTTGGTGTCAAGAGAGGCTGGACGAACTACTGTGTTGTAACCTTTCTTGCTATGAGTTTTACATCCTTTGAAAATGATGTGGGGTAAGTGCCATTTGACTCTTTCAAGGTTAAATCTCAAATAGACAGGGAAGGACAAATTGAGAGCTGAAAGTAATTACTGAGAGAAGTTCACATGTGCTTCTGGACACCTGCTTGAAGCATGGCTTAAACCTTTTACAGAGGCCAGTGAGCTGCTTGAGGGCTGTATTTTGTCAAATGAGAAAATAAGTCCGTTCTGCAATGAAAGACAGGGGTAATGGAGGGAAGAGATTAATTAAAACACACACTGTAAATAGCTACGATAGTAGAGAAAACTCCTCTCTCATCAGCATTTTCCAGTTGGCTTCTAGCATTAAAAAAAATCAGACCACAGTTTAACCAGAAATTTATAGCTTTCATTAGATTATAGGATTGTTCAATGTGTCACTTATTGTTTACATAGTGGGTACATAATTTTGTCAGTGTCCTGGCTTTAGCATAAAGACTGTAAATTTAGTACTTACATAGGTTAATATCAGGCTCTGCCTGAGCTTACACATGCATCTTTCTTCCCCTTTCCCTTCACAGTCATAGAACCAATACAGCACAACTAACAAGAACAGCAATGAGTTGTGGTGTGGACAGGATGCATGTGTCCAAACTAGAGATTGTCCAGATCTTTCTGCATGAGCATCTATGCTCGCTGGAGAAGAAACTTGCTAGGGAACTTTGCATCAATACAAGAAACTCTGGGTTAAAGTTCCTATGACTTAGTTATGGATCTACTGTGCTCTTCTATGCTTTCTCATTTTGAAAATTCTGATTTTTGTGGGCAGTAATTTTACATCCCACAATTAGTCTTACCTCATATTTTTGTTGTAACAAAAGAGACAAGTAACATCCAAAAAAATGATTTCATATTAGAAAAATGGGAACGTGTAAGACAATTCCCAAGGGAAGCTACTTAATAACAGGAGAGCTGTAGTGACATTTTGCAATAAGAGACATACCATAGACATTTGGGTTTACTGGTTACTGCTGAGTGACTCCTGTTTGAAAGCTGTCAAAGCCATTACCTAGTGCCTGTCATCACATTCCCCATGACCATGGAAGAGCACTGAAAGCCTGTCCTTTCAAAGCATTGTAGAGTGACTAATGGAATAACACAGGAGGAGAAAGTCTCACTTAAATTGTGTCATTAGCAAACAGGTGTGGAAATGCCCAAACCTGTAAATGTGACACCATGGGAACATATTCAGTGCATGTTCACGGAAGTGACAATAAGTGTTTTACAACCAGCTCACCACATGATACTTAATTAGCACAAGTGCTCTGAACGAGGAAGATGTGGAAGCTAAACGACTACCAAGTGCAAAACAAACACTGACCTACTGCACACTAGAAGGAAAATGTGCCTGGACCTGTAGGCCCTATAACAGCTGATTTATTTAGACAAGCAAGTCAGCAAGTAACAGCAAATACATTTCATTTAACACTTTAATAGTTAGAATCAAAAGCCAAAATATACAGTAAAAGTATTTCACCTAAATATTCCAAAGTATGTCAGTGTCTCATATTGCCTTTTCATCTGCAAGTCCAGCTCCAGGTGTGCTGCTGTTTGCACTCCCCTGACAAAGAGAGGGATATCAAAGGTGATATGATGCAGAGGCCATCTGCCCAGAGAGGAGGAATGATCTGCATCATCCCTGACGTCTTCTCCATCATTAGTATCAATGTTATCCATTTTGTAACTGGGGACTGAGGCAGTAGAGATCTTGATGTCTGTTTTCACAAATAGCAACACCCAGCATCAAGTGACTACTGCTTAAGTCTAGAGGTGAAGAACAGTTAAAAACTAACATGGGAGTTAATGATTATGGCTCCTGTCAGTTCAGCTAACTCCAGTTTGGGTAAAAAGAGATAGGTTGATCTGTTCAGTTTCTCTGTGTGTCAGTGAGATTATCAGCTTTCCAGTGATGTATTTAGCCTGACTTAGAGGCTTTCCTTTTCTTCCTGTTAGTTGCTTCTGTAGACTCTCCAGTCTTAAGCAAAGCTCAGAGAAGCTCAATTGGCAAAACATCTTAGTATTGATAAACAGGTTCTTGCAACTGATTATCCAGCTGCTGTCATCTGACTCTTTAGTAGATGTGCAACTGCGTTTTTTTCTGTCTCTAACATTAACATTTCACCTTTCCCAAGTTTAGCAACTTCTTCATGGTCTTCTTGATTACTTCACAGAGATTGCTTCAATTCTGCACAAAAGTAATACTCCAGAGAATGCTACTTTCTCATGAAGGACAAAGATGCAGTCTAGTACTCAGAGAGGGCAATCTATGTTTTTAACACAAGGCCATTTTCCCAGAGCATGGGTTCTGGCCATCATACACCCAAAAAATGTATTTTCCTCTGTAGTAGGATCTTAAGCTAAGTACCTTATGGCTCTTTTTTCTGGTGTAGTAACTAGAGGCAGTAGGAGCAGTATTTGTGTTCCCACATGAGGAACACACATAATGAGGCCAATGTCACTGATGGCAGGCCATTCAGGGAAGAGGAATGATGCAAAAAATAACTTTACAAAATCTATTTTTTTTGTTGCACTTTCGAAATTTTCTTTTACTCACAACAATCTGTCTTTTAGTCCTATTTCTCTTCTATGTCCTTAAATCCACTTGGCACCTGAAGATCACTAGCTTGCTAGTTCAATGCTGTTGGGGTCCTCTGGCACAGAAACAGCCTTGTTCAAAATGTCAGGCAGTTCTTGGATAAACTGAGCCACAGGATTTGATTGCACGGTAGCTTAGACCAAAAATCTCATACTGCTATGTGAGACTCATTTCGTAATATAACTGCTCCTTGTTGCCCTCTATACCAACATTTTGCAATAAATATTCAGGCAACTGTTGTCACAATACTGGAGCACTTCAAGATCTTTTTCCAAAGATGGCAACTGCCTTATCCAGCAGGACTAGTGTTATGGTGATTTGAATGATTTGGCTGTATCAACAGCTTCCAGTTTTATTTGAAAAGTGGTTATTCTTCTTCTTTCACGTTTCTGCCTTTGTAAAGTTTACTTTGACATTGGGATTCTATCTGTGTTTCCCCTGCAAGTGTATTTTACATGGCATAAATTGCCATTAAGCTTTCAGTCTTGACCAGGACGCTTATAGTTTGTGGTTCAGGAGCAGGAAATAGGTGAAATTAGTGAGAGAGCCAAACATTAAAATGGCCTTCTGCTTGTATTTAAAAAAAAAAAA